>CM044008.1:4773915-5220894 GCA_024085815.1 Flaveria linearis | reverse complement strand
CTTCGGCCTTCTTCTTCTGCTGGAGGAGGGAGGAGGAGGAGGAGGAGGAGGAGGAGGAGGAGGCGGAGGGGAGGAGGAGGAGGAGGAGGAGGAGGGGAGGAGGAGGAGGAGGAGGAGGGAGGAGGAGGAGGAGGAGGAGGAGGAGGAGGAGGAGGAGGAGAACTTTTGCTTGACACCTGATATTATATATTCGTGATATTATATATTCACACGATTATCATTACGAAGAATTAGCAATTTCACACGATTTATCCTTGACACCTGATATTATATATTCGTGTGCATTTCCAAGAAATTACCACTACACATTATCATTACGAAGATGAACTTTTGCTTTTGCTTTAGTATAGGTTCTTTTAAAAATTAACCTGAAACTTTTACTTTTGTTGTTTTCTGTTTAGTCTCAATCATCTTGAAGATTTAAATGCATGTAATATTATACTTATAATATCATCTCATCAATAAAATTATAGACCTTAAACTCCAAGAAAATCACAAACTAAGGGGCTGTTTGGTAGCCTCCTAATGGTTCCATTAAGAGGCTACCTCTGAACCGTTAAGAGGCAGGAGTGTTTGTTTCGGAAAAAAGGGGCCTGTTAACTGAACCATTCAGTGCTGAATGGTTCAGCTCTAAAATCACGCTGAATGAACTTTAAACCCAAATACCCTCAGAACTCACAAAACCTCATCTTCGATCTTCATCTTCCTCCCATCATCTCCCTCCTCACCCCAGCACCGCGCGCTGACGACCTCCCTAGTCGGCCGCAGGACCGCCGCCATCCCCTCCCCCGACGACCTCCGACCACAGCCTGTTCCATCTCCGCGCGATTCCCTTCGATCCCCTCCGATTACAGCCTGTTCCACCTCCGACCACAGCCTGTTCCATCTCCGCGCGATTCACCTTCGACCTCCACCCAACCACCGCCTGTTCAGATTGAGTATAAACAGGTGAGATACCTGCTGTTGTTCAGTTTATTGCATTTTGACTTGATTGTGCTTGTTAGGCTACAAGCATAAAGGGTGTCTATAACCCCACAATCTTTAAAACATCCAACACAATTCACCTTCGAACAACCATCATAAAACCGTAAGCAGTCTCCTTCTATCTTTAACAAAATCAAGAACACTCCCCAAAGGCCTACAACTCCATTGTCACACCATCAAATCAGGCTTCCAAACAATCCCACTCATTTCCCATTACTTAATCAACTTCTACTCCAAAACCCAACTCCCAATCGATTCACTACGAGTTTCGAAGAAACCCACATCAAATCATCAACAACTTGGAGTTCTGTGATCTCATGTTTCGCTCAGAATGAACCTCCTGTTCTTCAGTATTCAGTATTCAAGAAGATGGTTGATCATGGGGTTCGACCGGATGATCCATGATCACATATTCCCTAGTGCGACCAAAGCTTCTGCGATTTCTTTCGAGGTGTAATGTTGGGCAATCGGTGCATTGTTTTGCGTTGAAAATTGGATATGATTTTGATGTCTTTGTGTGGGAGAGTTCGGTGGTGGATATGTATGCGAAATGTGGGAAGATTGAAGATGCGCGTAAGGTGTTTGATGAAATGCCTGTGAGAAATGTGGTTTCTTGGAGTGGGATGGATATATGGGTATTGTCAATTAAGTGAGAATGAAGAGGCTTTTGGCTTTTTAAGCATGCTTTGTTTGAAAAACTAGAGGTTAATGATTTCACATTACGAGTGTTATTCGGGTTTGTGGCAACACGACTCTCCTCGGGTTGGGGAAACAGCTACATGGGTTGTGTTTGAAACTGAGCTTTGATTCATCTAGCTTTGTTGGGAGTTCTTTGATTTCCATGTATTCAAAATGTGGTGTTATCGAATTAGCTTATCGTGTTTTGATGAGATACGCGATAGAAATTTAGGCATGTGGAATGCAATGCTCATGGCTTGTGCTCAGCATTCACATACTGATAAAGTCTTTGATTTGTTCAATGAAATGAAAAAGCAGTGGTATGACACACCAAATTTCATAACATTTTTAGGCCCCTTTATGACACCAAATTCTTTGTGCTGTGTATTTTGTTAAGCTATGATCATTCACGTACAGTCATTCAGACATCTAACCAAACAGATACATTTTATTCAGCCCAAAATAAATCAGAGGGGTAAAAATTGTCATTTTGTACAGTCATTCAGAGATTTAACCAAACAACACATTTTGGTTCAGCACTTACTGGTTCAGACCCTCTTACCATTCAGACCTCTTAACCATTCAGCACTTAATGATTCAGAGCCTACCAAACAGCCCCTAATCTTTGGATATATATTTTTAAAGCCGAGAGGAATTCATGCAAATAAATTCAGAAAATCATAAATCTATCAACTTTTGGCAATAATATAATATTTTTCACACCCTCAAAATCCGCTAACGGGGGTTTTACCGTCAGGCGTGTGACATAACCAGGATCTCAGATAAGCATCGGTTACACCAAACGACTCGATAATCACAAATCATATCAGTTGCTTAATTTTAATGAAACAGACCAAATATATTTAAGTAATGCGGAAGCGACTATAGTGAAACATTTAACAATAGTTTTGGAACACGCAAATACGTGTCCAATCCAGTTATGTAAAGTAAATGCAAATTAAATCTTGAAAACAGTTTGTGGTGAATACAGGATGACATGCTGTAGATGTTGTGCTCCTAAACGTGCCACATCAATGTCCTGAGAGAAAACATGCAAAAATCTCAGTACAAGACTGGTGAGTTCACAGGTTTATCAGAAAACAGTATTTATCAGTAATGAAGTTCCCGGATTATGTAATCCGTCAAGTATGTAATTCCCGGATTTTGTAATCCGTCAAGTATGTAGTTCCCCGGATTTATTAATCCGATAAGTATAATGAAATCCCCGGATTTATTAATCCGATAAGTATAATGAAATCCCCGGATTTATTAATCCGATAAGTATAATGAAATCCCCGGATTTATTAATCCGTCAAGTATAATGAAATTCCCGGATTTATTAATCCGTCAAGTATAATGAAATTCCCGGATTTATTAATCCGTCAAGTATAATGAATTCCCGGATTTATTAATCCGTCAAGTATAATAAAATTCCCGGATTTATTAATCCATCAAGTATAATGAAATTCCGGATTTATTATCCGTCAAGTATAATGAAATTCCCGGATTTGTAATTAAAGCATATAATGGGTAGCTAGTCCATAATGATCACTATGTGTATGAAGGCGCGGCCGAACTGACATGTAATCAAATAATAAACCAGGCCCGGATGTGGATCACACCACAACACTTGTAATTAGGCTAACCGTTCACCGTTTGACGAACGTTGTGCTAGCGCGACTAGCCCGGGTGGGGTATGTCAATCCAGTAGTACTACTAACAATTACCTCGTTAAGTCCATATTAACGGTCCGTTAGGCAAGTATACACCATAGTATCAAGTATATGCAGTTTTACAAAAATCCAATGTAATGTAACTTTTATGAAACAGCATGTTTCTCTCCCCAAAAAGAGTATAAAGTAAAAGTGGGGCTGTAAACTCACCTTGAACTGATGTAATGAAATGAACAAGAGCTTCAAAGAATAAGGCAATGCACGATCAAACACGATCAACACCTATTATTAATTGTAATTAAGTTTTTAAAATGTGTTCAACGCGAATAAATACATTTGGTCGGATTCGGGTCGGTTCGGTTTGACGTATACGATTTGATTTACTAACAACACCATTTAATAATATTACCAATATTGATATTAATAATAACAATGGTATAATTATAATGATAATAATTGTATTTGTAAATAATTTGTGAAATTTATTAAATATAATTCCTTCATTTATCATAATAATTCCATAATTAAAATAATATAATCTCCATTAATAACTTGATGATTTAAATTATTATTTAAAATCCATTTTTAGAAATGTAACTATTTATAACATTTGTAATAATAAATAAATAATTAAGGTATAAAAAAAAATAAATTTCCAGAAAATAATTAGATAACTTCTAAAATAAACACAATTTATAAAAATTATTTTATAATTTTAAGCATTTTTCTGTATTTTTAAAAGGTCAAAAAGGCTTCAAAAAAAATAATTGTTGAGGGCAGGGTTCGAACCCTTGACCTCCTGTTCACAATCACACACACAAACCAGTAAACCAAGGCACAAGGCCGCGGTAAGACTCCACTTTTAATTCTTTTAAACTCAAACTCCAATAATCCCAATTCACCAAGAACCCTAGTTTCAATTGATTTGAAATTGAACCACCAATTGATATTGTTAATCAAATTAAGTTTAGGGCTATGATTCCTCATGTAAAACCGAATGTATAGGTGTCATCATTGCCTGTTTGAAGTTCGATCGATGATGAACACTTGATGAGTCAGTCGCGACTATGCAAGGATCGATTTCAGTGGCAAACTTTGATGATAATCAAATTCCTTTCACAGGAAGTTTCTAATGGTTCTAATGATGAAAAGCCCTAAGTTAATTTGTGAATTAAAACTCGTAAGATAGTATTCGACTGAGTTGCAGGTCGATGATGTAGATGATGATCGATGATGGTGATTTGTGGATTTGTAAGTGTAATTGAAGGTTGTGTTCGATTAGTAACACTTATATAATTGTGTAGGTAAGATATTTGATTAAAAATAGAATTGTAGTGCGATTTTGGTGAGTGGGTCGGCCGACTTTCGGTCGAGAGTGGGAATCCCATTATACCGAACCAATTATTCAAATTGCAGTGGTCCACTGGTTCGAGATATTCACGCGATTCGATTGGGACCGGTTTCGTGGTTTATAATTGAGTATATCGTGGCCTTTGGAGTCGCCGGAGAGCCGCCGGAGAGGGTGGCCGGAGGTGAGGGTCGACGGTGGGGGTTGGGTTTCAAAATTTACAGAATGGTCCCTGGGGTTTAGAAGACTTATTATTTCATGCTTAAAGTCTTTAAAACAGATTTCTAAAATTACAAACCACTCCCTGGACTTATAAATCCAAGTTTAATAAATTTTTATAAATTATTATTATTAATATTATTATTATTATTATTATTATTATTATTGTTATCATTATTTTTATTATTATTAATATTATTATTAAATAATAATAGAAATATAAAAACAAATTTGTAAAATCACATATTATATTAAAAAAAGTTTCCGGGTTGTCACATCATACCCCTGTTAGAGGAATTTCGTCCCGAAAATTAAGATGTTCTGGAAACATCTTTGAACAGGTTAGGATGCTTGCGCATCATTTCGTCCTCTCGTTCCCAAGTGAACTCAGGACCACGTCGGGAGTTCCATCGAACTCTGACAACCAGAATCTTGATATGCTTTAGTTGTTTAACTCATTGATACATAATTTCCAGAATATAATCTCGTGGTAAGGTGATAAGCCAACAATGATAAGAAAGATTATCCGTCAAAATTTAAAAATCCCAAACGTCACCATAGGAAACGAACTTAACGCATATCTTGTAAATATGTATTTCTCCTTTAACCAACCATCGGTCTAAGAATAATACGCTATGCGAAGATCTTGAAATGAGTCCATAATGATGGTAAGAATATTATTAAAACAGAAAATGAATCAATCATTCAGAATAAAGATTGATGTTTTAACGTTCTACCACGGTGTACGAATATTTGAAACAGATGCAGGTTACTTTCTCGACGTTATGAGATAATGGGTTTGCTATCACATAAAGGTTACTCTGAACCTTTGCTTGGTGGGTAAACTTGATAGCATTGCTGATCAAGTGTGTGAGAATTTGTAAAACATCACCATTAACCTCCACTGGGACATCACCTCTTCTTGGCCTAAATTTTGTGGCCTCCAACCTCAGAACTCCTGACTCAACTTTGGAAAAGTCAAGGATGTTACTAATAAGCTGAAGGACTAGATCATCAGGAGACAACATGACACTCAAAAGTTGTTTCTGATCTTTATCAAGTTTTGTTGTTGATAGAATTTCTGCTATGGTAACAACCCCTGATAATGGAGATCTTATCTCGTGTGACATGGTTGCTAGAATTTGTTTTGCTCTCATCGTTTCCTCTGTAATATGAACAGTTTTATTAAGTTTTGTCTCCTTGGCCTTCTGTACAGCTATTTCTTCCCTAGTTTTACCATCTTTTCTCTCTTTTTCACCTGATCAGTGATTTTCATGCCTATGTAATTAACACCAATTTCCTCCCCATCTTTGCTGAACACGGGTTCAACATATATTAAGAATGTTTTGGCTCCAAATAACTCAGTCTCAAAAGTAATTCCTTTCTTTGCTGGTAACTCTCTCCAGAACTTCTTTTTTTTAAAGTCTTGTTGTTCAAATCCAAGATAGAATTTTAATGATTTTCAAGCTTAAGGATTCAAAAGCGATTCAAGAAGTGACTTGAACAATAGGAAACATGCTTTGCAAGGTAGCAATATTTAAGTACGTTTACATACGCTGTTTCAACAAACCATAAGCACAGCCGAAAACATTTACACGACTAGATAGTCATGTTCATAGGTTGATAATATCTTCAGCAGAGGGATTGTTTAGGAAGACTGCCATCGCACAATCACATTTTGATGATAACTTCAAAATGAAAGTCGATAGGTAAGGAATAAATGTTTCCTTATAGCTAGGTCAAAATATGAGGATAAGGGAGGGAAACCGATTTAAGAATTTTAAGTGCTCCAAGTTTGAAATCAAAATCAACTTAATACGATTGGGTCTCCTTTCAAGTTCAGAGATCATGCTTTGGCTTGATAGGTCAAATTACCAACATTGGTTCATCCTTCAAGTTACCTCATCCTTCTCGTTACTTGATTACAACCATGGTAAGTTGAAGATCAAGAGTTGAGATTAGTCAACAAGGTATGGAATTCATGCTTATCTTGATAATAACAAGAAAACAATTGAAGGTTGATATTTGTCACCAAAATACGGGTTTCAATCCTATTTTGATGAGATCACGTCATTTGTGAAATGTAAATTCCAATGAGAATAATTGAAGTCAATCCTCAAGATAAGGAAGTCACCCTCATCCAGAGGATGAACTTTCACAAAACAAACAAATGGAAAAACCATTTATAGTAATAGAGATTCATCAAAGTAAGGGAATCTCCCCTGCTTTGATGAGATAGAATCATTTAAGAGGTACGAGTGTTCTTAGTCATAGGTTGACTTGCAAACTCCCACGGTGCAAGCAGTATGAAGTTTGACTTAACAACGAAAGGGAAATTAATATTTATTAGGAATTCGGAAAATTTCAAGTTCATCGGTGTAACAAAGGAAAGATCATGCTAACAAGCTTAAGATTAAAGTTTGAGATAGCAGAATTTGTTAGGATGGTGTTCAAATTTTGAATAATTTAAATCAGAAAGGCGAAATCAAGGACAAGAAATGATTCGACATCACAATGAGATGTGAACTTTCGATTCACAATCGAAGGGAATATATGGACTTCTCAGGATAGTACCTCAACAACAAGGCCATAATAATATACATTTCATCATTATAAATCCTAAGGTTTCAAGCGCGTAAGTAACACCCCAAATAAGCAAATACTCATAGTCTAGATGGGTCTAAACATAAAGCACGAAGTAACTAGAGATGACTTTTTCCAGTCGTTATTTCTCCATTAGTGCCCGTGTGACGTCAGTCCTGGTCGTCATCACTGCTGGAGGAACTAGAGAGACTCGGGGGTAGATCGGGATAGTTGCCCCCTAAGTTGGTCTCGTCGGCGGGCGGCCAGATCCTAATCCTGTTTGCCGGGAACCCTCTAATTCGAGCCGTCCGTCTTACGGCTCCTCCGTTGTTCACTTGTTGGGGTCTTGCCTCGGGGGCATTCCTTGCAACTATAGATGCTATGGGAACTGCAGGTGCAGCAGGGTTAGGTTCCACAGGATTAATCGGTGCAGTGGCGACAACAGGTAGAGTATGCAAAGCAGGGTCTATGGGTTCTTCCTCTTCAAACGAGTCTGGTGCATCAAGCATCACCTCCTCAGGATTAGATTTTGTATTAGAAGATGTTTGCACTAGATATGCTAAGAGAATCCTTTCAGGCTTCGATTCGTTTTCAGAAGAAGTAATAGAAGGGCTGATAGAAGACATCCTGAAATATCATTAAGATATTTTATGAGATTTGGGGTAATATGAGCTATACAGCATGAAAATGACAATCAGGGATTTGGCATAATAACAATGAGATGTTCCGAGTGTAATCGTTTGATTCGTAAATCAAAGCGAGTACGTCGACTAATCACAGTATTAAGTCAGCCACAACTTTGTTAAAGACATGCGTTTCGATAAGCAGATACTCATCCCACTCTTCCAACCTTGCATGTACTGGGTGGTGAGGCATAGACTTTGACGAGATTTTGAAAACCACGAATAACGATTCAAAGCTCATTTTGAAAATTATTTGATTTAGACATACAATGCCTTAACTATGATTTAAGATTTGTGTGTGCTTTGATAGGAATCAAAGTATAAAAAGAATCACATATGGTTCCACTCATCAAGTTTCAATAATCCATGCTTCGGTCCATCAAGATCATTATGTAGCCTAGTTTAAGCACATTCTTAATATACCGGTGATGTTTATATATAGGGTTCCCCGCAGCGTTCCCACCACATCCGCGATATACTTTGAATAATACTTAAACTAGTTACATAACATCTTAATTTTCTTTAGCATCACTTAACATGAAGGCTCTTAGTAGGACAGGACTTGAGTAAATGTTGATAATGTTTGATTGTCTTTAACAAGGATTTATAATGTTTGATTGCCTTCAACAAGGACTTACTAGAATTATGATCCTAGCACCCTAGGGTATAGAATAGAAAACTTGTAATGCTCATGATCGTTACTTCTCACGCGTCCACGTCCTCTTCCAGACATTCTTTAAATTACCAAATATCAAAAGCTATCAGTCGTATGAAAATAGACCTTTTGTCTTGAAATAAAAAGGAAGAGAAATTCAAGGATTTAAAGAAATAAACAAGCTAGAGAATCAGTCCGAATCCGTGGGATTAACACAAATGTCATGGTTTGAATTTCGTCCAAATTCAAGGTAAGGGTGAGCATTCCTACAAGTAGAACTGATAGATAGTTAGTGACTATGTTTTATGAAGACCGAGACTTTCTTGCTCAAGGTGTAGGAATGATGACTTATACTGACTACAATGTTACCACCTGACTAGACTTACCGGACTTAGCATGCATGACAAATTACAATTACGTGTGCACCCGTAATGGTAATTTACTTTGCATGATCACCCCGGTTCCTCCTATCAGGCTAACATGTCTTGTCAAGTACAGTGGTCATCAATGATAGAAGTACCAAATATGTATGTATTATATCGGGGTCGATCAATCAACGTATACGAAAGGATCAGTAAAGTTTGGGAATCATTGACACGCCAAGGTAATTTGACCCATTTGCCTTAGAGACCTGTGTATTGACCATAGTTTATCACTCATCCCAGAAATCCCCAGGTAAGCATACCAGGTCTCGCAATGAGATTTATGCGATATGCTTGCCTTAGCCCGAGGGCCTTTTGTCAGGAAATCCAGAATACAGGTGTCTATGTGTCACACAAATCACGAAGAACATTTAGGCGATGTCAAATGCACACAAACTCTCCCGTGACTCACAGCAACTTGGAGCCACCATCCCGGTAGCCATATGCTCACAGGGATATGTTAAAGCAAAAATTTCCAGGCAACCAATTTAGTAGGCATAGCTTAGTAATCTATGTGTGTGTAACTAATGTAAATCCAGCTATAGTCTAAAATGCAATGCAGATGAGATGCAAAGTTCATTTTAGTTCGCTATAACTAATGCTCTGATACCAATCTGTCACACCCTCAAAATCCGCTAACGGGGTTTTACCGTCAGGCGTGTGACATAACCAGGATCTCAGATAAGCATCAGTTACACCAAACGACTTGATAATCACAAATCATATCAGTTGCTTAATTTTAATGAAACAGACCAAATATATTTAAGTAATGCGGAAGCGACTATAGTGAAACATTTAACAATAGTTTTGGAACACGCAAACACGTGTCCAATCCAGTTATGTAAAGTAAATGCAAATTAAATCTTGAAAACAGTTTGTGGTGAATACAGGATGACATGCTGTAGATGTTGTGCTCCTAAACGTGCCACATCAATGTCCTGAGAGAAAACATGCAAAAATCTCAGTACAAGACTGGTGAGTTCACAGGTTTATCAGAAAACAGTATTTATCAGTAATGAAGTTCCCGGATTATGTAATCCGTCAAGTATGTAATTCCCGGATTTTGTAATCCGTCAAGTATGTAGTTCCCCGGATTTATTAATCCGATAAGTATAATAAAATCCCCGGATTTATTAATCCGATAAGTATAATGAAATCCCCGGATTTATTAATCCGATAAGTATAATGAAATCCCCGGATTTATTAATCCGATAAGTATAATGAAATCCCCGGATTTATTAATCCGTCAAGTATAATGAAATTCCCGGATTTATTAATCCGTCAAGTATAATGAAATTCCCGGATTTATTAATCCGTCAAGTATAATGAAATTCCCGGATTTATTAATCCGTCAAGTATAATGAAATTCCCGGATTTATTAATCCGTCAAATATAATGAAATTCCCGGATTTGTAATTAAAGCATATAATGGGTAGCTAGTCCATAATGATCACTATGTGTATGAAGGCGCGGCCGAACTGACATGTAATCAAATAATAAACAAGGCCCGGATGTGGATCACACCATAACACTTGTAATTAGGCTAACCGTTCACCCGTTTGACGAACGTTGTGCTAGCGCGACTAGCCCGGGTGGGGTATGTCAATCCCAGTAGTACTACTAACAATTACCTCGTTAAGTTCATATTAACGGTCCGTTGGGCAAGTATACACCATAGTATCAAGTATATGCAGTTTTACAAAAATCCAATGTAATGTAACTTTTATGAAAACAGCATGTTTCTCTCCCCCAAAAAGAGTATAAAGTAAAAGTGGGGCTGTAAACTCACCTTGAACTGATGTAATGAAATGAACAAGAGCTTCAAAGAATAAGGCAATGCACGATCAAACACGATCAACACCTATTATTAATTGTAATTAAGTTTTTAAAATGTGTTCAACGCGAATAAATACATTTGGTCGGATTCGGGTCGGTTCGGTTTGACGTACACGATTTGATATACTAACAACACCATTTAATAATATTACCAATATTGATATTAATAATAACAATGGTATAATTATAATGATAATAATTGTATTTGTAAATAATTTGTGAAATTTATTAAATATAATTCCTTCATTTATCATAATAATTCCATAATTAAAATAATATAATCTCCATTAATAACTTGATGATTTAAATTATTATTTAAAATCCATTTTTATAAATGTAACTATTTATAACATTTGTAATAATAAATAAATAATTAAGGTATTAAAAAAAATAAATTTCCAGAAAATAATTAGATAACTTCTAAAATAAACACAATTTATAAAAATTATTTTTATAATTTTAAGCATTTTTCTGTATTTTTAAAAGGTCAAAAAGGCTTCAAAAAAAATAATTGTTGAGGGCAGGGTTCGAACCCTTGACCTCCTGTTCACAATCACACACACAAACCAGTAAACCAAGGCACAAGGCCACGGTAAGACTCCACTTTTAATTCTTTTAAACTCAAACTCCAATAATCCCAATTCACCAAGAACCCTAGTTTCAATTGATTTGAAATTGAACCACCAATTGATGTTGTTAATCAAATTAAGTTTAGGGCTATGATTCCTCATGTAAAACCGAATGTATGGGTGTGATCAATTGCCTGTTTTGAAGTTCGATCGATGATGAACACTTGATGAGTCAGTCGCGACTATGCAAGGATCGATTTCAGTGGCAAACTTTGATGATAATCAAATTCCTTTCACAGGAAGTTTCTAATGGTTCTAATGATGAAAAGCCCTAAGTTAATTTTGTGAATTAAAACTCGTAAGATAGTATTCGACTGAGTTGCAGGTCGATGATGTAGATGATGATCGATGATGGTGATTTGTGGATTTGTAAGTGTAATTGAAGGTTGTGTTCGATTAGTAACACTTATATAATTGTGTAGGTAAGATTATTTTGATTAAAAATAGAATTGTAGTGCGATTTTGGTGAGTGGGTCGGCCGACTTTCGGTCGAGAGTGGGAATCCCATTATACCGAACCAATTATTCAAATTGCAGTGGTCCACTGGTTCGAGATATTCACGCGATTCGATTGGGACCGGTTTCGTGGTTTATAATTGAGTATATCGTGGCCTTTGGAGTCGCCGGAGAGCCGCCGGAGAGGGTGGCCGGAGGTGAGGGTCGACGGTAGGGGGTTGGGTTTTCAAAATTTACAGAATGGTTCCTGGGGTTTAGAAGACTTATTATTTTATGCTTAAAGTCTTTAAAACAGATTTCTAAAATTACAAACCACCCTCTGGACTTATAAATCCAAGTTTAATAAATTTTTATAAATTATTATTATTATTATATATTATTATTATTATTATTATTATTATTATTATTATCATTATTTTTATTATTATTAATATTATTATTAAATAATAATAGAAATATAAAAACAAATTTGTAAAATCACATATTATATAAAAAAAATTTCCGGGTTGTCACAATATTCTACAAGCATAACCATTACTGCAAAAACATACCATCATGACAGTCATGAAATCATTTCACGCGGATTTACTTTTATTGTTATTGTTAGATTTTTAATGAAAATAGAATGCCAAATTGTTTTTTCCCTCCAAAATTGTAAAATTGGACTTTTTGTTTTAATGTAATTAATTAAGAGCATGTAAGGATTTGTATATATAAAAAACTCTAAAATTTTGTTAAAGAATTAGTCATAAGGTTTTTTTCATGATTTTAGGGGCTATATCTTGTCTTTATACTAACTTATACTTGCTAGATTTTTAATTTTCTTGGTATGTAATTTTGTGAATTTCATGTTAATAAGGTTGCAAACACGGGTACCAATTAAATACACATATTTAAAAAAATTCATTTCATTCAATAATCAAAAAACATTATGATCGTGCAAATGAATACTTAACTTGAAAGGCTTTTTAGTAAAATTCAGTTCAAATTAATTTAATTATATATCATTATTGAAATCATGAAATAGAAAAAAGTTTAAATTAAACTGCTAAAATAAAATGACAATAATTTCGTATGTGGCTTCGTGAGGAATCTTAAAAGTAAATATTCTACCATTTTTGTAAAAACATAACCAAAGGGTGTTTCAATTCCGTAATACCATCTATCGCAACCAATTATTGGGTTGAGAGTAAAGACGAGTAGTTTTTCATTTTTTATTTTTGTTTTTTATATCTATTTATTTTTTCAACGGCTAAGGCATCACTAACGGATCACTGACTAACCCGAGCATATGCGTTACTCAAGTACAAAACCTTGGGACTCTAGGCTAACACAACCTCAGCTAAGCCCTTACATCAATCAGTCCGTCCATGTCAATCACGAGCCTGAGACTACCATAAATAAATAACTCATTTAAGGAAGAAAAACCATTGGTCTAACATGAAACTCTAATTATTTGTATCGAATGTGATTGAAGGTTTTTATATTTATGTTAGTCAATAAATAGTAAGAATATTAGAACATCACTTGGTTCTAATAAACTCCTATGAGTTTAACAATATTAGGAGTTATATATATAGTATCGATATCAATCAAATACAAGTTTCTTGTACAGACACAAAGTTCAATTTCAAGAAATCGATAATCGACATAGTCAAAAATATTTATTAAATTAGTAAAATGAAACTTAGTTAAATCATAATAAAACTTAGTTAAATCACAATAGTTCAATTTCAAGAAATCGATAATCGACATAGTCAAAAATATTTATTAAATTAGTAAAATGAAACTTAGTTAAATCATAATAAAACTTAGTTAAATCACAATAAACATGCTGGATTCTTCACAAAGAAAGACTGTTCTCATTTCTCAATGGTTTGAAAATGACTCAAACCTCTAGCATTAAAATATGATTTATGTCAAGTGTTCTACTGATTTTTAAAGTGCACAAGTATACATGCATTTATATGTTCTTATTATATCTAAAAGAACTATGATGCATGTAGAGATTAAACTTTTCTAAGAGAAGAAAAACAGGATACAATTTGATAGACAATTTAAAACAGATTGTTTAGTACAAGTATTAACCCGACTAATACAAAAATATTGTTTAGATCTAGCAAAAGCTTTTAAAATTAGTTGCCAATTTCAAACCATATACTTTAGCTATAAAGAAAATAGGCCAAAGTCGTCAAAATGCTTCTCTTTAAAATTAAAATATAACAATATTTGTAATCATATTCGAAACCAATTATAAAAGGTTAAAAACTTAAGGATCCTTTGGGTCAACTCAACTCAACCCTACTACATCAAAATACTATCAGTTTGATAGTTACATCCCAAATACTTTTGATTGTCACCATGTCACGCTAGCTGTCACGCAACCTGCAAATTTTAGAAAGAGTTAATTGTCATTTTCGTCCCTAAGTTTTGATGTTTTTTATCGTTTTCATCCAGGAACTTTATTTTTTTTCTCTCAGTGACCCTGACATTCTAATAACTTGTCATTTTCATCTATTTCTATTAACTCCGTTTGTGTTACCCGTTTAGTGGACATCAGTTTTGAATATTAAAAGTAATCTAATAATGTTTGAATGATCGGGAAGATTGAATGATGTTTATTTAAGTTTTCTTTTTTCTTGGTGAGCTGCAAAAATAGCTAAATGTTACACACATGATATGCACGTGATGACTACTTAAGAAGTAAATAAACGGGGTTAACGAAAGTGAATGAAAATTCTATGTTTTTTAAATGTCAGGGACGCACAAGAGAAAAAAATTGGTTTTGGATAAAAATTACAAAATACACTAAAACTCAGGGATTAAAATGATAATTTATTCTTTTGGAAACATCAATTAAAACATGTATTGCAAGTCAATTTTGGTAGTTTATCTGTTATTTATACAGTCTGAATTTTGACTTATATGTGTTTTAGGTACCATGTTAGTTGAGATAGTGGAACTACCTGATGTGGCAGTGTGATAAGACAAAAGAGAGGTAATCATTCAACAAAAGAGAGCTAATCATTCAAACTTAGAACTAATGTATTAATCTTCTTTAATCATCTTCTGTTTGATTGGACATATTCAATTTGATATGAAACTTATTGAAGGCAATACAGTATAATAATTAGATAATCACATATGTGATATGAACTTATAATTATAATCTAAATAAAGATATTAGAGGGAGGGAAAAACAAATAAAAAACGGTGTAGTTAACGGAGACATTTTTTAATGCCACAGTTTTATGTACGATACATTTTAAAAGGCTTGAAAATTTATTAAACCTTATTGACGATGTAGAGGTGATGTTAATTACAAATTTCAAGGAACTGTTAGCCGATATCTCTTGATAACATTGGAAAGTATATTTTAGTATTATATGTAATTGCATCTGATTGATTCTCCTTGATTGTATCCGGAATTAGCTCCCTGTCTCTTTGTATATGTACTGTATTATTTCAATGTAATGAACTCAAGGAATTATATCAACTTACAGGAACTACAGAAATCAATGTTCTCAGAACCGGATCGGACGTCGTACCGGACGCCTTACTGGTTTGGTGGTCGGACCGGTCGGACCGGTCGGACCGGATGGACCGGATTTAACTATATTTTAATTATATTTATATATGTAATTAAATATAAGTAATTTATATATGATTTATACATATATTTTATAGTTATATATAAAACTTAACTATATTTGTATATCTTACGTACTAATTTATGGTTTAACACCCCGTTTTTACCCACTAAAATCAAAAAAAAAAAAAAAAATCAGAAAACCGGTCAAAACCGGTCCGGTTCGCCGGTCCAACCGCCGGTTCGGTTCGGACCGGCCGGTTCAAATGGCCAAAAACGATCCACCCTCGACCGGACCGGACCAGCCACCGATTCGCGGTCGAACCGGTCGGACCGGTCGGTCCGATCCGGTCCTAACAACATTGACAGAAATAGTTTCAGTGTTACAAATAAATTAGATACGATTTTGTGCATTTCTAAAATTTTAGCTCAATAAAAGGGAAAACATTTACCAAACCAAAATATCGGTACCGAACCGATAGCTTTAAAAACTCATATGCCCAGCTTTATGTGTTCATATCTTACTTGGGTTACTTGTGATTCGGTTATCGTTTGTTTGGTGACGTAGATGTGTCGTGGCACGACGTTAACATGGAAAACAATACCTATAACAGTCGCGTTTAGGTATAGTTTTTTTTACATCCAAACTTGGTCAAAAAATCAATTTAATCAATTTTAACACAATCCGTAGTTTTTAAAAACTCAGATACGCAACTTCACAACTTCACAACTTCACATGTTTTATTTTAATTTTTAACTAAACAACTATTAGACCATCAATCATTTTAGGATATTAAATTACATAAACTACTACAACTAGCTTGTATTTAGTTTACCAATATAAAAACACAACCACCATTAAATTAAGTATGTCTGTCAATCCTCTTTTACCGATATTAAAACCGCACTTATTACTTGTTCATAAAAACCACACCCCAAGATTTCATTAAAAATAAAAAAAATCTTGCGTTCAAATTCTACCTGAGACAAAAATAATTAGAGTTTCAGGTTACACCGATGGGTTTTCTTCCTTAAAATGAGTTATCTACAGATGGTAGTCTCAAGTTCGTGAATTGATGGGGACGGACTGATTGATTTAAGAGCTTACCTTTGAGGTTGTGTTAGCCTAGAGTCCCAAGGTTTCGTACTTGAGTAACGCATATGGTCGGGTGAGTCAGTGGTGCGTTAGTGGCGCAATAGCCGTTGAAAAAATAAATAGATATAAAAAAAAGTAAAAAATGATAAACTACTCGGCTTTACTCTCAACCCATTAATTGGTTGCTATAGAAGGTATTATGGAATTGCAACACCTTTTGATTATGTTTTAACAAAAATGGTAGAATATTTACTTTTAAGATTCCTCACGAAGCCACATACGAAATTATTGTCATTTTATTTTAGCAGTTTAATTTAAACTTTTTCTATTTCATGATTTCAATAATGATATATAATTAAATTAATTTGAACTGAATTTTACTAAAAAACCTTTTAAGTTAAGTATTTATTTGCACGATCATAATGTTTTTTGATTATATGAATGGAATGAATTTTTTTTAAATATGTGTATTTAATTGGTACCCGTGTTTACAACCTTATTAACATGAAATTCACTAAATTACATACCAAGAAAATTAAAAATCTAGTAGGTATAAGTTAGTATAAAGATATAACCACTAAAATCATGAAAAAAAACTCATGGCTAATTCTTTAACAAAATTTTAGAGTTTTTTTAACGTATAAATCATTACATGCTCTTAATTACATTAAAACAAAACGTCCAACTTTACAATTTTGGACGGAAAAAACAACCTGGCAGTGTATTTTCGTTAAAAATCTAACAATAACAATAAAAGTAAATCCGCGTGAATTGTTTTCATGACTGTCATGATAATATGTTTTTGCTCGAAATATCATTACAACATAGTTAAAAAGAGTGCGAGACCCTTAAGAGACATCAAACACAACTTTTCATAGATTATTATATTAATAGGGCTCTAAACACTAATTAGCTATCACTCTTGATTTAAAAAGGTATTTAATAAAATGATTTTTATCTACATAACATTTAGGTTTTATTTTAATTTTTAACTAAACAACTATTAGACCATCAATCATTTTAGGATATTAAATTACATAAACTACTACAACTAGCTTGTATTTAGATTACCAATATAAAAACACAACCACCATTAAATTAAGTATGTCTTTCAATCCTCTTTTACCGATATTAAAACCGCACTTATTACTTGTTCATAAAAACTACACCCCAAGATTTCATTAAAAATAAAGAAATGTCTTGCGTTCGAATCCTACCCGAGACAAAAATAATTAGAGTTTCAGGTTAGACCAATAGGTTTTTTTCCTTAAAATGAGTTTTCTACTGATGTTAGTCTCAGGTTCGTGATTGATGGGGACGGACTGATTGATTTAAGAGCTTACCTTTGAGGTTGTGTTAGCCTAGAGTCCCAAGGTTTCGTACTTGAGTAACGCATATGGTCGGTGAGTCAGTGGTGCGTTAGTGACGCAATAGCCGTTGAAAAAATAAATATATATAAAAATAAAAAGTAAAAAATGAAAAACTACTAGTCTTTACTCTCAACCCATTAATTGGTTGCTATAGATGGTATTATGGAATTGGTATTATGGAATTAACATCCTTACTTACAAAATGGTAGAATATTTACTTTTAAGATTCCTCACGAAGCCACATACGAAATTATTGTCATTTTATTTAGCAGTTTAATTGAAACTTTTTCTACTTCATGATTTTAATAATGATATATAATTAAATTAATTTGAACTGAATTTTACTAAAAAGCCTTTCAAGTTAAGTACTCATTTGCACCTTCATAATGTTTTTTGATTATATGAATGGAATGAATTTTTTTAAATATGTGTATTTAATTGGTTCCCGTGTTTACAACCTTATTAACATGAAATTCACAAAATTACATACCAAGAAAATTAAAAATCTAGCAGGTATAAGTTAGTATAAAGATATAGCCACTAAAATCATGAGAAAAAGTCATAATTCTTTAACAAAATTTTAGAGTTTTTTTAACGTATAAATCCTTACATGCTCGTAATTACATTAAAACAAAACATCCAACTTTACAATTTTGGAGGGAAAAAACATCCTGCAAGTGTATTTTCGTTAAAAATCTAACAATAATAATAAAAGTAAATCCGCATGAAATGATTTCATGACTGTCATGATGGTATGTTTTTGCTCGAAATATCTTTATAACATAGTTAAAAAGAGTGCCAGACCCTTAAGAGACGTCAAAGACAACTTTTCTTTTATTATTATTATTATTTTAATAGGGGCTCTAAACACTAATGAGCTATTACTCTTGATTTAAAAAGATATTTAGTAAAATGATTTTTATCTACATAACATTTAGGTTTTATTTTAATTTTTAACTAAACAACTATCAGACCGTCAATCATTTTAGGATATTAAATTACATAAACTACTACAGCAAGCTTGTATTTAGTTTACAAATATGAAAACATAACCACCATTTAATTCAGTACGTTCGTCAATCCTCTTTTACCGATATTAATACCGCAATTATTACTTGTTCATAAAAACTACATCCCAAGATTTCATTAAAAAAAATAAATGTCTTGCGTTCAAATCCCACCATAGACAAAAATAATTAGAGTTTCAGGTTAGACCAATGGGTTTTCTTCTTTAAAATGAGTTTTCTACTGATGGTAGTCTCAGGTTCGTGATTGACGGGGACAGACCGATTGATGTAAGAGCTTACCTTTGAGGTTGTGTTAGTCTAGAGTCGCAAGGTTTCGTACTTGAGTAACGCATATGATCGTGTGAGTCAGTGGGCCGTTAGTGATGCAACAGCCGTTGAAAAAGTTAAATAGATATAAAATTAAAAGGTAAAGAATGAAAAACTACTTGTCTTTACTCTCAACCCATTAATTGGTTGCTATAGATGGTACTATTACGGAATTGCAACACCCTTTGATTATGTTTTTACAAAAATGGTAGAATATTTACTTTTAAGATTCCTCACGAAGCCACATACGAAATTATTGTCATTTTATTTTAGCAGTTCATTTTAAACTTTTTTCTATTTCATGATTTCAATAATGATATATAATTAAATTAAGTTGAACTGAATTTTACTAAAATGCCTTTCAAGTTAATTATTCATTTGCACGATCATAATGTTTTTTGATCATATGAATGGAATGAATTTTTTTAAATATGTGTATTTAATTGGTACTCGTGTTTACAACCTTATTAACAAGAAATTCACAAAATTACATACCAAGAAAATTAAATATCTAGCAGGTATAAGTTAGTATAAAGATATAGCCACTAAAATCATGAAAAAAAACCTCATGACTAATTCTTTAACAAAATTTTAGAGTTTTTTTAACGTATAAATCCTTACATGCTCTTAATTACATTAAAACAAAAAGTCCAATTTTACAATTTTGGATGGAAAAAACAATCTGGCATTGTATTTTCGTTAAAAATTTAACAATAACAATAATAGTAAATCCACGTGAAATGATTTCATGACTGTCATGATGGTATGTTTTTGTTGTAATGGTTATGCTTGTAGAGTATTAGTATATATTGCCAAAAGTTGATAGATTTATGATTTTTTGAATTTTTATTTGCATGAATTCCTCTCGGCTTTAAAAATTTGCATTTAAAGATTTTTTTGTGATTTTCTTGGAGTTTATGGTCTATTATTTTATTGATGAGACGATAATATTACATGCATTTAAATCTTCAAGATTGTTGAGACTAAACAGAAAACAAAAGTAAAAGTTTCAAGTTAAATTTTAAAAGAAACCTATACTAAAACAAAAGCAAAAGTTCGTTTTCGTAAATGATAATATGTAGTGGTAATTTCTTGGAAATGCACACGAATATATAATATCAGGTGTCAAGGATAAATCGTGTGAAAGTGCTAATTTTTTTAACAACATTTGAAATTGCTAACAACTTTAAAATTACGATATTAGGGTTGGGTAGTTTTAGTTACTAGTTATATTAGCCTTTCAAAACAATATCTAAATGTATCACGTTTTCTAATATGTTTCGAAAGTGCTATTAACTTTATATGCCTAGTATATAATTTTTATTATTTATTATTATTATTGTTATTGTTATTGTTATTGATACTGATACTGATATTGTTACTTTTATTATTACGTTTTCTAATATATTTTGAATGTGCCATTAACTTGATATGCCTATTATTATTATTATTATTATTATTATTTATTTTTATTTTATTATTATTATTGTTATTGTTATTATTATTATTATTATTATTGTTACTTTTATTATTACTGTTATTATTACTATTATTTTACTATTATTTTTACTAATATTATAACTATTATTGTTATTATTGTTATTATTATTATTACTACTATTATGAAACTTAGTTTGATCATGATAAAACTTAGGGGCTGTTTGATAAATCTGACTCAGTAAGATTTGACTGAGTCAGAAGCTGACCCTGTCAGAAGTTTTGACTGAGTCTACATCTGACTGAAATTTGACTGTTTGATTCAGTATCTGACTGGCTAACTCCTTTTATAAATTATTTCAACACACAAAACCATCAAATATCTAGGGTTCATAATCCAACTTTTATAAATTAGTCTTCATCCTTGATTTCTCATTAACAGACCATCGACCATTTATAAATACCCAATTAGGATATTATGCTTTTAGAAATACCAACACATAAATTTGTCTTCATTTGTTAATTTCTCATTTACGGACCATCACCATCTCTACATCCCCTCCCAACCATCACCATCTCTACATCCCCTCCCAACCATCACCATCTCTACATCCCCTCCCAACCATCACCATCTCTACATCCCCTCCCAACCATCACCATCTCTACATCCCCTCCTAACCACCACCGGCCTCCACCACCACAGCCACCATCGCGAAGGGGAGGCGCTCGGCGGTGCTCGCGTAGGGGGGTCGTCGCGCAGGGGGGCCGTCGGGCAGGGGGGCCGTCGCGCAGGGGGCCGTCGGGCAGGGGGGCCGTCGCGCAGGGGGGCCGTCGCGCAGGGGGGCCGTCGCGCAGGGGGGCCGTCGCGCAGGGGGCCCTCGCGCAGGAGGGCCGTCACACAGGGGGTTGTCGCGCCGGGGGTCCGCTATCGGTGGATGCGCCGGCGAGGAGTGGGTTGGCCGTCGGTGGTCGCGGTCAGCTGAAATGGATGGGTCAGCCTTTTCCGAAATCAAGTCTGGGTCAGCTACATTGGACCCGGTCAGCTGTAGCTTCTTGCATATCAAACGGGCTGACCCACTGACCGAGTCAGCGGTCAGCCGGGTCAGCCGGATCAGACCAAAAACAAACAGCCCCTTACTCTTTTGCACGTAACACAAAAGTCGATATCACAAGATTCTATTTTATAAACATCCTAGATTTTTTACAAAGACTGTTCTCAATAGTTTGAAAATGACTCAAGCCTCTAGCATCAAAATATGATTTATGTCAAGTATACATGCATTCATATGTCATTATATTTAAAATAACTATAATGCATGTGGAGATTAAACTTTTCTAAGAGAAACGGAAAATAGGATACAATTTGATAGACAATTTAAGATTTAGTACAAATATTTACCCGAGTAAAATACAAAAATTTTGTTTACATCTAGCAAAAAAGCTGTTACAATTAGTTGTCAATTTCAACCCTACTATATCAAATATTGCTAGATTGATTGTTACATCCCAAATATTTGTGATTGTCACCGTGTCACGCAACCTGCCAGTTTTAAAAACTCCAATTAAAACATGTACTGCAAGTCAATTTTGCTAGTTTATCCGCTATTTATAGAGATTAAGACTAAACCCTCAGTCATGAAAGAAACCTATTAAGCTGGACCATCAGCCAAAGGTGACAGGTTTGTATCAAAGAAGTGAGAAAAAGATTATGAGATTGAAGACATTAATTTTTTTATTGTTTAATTATAAAAAAGAAAAACAGAAAAACTATTGACTAATATTCTTAATGCCTGTTCAAGAAGACATTAATGTTTTATTGTTTATCAAAATCAGTGACTCTTCCATTTAAACAAAAAATTAATGAGAATGTGTCCATTTTAGTTTAATCAAGAACCTACAGTTGTTGTTCGTCTTCGTTGTTTACAAATCGGATCAATGTTCGATCGCATTGCTAAAATTGACCTGAAAAAAGAAATGATATGTACAGCTAGGCCATAAACAACCCTAGTTTAAACAACATCCAGTTACCTTATAAAACAATACCTGCCTGAATTTGAACGTTGCAAACACTTTGAATCATTGTTGTTAGGACCGGATCGGACCGGCCGGTCCGACCGGTTCGACCGCGAATCGGTGGCTGGTCCGGTCCGGTCAGGGGTGATTCGTTTTTGACCATTTGAACCGGCCGGTCCGAACCGAACCGGCGGTTGGACCGGCGAACCGGCCCGGTTCCGACCGGTTTTCTGATGTTTTTTTTTTTTTGATTTTAGTGGGTAAAAACGGGGTGTTAAACCATAAATTAGTACGTAGGATATATAAATATAGTTAAGTTTTATATATAACTATAAAATATATGTATAAATCATATATAAATTACTTATATTTAATTACATATATAAATATAATTAAAATATAGTTAAATCCGGTCCAACCGGTACGACAGGTCCGACCACCAAACCAGTAAGCCGTCCGGTTCGACGTCCGATCCGGTTCTGAAAACATTGCTTTGAATGTTGTTGAATTGTAAAAACCATAACAAAACTAAAATCAAAATCCTAACATGGTAATTTTGTTGTAAGACACATCAAAATGTTAATTCATGAGGTAGTAGTTATGCATCACTATAATAGATCATGTTTCGTTTACAAAACCATACAGATAACAAAATAATTGAAGGAATTAAACAAGAACAATCAAATGATAAAAAAAATCACTGAATCATGCTAAATAAGTTCCATAAACACTAATTGCAAAATCTAGCCACATAAACATGGAATAAAATGAACCATTATGAACCGCTCCAAACCCCTACATGCTAAAATCACTGCAATGATGATTTCAGGCATAAATCTAAGTGTAATTTAAAACTAACCCAATTTAGTGTTATAAATACTCTGAATGGAAAAAAGTCAAGTGAAACTAACTCTAACCTGCAAGATAAACTAAGTCACAAAGGAATTTGAAAAGAGCCCCAAATTAAATAATTTCATACAAGAACCTAAATCTTTTAAAAACTTTGACAAACAAGATAAAATCTTACTGCAAGCTTGAAATAAAATTGGTTACTAAAATGGTCGCAGAAACTGAATTGTAAAAGCACTCGTTAAATATTTTGGTCACACAATTGGTCAGGAATAGTTTGATTGCAACTTCGGTCGCTAGGAGTTCAATCGCAAATTTGGTCGCGAAAAATGATTGGTCACAAATAGTTTCAGTCGCAATTCTGTTGCTAACATTTTAGTCGCAAAATCCATCGCTGAACATTTCGTCGCATACAATCTCAGTCGCTAAAGTTTTTGGCCGCGAAGTTAGTCGTAAAAGAAATAGGTCGCAAATTCCATCGCAAATAAGACGCAGTCGCTAATTTTGCGATGGATGATATGGTCACAAAATCAGTCGCAATAACTTTTTGGTCGCAAGAATTGGTCGGAAACAAAATTACCGACCAGGGTATAACCAACCAACCAAAATAGTCGAAATGGTCGCAATAAGGCATTTGTGACCATTTTGACAGTCACAAATGCTCATTTTTGTAGTAGTGTTATATATATAAACTTGTGAAACATGCATCTTCCCTTTTTCCAATTTTGTAGAGGATGTCAAAGAGATAATAAGGTAGAAATCATCACAGAGAAAAATAAAGTAAAATGCTTGAATTAAATTTGTTAAAATTCTCCAAGCAAATCAGATTAGTAATTTTTCCTATTAGTAAGAATCAGAACTGAATAGAAGAAACCGATGACACTGTGTTACATACTGGCATGAAAAAGTAAAACAACCACGTTTTGTGCACTTTTAATTTTAAATGGTTTAGCTAATAATGCTTTGTCATTATTTAGTAAAGTAATTGAGGTTGTAAGCATTTGAATATACTTTAGACAAAGTGGAAATGCTTAAAGTTAACACACTCACAAAACCATAGTAATAGCATGTTAACACACAAAATGAACAAAAACATTGACCGCATATTCAAAACTACATAGTAAACCACTTGCATACAAAACTTAACAATAGACATTTTTAATTTATACCGCATTTACGAAAGCAATAAATACTTATCTAGCATGTATACTTACGTAACCCATGTCACTTATTATTTTGTTAAAAGAATCAAACTGTTGTTCAACCTGATTGTATCAACACAGTGAAGATCCCAAATTTGCTCATATAAATATAAAATGCTACAAACTTTAACATCCAATGAAAACTTAATTCTCATCTAACATTAATGTTAGTGTGTAAGAATACCTACAGAGTGCATCGTTTGGAAAATAAAAGTCTGACTTTTTTACGTTTAAAGTTGTACATAAAATTGATAAATTTGGTCAACTAAAACAACCATCGAATAAATAAACATATTTGTGACATATTTGCAATGAAACCCATCATTTTGCAAGTGCAAGTACCAATTATGCCTCAAACTCAAAAAAATAAAGAATATAAGTGAGATGGTGAGAAAATATAAGCCTACACATGGAGCGCATACACGAATACACAATGATGATAGTAAAATATATTGCAAGATTGAAAAAATAAGAAGACAAATGTAGATAGTCAGCAGATCATGAAAAAATATCAATGCCCATTCAGTATGAAGGCCTTACGTAGAACAATAATAAAGTATTTAGGGAATAATGTCATTGCATATGAGTTGATTCCGGATTAATTTTGTGTTTATTAGTCTCAGTGAGAAATTAATGAAAATGATATGAATATGAGAATGTAATTGTGTTAGTATGTTGTTGATAATGGTTGTAATTATGAGAGTATAAGTGTGTGATTGGCAGAGTGATTTAGGGGTATACATAGTCATTGCAGAGATAATACAAAGTTATAAGAAAAAAGTAACATTGAAATTACACTACTCCTCCCATTGTTAAGAGGTTTAAAAACCCCCGGATTTTTACCTAAATAAATGAATTTGCTTTGATGTCTTCTTTCACCTTATCTTTGTGCCATCGAGAGCCATTAAACACCCACCCGTTTCTTGATTGCCAGATAAACCATAGTATTTGCCGAGTAAAAGTTTTGCTTGCATCAACTACTTACTTTTTTTTCGGGAAAGACGATTTCATTAAGGAAAAGCGACTAGCAAGGAGCTAGCTATATATAACCAGAGAAAGATTACACAAAAGAAACATCAAATTTACACCAATTAATCCAATCCAAGGATTGAATTATGCATTATTTTTTATCCAAAGGTAACCCATCGTTTTAATCTCATCGAAGATACGATAGATCCCAACCACAATGTTGTTCCTCTCCCGCCATATGGGCCAGCAAGCGATCATGACCATATCCCGCACAAGAAGCTTCTAATCCTCACCCAATTTTAGAAAAACATGCAGCCTAAGAAGATCTTTAATGGAAAAGGCAAAGATGGGCGGAATCTTGGACCACGAAGCCACCGCTTGCCAAATGACCGAGGTCACATAACAAGAAATGATGATGTGTTCAATGCACTCGTATTCTTCTCCATAAAGGGGACAACATGAATTATGTGTTGTCCATAAAGGGGACAACGTTAAATGAGTATGTCTAAGCTGTTAACCATTAATATTGGAACACAATATTAGTGGTGATTTTATATATCTCTTATATTTAGTAGGATTGATTTAAATTGATTTAGTCAAATCAATCACCTTTGTAATCCTCCTGTAATTGCTCTATCTTTGTACCTTATATAGGGATTGTTTCCCTTTGTTAATACCATGAGAATATTGTGAACATCCAAAACTTACATGGTATCACCCTTGTTGTTCTTGATTTCGATCAAGTGTCTGCCTTCCTTGTAACCTCACCTCCTTCACCATGTCAGACAAACCAGCCGACATTATCTTACCCGCAAACACAGAAACCCGACCGCCACAACCCTTGCACCCAGTATACATTGTCTCAAACATTCAACACAAAATACGGATTCTTGATGGCGTCATAGTTTCTTACGCGTCATGGGTAAAATTGTTCATGCTCCATGTTAAAGGATATGATGTCCTCCATCATATCGATGGGTCCCCGGCCCCTCCGAACGATTCACCTGAGTTCCATGCATGGGAAAAGATTGACGACGTGGTCCTTCAATGGATCTACAGTACGCTTTCTGACGATCTCTTGGTTCGTGTATTAACCGACGAGTCTACTGCCCATGCTGCTTGGCTACGGGTTCAGCATTTGTTTGTCAACAACAAAGGCCCTCGTATTCAGGCCATTCAACATGAACTCTCCAACATATCTCTTGCTGCCCTACCCAATCTTGAGGCATACTGTCAGAAAATCCGTGACCTTACGGACCAGCAAGCAACTTCGGGTTCTTCATCTTGTCCGCGGCTTGCCGCGTGAGTATGAAACAATTGCCGCCATTCTGAACCAATCACTACCCACTTGGGAAGATGCGACCGACCAGCTTCAATCAGATGCTAGCCGCATCGCTGCCTGGGAGAAAACCTCCCCTACTCCCATCGTTGCTGCTGCCCTAACCCACCCAACACCACCTCCAAACAACAGGCCCAATACCCAAACTCCTTCTACCAATCGCCGGCCCAACAACAGAAACTATAATAACCGGCCTACAAACAGAAACCCAAACAGCCATAACAATCAAAATCAACCCTAACAGGCCCAGCCCAACTACTACCCGCTGTACTGGGCCCCTCCCTACTGGGCTCCCCCTCCATGCCCTTATGTTGGATCATGAGGAAGACTGGTGCAACCAAAACCATTTCACTTAGTCAATTTTGGTGCTGCATTCAAAGGCTTCCGAAGCTAAGTATGGGAACTTCCGAAGTTTAAAGAGTTCTTCCGAAGACAAGTGAAAGATCAACTTCCGAAGACAAACTCTACTTCCGAAGACAAAGAAGAAGTCCCCAAGCCTCGGAAGAAGCAGTCTTCCGAAGTATAAGTGGCTTCGGAAGAAGTTATTCTTCCGAAGCAACTTAACCTTCGGAAGACATTGCTATGAACCAGTGGACATAAGTATGGTCTCTGACATTCCGTTGCAGACCTCTGATACAGCATGACCTCTTCCTAAAGAGCCATATAGTTGACCATACTTTATTCCACTGTTTACCATTTTATGATAGTACATGTTACCAACCTTAGTTGGTGACAAAAGGTAAGTCAGGGACATGTCCTGACTACCAAATCTCAGATAATATATCCGAGATACCTTAACCTATAGTCTTGTAGTATAGGCTTTTGGTTATAGGTTTCCAGCTGGTATCAAAATATATCCGGCTGTAGGTAGTATTATATATATAGTTCTCATTGTAACTCATTAGATAGAGATTGTGCTTGCAAGAGTTTTGTAATCCTTTGAGTTGAGAAGCAATATATAAAAGTACCTTGAAAATTACTTTCTGTGTTCATTACTTCTTGTTACTTGTTATATTATGATCAACTCTTGTTGGACTCTTTCTGAGTGTTGTTCTAGGTGAGTTTGAGAGAAACCACTTGTTAAATGACCAATATCGATCCTGCAATTGGCATCAGAGCTTTTTAGGCTCTTGATTGCGTGATCTAACCATCCAAATCAACTTGTTTTTCACTCTTCTCTACAACCCACTCACTCAAATGGCCGCTCTCACTAAAGCTGATATGGAAACTGGTACCATGACCAAGTCCCCACTGATCACCCCTGAAGACTCGACACATGGTGCATAAGAATGGAAGGCTTCATCAAGTGTCAAGACTCAAGAATGTGGGACTCAGTTGTTAATGGTCCTTTCATACCAAGCACTACTTCTTCTACTGGTAATCGTATCATCCCAAAAGATGTGGATGATTACTCAGAAGAAGATAGGAAGAGAATAGAGCTTGATCAAAGGGCTATGACTTCTCTTTAGATTGCTCTTCCAAACTCCTTCTACAGAGGCTTCAAGAAGTACAAGACTGCTAAAGACTTATGGGAAGCACTGAAGCTCATGTATGAGGGATCCAAGGAAACTAAAGAGAACAAGAAGGATCTCTTAAAGTAGTAGTTTGAAAACTTCACTTTCAAGGCTGGTGAGACCTTGACTCATCAATACTTCAGGTATGTTGAGATAGTGGATACTCTGGTGGATATTGGAGTAACTCTTGAGAACAGGGACATAGTAAGGAAGTTCATATCTTCTCTTCCTAAACTATGGACACATTAAACATGTCTATTGTACGGATATAAAACTGTTATTAATAGTTCTTGCTTGCTAAATGATATATGTAAATAGTGTTTTTTTTCTTTTTATCAGCAATATAAAGTTTTAGATTTATCTTTCTATGAATCAAAACAACCAAAAAATTTTGAGATTTTACTTGACGATGAATTGTACATGTGGTGGATCCTTGATGAATTGTACATGTGGTGGATCCTTAATTGTAGGGTCTGCATATTAACATACATCATAAAAGAGTTTGGGAGACATTATCTATTCTATTTATTCGCTTTTGTCGGTGGCAACAGTGCCACCGACCTCCACACCATCACCAAGAAAACCCTACAGAGGAGAGGTCGGTCGATGATGAAGACGATGAATCGATGATGAAGACGATGAATCGATGATGAAGACGATGAATCGATGATGAAGACGATGAATCGATGATGAAGACGATGCCACCGACCTCCACACCATCACCAACAAAACCCTACCGAGGAAGGTCGGTCGATGATGAAGACGATGAATCGATGATGAAGACGATGAACTCGATGATGAAACAACTGGAGGATCCCAAACCCTAAACCACCACCACTCCTCCAATTCCCCCCACCCAAATCGCAGCCCCATCGTCTCCCACCTCTTACCACCACCACCACCAAGGAGGTCCGATTTGCACCGAGGAGCTGGAGAGGGCTCGAGAAAGAGGAGAGGGTTTTGTACTTGTGTTCTCTTTTATGTTTGAATTGTGGGTAAGAAACTGAACTTGATTAGCTCAATCATGATACTTTCATCTTTGATTCAGCTGTGAACTTTGAAACTATCGTCAATTGATAGTCGATTTCATCTGTAATTTTGACTTTATCTGTGTAATGATCAAATGATTGAACCAGATTCCAGCTGCTTGAGCTTCTCATATGGTTGTAGTTTGGAACTGTTGTTCAAATTTTCAACTTATACTCTTCTGTTAATTTGTTCTTGCTTGAATGCAACTCTTTCCCTTATTGGTTATGTTGATTTATGTCTTTTGTTTTGCTATAAACTTTAGGGGCGGTTTACATCAGTGAGATTTGATTAGAACACATGTCTTTGTTAAGTTTTTTAATTTGTGTTTTTTGCACAATTAGGTTGTTATGCTGGGCCTAGATGCAGCAGGGAAAACAACCATACTTTACAAGCTGCACATTGGAGAAGTTTTATCAACCGTCCCTACTATTGGTAGTTATTTATTTATTTTATTTTTGCGCAACTCTTCTGAGATTAAAGAATTGGTCAAGATTGAGATTAATTTCTTTTGAGGCAGGTTTTAATGTGGAAAAGGTTCAGTATAAGAATGTGATGTTCACAGTTTGGGATGTTGGTGGCCAAGAGAAGTTGCGGCCCTTGTGGAGGCATTACTTTAATGACACAAATGGATTGGTAAGTTTCACCATTTGCCATGATTTTTCTTGTACTTAAAATGTGTTGTGTTTATATGTTTAGTTTTATATGTTTAACAAGTTCAACGTTTTATAGCAGTTATTTTTTTTTGAAATGACTTGAAGATTCGCAAACTGTGACATTAATTGTTCTTGTATGTCGTTAGTATATTATCCTTTGACCTATAAATTATGTGCTTTATTGACATTATTATCTCCAGATTTATGTTGTTGACTCTTTGGACCGAGAGAGAATAGGCAAGCGAAGGCAGAGTTTTAGGTATTTTTATTGTGTTTGTATGTTAAATAATTAATTCAGAGAAATATACTTGCTCAAATATATTATTCTCACCTTCACTCTGTTTTCATTTTGTTTTCATGCCATTATCAATGACCCTTTCATGATTAACTGTGTCATCTTGGTGTTTGCAAACAAGCAGGACATGGTATGTTTACACTTGTAGTAAGATTTTGTGCATTTAATTGTTGCAAAATCATTTTATCATGATAAAGTTTATATGCGTTATGTTCCCAACAATTATAATCGCATATCATAACATGATTAGATGAAGTTTGCATACATAGTTGATAACATACCTTTCTTTATCAGCTTTTTTTGGAAGTATCTGTCGCGCATATCTCTTCCTTTGATGGAAAACCAAAGTTAACAAGTTTTAAAACTTTAGAAGATATTTTATATTGATAACCAACTGACCTCATGTATAATCATGGATAAGGGGAAGATTGGCCATCATAATATTTCCCATCAAAGGGTCTATTCTGTCAGTTATATATAAGTTTATATCCCCAGACCCTATTTATAGCTCTGCTATGAATGGGAGTTTGGTTATGGCTATGATAGTTTAGAACTTGAATTAGAAATGAATTTCTTACGGAACTTATGCTACAAGTAGAGGCCAACGTGAAACGAAGATGTTAGTGAAAATGTTACTACAAATTTTCACTTTACAAGTATTAGTTTGATACGAAGAATTTAACGGGTGCTTAGGAAAATGAATTGTTTAATATGGAGTAGAAGTGGAATAACACTTCGGTTTTTACAGAGGAAGTTCTGTGATTTCTTTGAGTAATTGTTATCTTCAAGCAAGGTATGTATCCTCTTCTAGGTAGGTACGTATACATTCTTAGTTGCCTCAATTGTTTTTGTTTTCGGTGTTGATTTTTTTATTGGTTATTTTAGGTTCTAATTTGAAGTCATTTCACTTTATGATGGTACTTTGTGTCTTTTATTGTTGAAATGTATTGACTATTTCACTCCTTGTCCGTGATCGGGTTTGTCGTACTTTTATTACCCTATTTTCTCGCTTATCAATTCTTTGTTAATCATGTTGAATTTGGTAGCTTTCTATGTTCTCAGGTGGTTAAAGACAATGCTAAAATTGTCCCACTCCTTTTGGTATATGTACTTACATCTGTGGTCTTAAGATACGCATCAATTTCTTTCCATCATCAACTAGAAAAAACAAGATGGGTGTGTCGAGGAAGCATAGTGTGGTTGAAAAATTTGCTGATTCCATGGTACGCAAACCTAACTATGGTTAGTAGTGACATGGTAGCAAATACATATTCTGTACATATTGATATATTGATTGTATTTTGATTGTATTTTTGATAGGTGATGGTGTAGTTATGATATTTTAGGCTGACAAGTAACTATTGTTAACATCAATTCTATTGGGTTATTAACGTTGCCAACATAAGGACATTGAGTTGTTATGGCATAGAATTAAAGTCGGAAATCTTCTTTTTCTTCTTATAAAGTGAAAATTTGTTATCTTTGATTATCGTTTTAGAAATTTTGGATGCAAATTTTGATTAAATAGTATGTATATGTATGGTTATGTGGTACATTGCAGACTCATCAGTTAACATGGTCTTCATTATATTTTTGATTCAGCCATTTGATACCTTTTTAAAGCATCCCCAGTGGACCGAAAATAGTTTTGCTTTGACTCGAACCTATTTTGACCAATGCGTTTTTCGACCCGAACTACATTAAACCTATTTTGGCTAATTATTTTGCACTTTGACATTTTACAGTTGCCCTTTAAAGTTCAAATTGAAGTTCACTTATTTCGATATGATTGTGCATTTAAAGTTTTCACCATTTTGATGTTGAAAGTAGTTCATTTAATCTCAAATGTTCGGAAAAGTGGAATGATGGTATGTTTTAATTTTGTTTGATGGTTATTGTTCTTTCAGGGTGGTTATTCTTCACCTACACAGGCTGCTATCACTCGAGATCTTAATCTCACGATATCTGAGGTATGCTTGCTAATTAGCTCATGTGAATAATGTAGAATTTGATTTGTTGTGATAATGGACATGAACTGATTTGAAGTGTTTTCAGCTTTCTTTGTTTGGTTCTTTGTCAAATGTGGGGGGCCGAAAAGGGGTATGTATGCCTTATCTTTTCATTTCTTAATCTGCAGTAAGATATATTTGCTTGTGCAGGATTGATGATTGTAATGTGTTGAAAACAATTTTAGATAGAAATTTAATGATATGCATAAATGATAGTTTTGATTTTTTTTGCGGTCAAAATTGCAGTCTTTGATGATTGCAGCTATCCCTAATATTATTGGATGGCTTTGTATCGCAATCGCCAAAGTGAGCTCCTACTTACAAGTTTTTAGTTGCTATAATTTATCTATAGTTTCTTAGAATCCTAACCTTGTAGTCACAATGGCTGTGGTTTTCACAGGATACATCGTTTCTTTACATGGGAAGATTGTTAGAAGGATTGGGTGTTGGGATTATATCATATACGGTAACTTTATTAATCTAAAATTTGTTTTAGAAAGAGATTGTTTATGAAAAGCATTCTGATATGATATGTGTTTCTGGATCTATTGTGAAGGTTCATGTCTATATAGCCAAAATAGCACCTCAAAACATGAGAGGGGGACTAGCTTCTGTCAATCAGGTAACGTCATTCAGAAATTAGTATGTGAATTTGTGGTGCTATGAGTAACATTTATACTTTCTTATCTGAGAAAGAGTCGAAGGACAACTATTGTGAGCTTAGAAGCAATAATAGTACCCTTTTGCTGATTTTATGGTTTCAAACCTTCATTTTGATTTTGATTTAGGGTTACGTTAAAACTCGCATAGCCGCGGCAATGCGCGGGCCCCAAACCTAGTTCTATAATCCCCATGCGTACAATAATTTCTTTTGATTTTTTTTCTTTTGACTTTTCTTATATTTTCTATGAGATTACATTTTAAAATTATTTTACTGTCATGTAGTTTCCCATTAATTACTCTTTTAAAAATTTATAGCATAACGCATGGACACCGTTGTGTTTTCACCCTACGTTTCAGTTATGTTTTCTATCTACGTTTCAGTTTGCATAACCGATCCGCCACAACATTATATGTTTATTAATCGTACCATCACGTCCTAACACGCGACTTTTAATATTATCGGCCCGGGCCCGCCGCATCACGCAGATAACTTTGCTCATTGAGTTTTTGTCATTATCATACTTTTCATCCCCTCAAATTCGAATTTTTGTTTTTGTGTTTATAAAAATAGGAAATATTCACTTTATTTGTATACTTCGTTTTTGTCCTTTTTAGTTATTTATTAATTGTTTTTAATATTACAAGCATTTCAAATATGAACTCATAAAACAAATCCGAATCTGTGTCATTGAAATTGCTAACTTCTATAACACTAATATGAAAATAAAAATACTTTATGATTTAGCAATAAAAATCCAATTACAATAACTCAATAAAAGACGAGATGCCTGCATTTATAACACCCCTCTCAGATATTATATTATACATCATAAACATTATGTTACTAAATAATGTGGGTTTAATATTCAAGAACTAAGTTAACAAGTACCACATGACTAATTATGTTAACTTTATGTGGTATCACCGGGGAACTCTTCTTTATAGTTGATTAATGAAGTAAAGGGGGAAACATATGGAGAGTATTGTTGATAGTTGATAATACATCAAGTATTGTTGATAGTTGAATTGGTAAAGAATCTTATCTTTCATAAAAGCAAACACATCAAGTCCCGATCGATTTCACTATATTCGGGAATGCATGGAGTATGATGAGATAGTAGCCAAGAACATCAGTGGTGAACAACAAAGGGATGATGTTTTTGACAAAAGAATTAGTAAGGATCAAGTTTGGATACATGAATAAAGTACTTGGTGTTAAAGACCTCCTTACACGTCAAAAATTAGGGGGTGATTATTGGCTAATTTTCAATATGGGCCTCCACAAGTCGGAGGGTAAGGCCAGCCTAGGAGTCAAAATAAACAAATTTGTTTTATAGACTTAAGATGAGCGGTCTCCTCTCCTAGTCTCTCTCTAGCAAGTTCAGTAATTCTTAAACATTATTGCTAAAAAAGATTTGCTTTAAAGAGTCAACATACGTTGATGAGTTGACAAGCTTAATAAGACAAAATAAGTTGTGGTATAAATCAAGTATAATAGTTTTGTGTAAATAAGTACATAAGTAATCAGAGATATCAACATAAGTTCATGACCAAACCTAATGCCAACATACATGTCCCATGAACAAGCATAAGAACAAGTTAAGCGAATTATATTCACTCAAGGACTCGTCATGGCCAAGTAAGTCTTAGCTAACGTACTGATAACGAGGTGGGGGTGTCAAACTGTTAACTGTTAGTACTAATAATACATCTCTACGACTCCCAAACTGGAGTTAAACCCTCATGCATTATATAGAACACGACACTTAAGAACAATAACAACCTCATGAAGGATATCTAGACTCAATCTTATGATCCAAACCACACACATTAGTCTAAAGTAAGTCAAAGAGCACGATGGAATCTAAAATAGTTGAGCACACTTTTAACCCAAGTAAAATATAATAAAATGGGGTTGTAAAACTCACATAAGATAATATATAAGTTCAAAATATCCAAAGTCACGGAAAACTACATCATAAGAACAAAGCTCAGATTACGAAAGGATGATATTGATCCACTTATTATAATCCCTAAAACCTTAAAGTTTAACCATGAATATATGTAAAATCCTCGTCACGGTCGACTCGACATATTGTTGCACTTGATAATCAAATTAAGACAGATGTGTACGTGTGTGATATCAACGAACATTAAACAAACTCATTGAATATTATTAATCAAATGATTATAATACCAAAGGAGTATACATCATTTAAGCTCGATCCACTCGAGGTGAGCTCCCCTCGGGTGGCCTATCACACACCTCTCTACTCTCTCAATCTCAGAGCATTTCTACAAATGAACACACATATTGAAATACAAAGGAAAAACATCTCTCTTATACTACTATATAATGCATAAAGGTGAGACACAAATGTAATTTCACAAAAAATTAAGACACCTAAGACAATTTCTTAAGCATTAGGTACAAGTGTTATATGCATTATTCCTATTTTGCCCATCATTTATTAAACTTCTTCTAATCAATACATTAATTAATTAATTCATATTATTAATACATTATTTAATAATATGAGATTGTTTAATTCCCTACATTATATATATATTATCATTTATAATAGTTTAAATTAACATTTAAAATTATTAATAAGTATTATCTAAGTTGAATATCTAACTATAAAAGTACTAATACTTTTATTACAACAACAACAATAACAATAACAATAGCAATAGCAATAGCACTAGCAATGGCAATGGCAATGGCAATGGCAATGGCAATGGCAATGGCAATGGCAATGGCAATGGCAATGGCAATGGCAATGGCAATGGCAATGGCCGTGGTGGTGGCCGTGGCGGCGGCGGCGGCGGCGGCGGCGGTGGCGGTGGCAATGGCAATGGCAATGGCAATGGCAATGGCAATGGCAATGGCAATGGCAATGGCAATAGCAATGGCAATAACAATAACAATAATAATAATAAAATTTTTAAATAAGTAGGAATTTAATTTGAGTACTTAACTATTTAATTATTAAATATTTTCATACTAAGGATGATAATAATAATCTATATCTATTTTATCTATACATGATTGAGAATAGAAGTGAGTGGAGGTGTAGAATTAAAATTAAGGAGTTTTAGTGGGACCTGAGGGTAGGAAGGGTAGACGTAAACTTGATGCGGGTGCCCTCGAGTGAGTTGTAGATGTTCCACAATCTGCTCTTATACGTGTTACTTACCGCTTATTTCTTGTACGCACTTTTTAATTCTTTAAGTGATTTTTACCTTGTGTGGTATGCCTTATATTGTGATCGATATTGTTATGCCTTTCGTTATCGAGTCGGGGGCCTCTTCGGAAGCGGTCTCTCTATCTCCCAAGATAGAGGAAAGACTAGCCACCACCTACCCCTCTCAGACTCTACTCTTACGTGGGATATACTGGGTACGTTTGTTTGTTTGTTTGTTTTATTTTATCTATACTATTATATAAAACGTACGAGGATGACACGCTTATCTCTACAACTATATAATACAAAAACCATGGGTAGATTGGTAATTTTCTATTTTTGTAAAACACCTAGAACAACCATTTAAGCATATTATACAATTACTTTATGCAAGTGCTCCTAAATTATCCTTATTTAATAAACTTATTCTAATTAATACATGAGTTAATGCATATAATTAAATTAATTATATTAAGTATTACTTTATTTATAATAATTTAAATAAACATTATATTTTAATTTTTTTATTTTTAGTTTTCCTATTTAAATTAAGTATTATATTATTAACTAAATACTATTTACCAAATATTTACATAGTTATAATAAATAATAATAATAATAATAATAATAATAATAATAATAATAATAATAATAATAAATAACAATAACAATAACAATAACAACAACAACAACAACAAGATAATCAGTATTTAAGGTTGGTCGGAAAAAATACTCAGTAGCACCCACGCATCACGCGAGCCAATTCGTTATACATAACATATAAAAAACATTAATGAATTTCTATATTATCTATACTATTTATAAAACATTTTAGGATGTTAAAATAATAATTTGATTTTGATCTTAAGACAACTATAGGGTTAGTATGGTAATATTATGGTGGATTTTAATTTAATTTTTTAAGTCATATGAATTCATTGAATTTAATAATAATAATAATAATAATAATAGTATTTAAAGTAATTATAATAGTTATTTACAACATAAAAACAATTTTAGTAATAAGTAATGTTGTGTTATAGTATACAAGTTATCAAACTAAAAATATATAAGCTCTTATAATAATAAAAATATGATGGTTTATAAAATCTAAATTTGTTGTTATAATGTGCTTATCAACGTTTCGACATGATTTTTTTCTTTAAATCAGAGTTGTCAATATAATTTTTATCCATATCTACGGATTGAATATTAATGTACAAGTAATCAAAATCAAGTGTTATAAATTTTAACAACCCGCGGCAAAGCGCGGGTTCGCAGACTAGTATATAATATATGCAGATGTTCTCATGCGCGATAAGTTCTTCATCAATAAATTTGGTATCACACCCTCAAAATCCACGTGCGGAGTTTTACCGCGAGGCGTGTGAACAAACCAGGATCACAGTCAATAGTTACTCGGAACGACTCTATATGCTACGTCTAATGTAAACCAACCAGAGTTTAAACTTTAAAAGACATGCGGAAGCGTAAAGTAAATAAAACAATCCCAAAACATATGAAAGTACCATATGGCAAAACAAGTGCCAACCAAGTAGTTTAAACCATAAGTAAAAGACGGGTAGTTATAAATCTCTAAAAAAATGCATGCTGACTCGTGAAGTGCTCCTATCAGCAATCCAGCTTAATGACCTGAGAATAGCATACTAAAAAGTCAACACATGGTTGGTGAGTTCAAGAGTTTGCGCATAAACATAACAGTTTATCAATTGTGTATAAACATAACAATTTATCAATAGCGTATAATTAAGCATGTGCATTGTAATAGCTAGCTAGTCCATTAACAAACGATATTAATACATAGTGATTTCGATATTGAAGCTGACTGTGTTATGTTTGCCTCCCGTCACGACTTCACCATATCGTGACGAATAATCATAGGACAAATCGCACCCGGTTGACCTCGAGTCACACAGGTGGGGCTCGTCAGACCCAGTAGTACTACCCAAGTTTCCCCGCTATCCAATATTAACAATTCGAAAGTGTGAGGACTTTATCATAATAAACAGCACTATATTAATATCATACACATCTTAAATATATAAAGCGTTGTAAAATTTACCAGTATGCTATCTCCCCCAAAAGAGATTTAATAAAACAGTGGGGCATGAACTCACCTGATACGCGTGTTAGACAAGTAAGGTTTAACTTGACAAGGACGAGTGGAAAGACAACCTTCAAAGGTTACCTAGAACACACAAGTACATAAGTACATGTACACAGAAATCCCAAGAGAAACCTTAAGTGTTCTACAAACAAAGAACTCAAGGTTCTATAAAAACAACATACATGTGACCTAGTTGACCCGTTTGACCCGTTGGTGACATTATGCATTGTAAACCATTTAAACATACATAAGCATATAACATACATGTTTAACATTCCAATGACTCACATTCGATGCTACATTCCCAATACATTGCCTAAATCATCATGCTATGCACATATCATACAAGTTGTATAAATCCTTAGCATCTAGCATGCTCAGTGTGTTCAAAACACAACTAGTGTATCATATAACAGGTTAGATCATGCATAACCTACTTATATGACCTATAGCTATGATTTAGCATATATGGGTCAAAACATATAATTTACCAAAAAGTCATACACACTATTCACAACGCATACAAGATGCCTAATACATGCAACATACATTAGTATGACCAATTCCAGTCTCAAACATGATGTCCTAGTTACTAACCAACATACAAAACCATACATGACCATCAAAGTGCACAAATCACCCAATAATCAAATAAACATCCCATACAACCCAGTTAACAGATTCTACCACTTTAGACATTCATAATAATCACTCTAGCATGATCCTAAAACCATGAATAAGTCAAATTACCAATATCCAAGGTTCATGCACAATAAAGTTTCCCTTTTGGGAAAGTAATACCCAAAAGTTTAGTAAACACCCAACGTGTATCCAATTCATCATTAAGATACTATTTCAAGTTCATAACATTCATACTAACATGCTAATCACCTCCAAATATCCAAATTCCCAAACATCATACACAAAAGTTTCTACTTTTAGTAAGTCATGATCAACATCACAATTTCATGGATTTTCTTGCACAATTCAATTAAACTAACATCTAAGCATTACATCTAGCATCTTAGAACCATCAAATCATAAATTCCAAGAACCAAAAAGTTTCCTCTTATGGCAATGTATGAACTAGATGATCAAACCCTAGATTTCTTGCAAAATCAACATCATTCAACATTCATATAACCTAACTAACATCATATAACCATCTAACAATCATCAATTTCATCCATAAACACACTAATTTCGGATTAGGGTTTACATTCAACAAGGTTCATGATCCAATCATTACAAACGTGTTATTCATGCATAATCAACATTAAACAACATGTAATCAATTCAACTAACATACTAATATCAACAAACATCAAGATTTCAGCCCCCAAGAACATCAATTTCGAGTATAAGGTTCGGCCACAATGAGAAATCATGAAAAACATGAAAACCAACCTTCAATTCGTGCAAGGCAACAAGGTTTGATGTTTCTAATGTCTTCCAACACTTGAAATCGATCCAACCCAATGTTCTTTTGCTTGTTCCTGGTCGAATTTCGCAAGGGGAGAGGCTGGGAAGTGGTGTTGCGGCCGAAAGGGGTGTGGGTGGGGGTTAGGGTTATTTTGTTTTAATTATTTTCACTAATTACCCTTTAATCCTTGTGTTTTTGTATTTTTTATAAAAAGTAACTTTAAACCCCTTTTTAAAAGTGTTCTTAATCACTTAATAACTATATAAACTAATAATAACAATTATATATTTTATCTTTATAAAAACACACAACATACGAATTAACACACGCGTTTCCGCGTTACGCGATAAAATTCTCAAATAGTCTTTAAATCGCGTAAAAACATAAACATAACATAATAATCATCTTTTCAACTAGATTATTACTAAATTAACATTATTAATTATTTTTAAGTCACCAACGTCAAACGACAACTAGTGTGTGCTTACGACACGTGTATGCAAAACTTAACGGAACTAACGGAGTTTGGTAACGGAAAATTACCGGATGTCACATTTGGAGTTCTCGCATCCTTGTACTTCTTGCATGAATTAAGTTTTTGCTTTTCACTTGATATTGTAATCCATAAAGACTTGGTCCTTACAACTCCCCCCTATGTATTATGATATCAAGTTATATTTGATTTCAGTCACTCTTCTTCATGAATTATCCTATCCTTGGGTATCTTTCACTTTAGTCTTCCCCCTCAGCTGTAACCGCCTCCTAATGTATAGCATTATCGAGGATATAACGTCTGAATCAATCTTGATTACTTACGACTTAATACGTATTAGGCATATGACAGAAAGATTCAACTTCCATTTTGGATTCCAAATAACCAGATTCTTCAATCTGATGACAAGATTCTGTGATTGCGAACAAGATCACCTAAAATATTCTTCCCACTATGTAAGATGTAATAAGCCCACATTTTCAGAGCAAGTATACCAAACTGTGACACCTGGTCAAATCAGGTCAACGCTCGAACTTTATTTTAATAGTGAACTTGTGATTATCTAAGATTATTATTGTATCTGGATAATTAAGAAACCGTAAGTTCCGGTTTAACGAACATTATACTCAGTTAACCGTTGCACCTAATTATAAATAATAATACTAATAAGAAAATACCATTAGTAATAAAGATTAATAGTAGCAATTAATAATAATAATTAATAATAATAATATCAATTATGTAGATTTGGGTATTGTGTATGGATGACACCTACCCTTGCATAGTCCCTATAAATCACTACACCACCCAAATCCTTTCATTTTCCATCAAACTCTTCCACTCCCACACACCACCACCACACCATCGACCACCCTCATCCCACCACCCCGCCACCACCGCCGGCACCACCCACCGCCGCCTGCACCACCCGCCGCCGCCACCACGATCACCACCACCAACCACCGCTGCCACAACCATCACCACCAACCCACACCACCACCATGACCGTCACCCCCCTCTCTTTCTCTTCTCTCAACCGCAACCATCACCCCCCCTCCTTTTCTTCTTTTCTCTCAACCGCAACCACCACCACCCATAGCTACCATCACCACCACCATACATCTCTCTTAACTTCTTTCCCTAGAAGAACTCTAGTTGGAACTTCAAATAGAACCCAAGTTATAATCATCATTCTTGCACTTGGTGTGTTTATAATCTTCTAGTTATTCAAGGTATTGTGTTAAGATTCTATTGTTTGTTCATGCATGTTGATCAAGATGAAAGATCTTGATGAACCATTGTTCACCCACTTAAAGGTTTCATAAAATTGATGTTTTTGATAAAAAAAAGGTTTTGAAATGGTTGAAAAATCTGAAATTATGTTAGTGATAGTGTTAGTTTGATAAAATCATGTTAGTGGTATGATTTGGGATTGTAAGACTGTACATATATGTATGTATGTGTCGCGTATGTATGTATGTATATGAGAATTGGAGATTTAGTGGATTATGGCCTTTTAAGGAACAATTAGGAAGTATTATTGGATGGAAGATTGTTGTTGGATATGATGACATCGGAAGGTAACTAAGTTGAGACATTGGATGACATTACTAATCAAAAGATAAGTAGTGACCAAGTTAAAATGTAAGTATATAAAAAGAAAAAGATAGATACTTGGACATATTATAATGTTACAATTAAATAAAAGATTTGATAAACAATAAATCGGGAACTGGAATCATAAGTTAGACCATACATAAGACTAACGGGACATTATGACCAAGGGACTTGACTAAGATGGCATTGAGACATCAAGATGTTCCTTTTGACCACACAAAACTAAAATAAAATAATATGTACCTTTTAAAAAAATAACGATGAATAAAAGATGTATATATATATATATATATATCTTAAATAAACAACTTCCAATTTAAAGTACTTAAAATTTATATGTTTCGTAAAAACAATGTATGTTTCTATTAATTAAATAAATAACAACAATTTTAAAAGTTTACTTTATAAAAAATATATATAAGAAGTTTTTGTATAAATTCTTTATTTTACAAAATTATTAATTAAAACCTTGAATAAATCTACATCAAACTAAAATAAATATATATATATTACAGGTTAGAAAAATTAAGATTTGTAACTTTAAAATAAATAGTTAAGAAATGTAAGAATAAGCATAAGGTTAATAGTAGGCTAATAATAAGTATTGGACGTCAATACGCTAGGGCTAGACATTAGCTTATAAGCCAATGTATTATAATTCGCATAATTTTCTAAAATAAATAAACTTTTACGAGAAATTGACCAAGATATCTTAATATGATAAATGGTATTTTATGCTCAAAAACAATTAAATAAGTAAGCAAGAATTATCGTATATTGACTTAGATACATATATTTAGCGTTTGACTAATCGGAGATTAGCATATTGGTTTTTCTTGATCGCACTCAAGGTGAGTTTTCAGCCCCGTTTTAAATACTATTTATTTAAAATTGTTTTGGGGGAAAAACATGATAAACTTTATATAATGGGTAAAACGGATTTAATATATGTTATGATGGTATAAGTTGGGTCAGCATTATAAATGTATAATGTTGGGCCCCTAAATCCCCCCATAATCATTAACCTCGGGGAGGTCACAGACTATATTAGTAGATCAATCGGTTTAGAAGGGCCCGCTCTCGCAAACAGTCGCTCTGGTCAAGTTGTAGCGAGAGAATTTATATGTTTGGACTGTTGTGGGGCAACAACGTGTTTTTGGTTTGATTATGGAGTTATGACATAAATTAAGCATAGTACCTAGTTAGTCTATGTTAAGTATATTATATCATGTCACATCATCTTGTTTTAAAAATTAAATTGTTTATAAGACTTAAAACCTCGTCTGCTCACCAACATTATGTTGACAGTTACTTTTCATGCTTTTCAAGATTGTAGGTAACTCTTTATGGAAATTCTGGAATATGTCTTTGGAGGTTCAAATGTGTCGGTTGATGTCAGTAGTGATAACCTAATAATGAATGTTGTTGTTGTTGACTAAACAATATGTTTGTATAATAAAATGTTTATCACTATGTTGTGTTAAGAAACGGTTAAAGAAAGGTTCCTTATTATTCAACTGGTAAACCATTCACGTTGGACTATAAACGCTGGATTAATTCCAACTTCCGTTATCACCACGTTACCGACCTTCCGCTGCGATTTTCGGGGTGTGACACAAACAATCTTGATTATTCACTTAATCAACCCGTTCGATCATTGTCCCCATCAGTAAGATAAGATAAGCCCAGATTGTCAAGTTTCAATTCACCAACGACCCGAATCAAATGTTGTAGATATAGAATCTTGAACGTGATCAAATATCATAAAAACCCCTTGTTTAAGTAACGTGGTGAAGTTTTTGCATGAGAAAATTTTCGTAAATGACGGTTACTGCTACGAAGATTTTGCATGAACTTTTCTCATGGAAAGTTCTCACATGAAAAATTCTAACATGAAAAGTTCTCATATGGAAAGTTCTAACATAGAAAGTTTTTGCATGAAAGTTTTCACATGAAAAAGTTTTCTCATGAAAAAGTTTCGCAAAATACGGTTATTTTTGCCAAGTTCTCACACGATGCAATTACTCTCACGAAAAATTCAACCAAAATTAACTTTTATGATTTTGAATCATTGCTACTGTCTGAAATCTTCATTTTCCACTAAAAGTTTAAGATACCGAGCGTAATGATGTAACAAAGCCGATTTTATGTGTGTTCTCCCTCGATTTCACCCTCTTCTCCTTCGAAACCGGTCAAAACTTGATCTAAACCTTTAGATCTTCAACCTCCATGTTTAACATCTTAAACGGATGATCGCGGAATGAAAACCCATGTATCAAGAGCAACACCTTGCTTTGATACCAACTGTAAAGTCCTCGTCACGATCGATTCGATATATTGTTGCACTTGATAATCAAATTAAGACGGATGTGTGCGTATGTGATATCAACGAACATTAAACAAACTCAATTGAATATTATTAATCAAATTATTACAATACCAAAGGAGTATACATCATTTAAGCTCGATCCGCCCAAGGTGAGCTCCCCTCGGGTGGCCTATCACACACCTCTCTACTCTCTCAATCTCAGAGCATTTTTTTACAAATGAACACACATACTGAATTACAAAGGAAAAACATCTATATATACCTTATGCAGATGTTCTTACGTGAGAACTCCAATCTTTCGCGCGATAAGTTCTTCATCAATAAATTTGGAGTTCTCGCATCCTTGTACTTCTCGTATGAATTAAGTTTTTTGCTTTTCACTTGATATTGTAATCCATAAAGACATGGTCCTTACAATATAAATATTAAAATACTAGTTCATTGTATGATTATGTTCAATCTCTCATCTTTAATGTTTATAATATCAAATTGTTATGTTTGTGATAGTCCATATTTTGATGGTTCTTATGGCCAACATTGAGAAAACTTTTTCATAAATATCAAAAGTAATGTTAATTGTTGATAGTGAGACCCATAATAAGTATATAATATTATTGTTAATAATAGGAGGTATTTTTTTTCTTCTAACCATCACTTAACTGAGAAAATTAACGATCATCCAAGGTAAGACCAAGACCGGTTTTGATGGATGGTTGGGGGACTAATGGCTGATGGTCTTGTTTTCACTCAACGAGTTATTCGCCCTCAAAAAATACGTATTGATAGATGAGGTTCAACCTCACAGTTATGACACACTTATTTTGTATCCCAGCTGAGGACTGGCAAAACTTGTCTTATCGTGTTTAACAGGTTAGAGATGACGCGCAAAACTCATGTATCAAACATGCAAAAGACTTGTTTAACTACTTATATATTATGCCTATAATTTTTTATATGTTTTTATTAACCAAGAATGTGAAATAATAGAGTCTACCCTTCAAATTTTAATTATTTTCAAAAATTCAAAATTTTTTTTATTAAACAGATTTAATTGTGTTATAAACAGATTGTGACCCGGCTAATGCTTTTACATCACCAGCAGTCACAACAAAGTGTCCAACGGTGTAAAAGGAAAAAAAAGAACAAGAACACGAGCACAAGCAACCACAAGATGGTGTAATCAAATTAGTAACAATACAACCCAAACCACCCAAAATGCCTAACCTTCACAACTAACTTTAGCTTCCACCACCCTAGAGCCTTATCCGAACCCCATACCCGAACTGCCGCGATGGTGTTGCCGAGTAACCTGAGCCCCAAAGAAAACACACAAACATTAAAATAAAAGTGATCATGAACCAAAATAACAACAAAAAAAGGAGATTTTACGTGACGATGATGCGTAATTATGTTGTAGGTTGTAGCAATAAAGGTGGATCCGTGCGGGGTCCGCATATATATACAACGCATGCTTCGGAAAAGAGTTTGAAAATATTGAGTTTCAAAGCACCACTATCGGACCATGAACCATCTGTATTTCTTCCTTTTTTGTTTTTTTTTGTTTGAAATTATTGAGTTTCAAAAACTCCAGAGAAAAGAAAAGAAAAAATAATAACAATGCCAAAATAACATAACTCTTTCGATCGGGTACTTTTTATTATAATAATAAAAACCGGTATATAAAATTTATTTTCTATCTTTCTCATCTAAAATAAAACATTTTAAAAAGATGTTTTCTTATTACTTGTTACGATGTTAAAAATGGCAATCAAATACTTTGACCACTTCTGTCTATTTATCAACACCTCTAGCTTTTGTTCTGATTCCATAATTATATGCCAATGACGTGTTCGGTTGGGTGATGGCGTCATTGTTTGCTATGGCTTGCCATAATTCCATCATTATCGAATGATTTAATGGGCTAAGGGATTATAGAGTTAGTGGCTACAAATTAAACCCAAAACGCCACAGCCCCCAAAGGTTCAATTGTGAACTCATGAACACCGACCTGCACCTGCCACCCTCTCACTTGCTCTACTGTTGACTTGCTACCATGAAGCCACTGACATTGAGTTTCTATTGTGAATTGTTCAAGTGTAAGGGTTTTATTGTTCAACTGAATCTAGGGCTTTAATTGGGATTTTATGGTTTTTATTGTTCATGTTTGTTATGATTGATTGAATCTTGAATTCAAGAGTTGATCAAGAAATTGATTGAATGTTGGTATTATAATGAATTTAGGTTTATATGTCATGTGAAAGATGAAAACTATTAATTATTTTTTTCAAAGGAAAGGTTTTTGACGAAGAAAATGTTAATCCGAGTAAAGATAAACGATACAAAGCCTCAACTAGTGAGTCTCGACTCCTGCCCCCCTATAACATGGTTCAAACTCTGTCATTACCTGTAACGCTTGGTTAAATTCATAACTGTTATATTTTGATGATCTAATTAATATCATTGCACTCCAGAAAACTAGCCAATTTCTATGAAAATTTAATGTCTTGCCTATATTGAAAAGAGTTTGAAGTTGTATTTTTGAAGTCTAGATTCCTGGTAACATGGGACCAATGGCATGCTTAATTTGAACATGTGAGTATTTTTGCGTATGGTCATAACAGAAAATAATCAAGGTGACTGCATTATTATCATTTTCAATGAGATGATTAAGAGCTACATAAAACTTATTAATCATGCATACAACAAATGCAAATTGGGCCGTCACATTTTGATATTGCTATGTATCCTTCTCTAGGCACGTGGTCTACGCATTGTTGATCACAATCTTCGTACGTGCAAAGGTGCGGTGAAAAATTAAAAACATAAGATCTTAAATTTGGACCTGAAAACCAAAAAATAAAAAACAAATGTCATCAATGTTAGTAAAAATGAATATTAAACAACCTTGTACGTCTTTAAAAAAATCTTTTCTTCACCATTTGAATATACAATGTACATATAATTGTTGTTAAACTTAATAACACTGTCAAGGTATATATTACATACCATTATGTTGACAAAATTCCTCTGGAGGGACAGCATCAATCCTAACAGCAGTAATGCTATTCATACAAATGAAAAACAACAGAAAAGAAAGAAGATTTTTCTTCATTGTAAAGTAATTAAAATTAGTGAGACTACAAAAATATTTTGAGTTGCTTTCAAGGTTAAATGCATAATATTTATACTTGGGTTTAAAGACATATTAATGTAGTATTAAAGAGCATTTATGTATCATACAAAACGTTTCATATTTTAATAAGTAGATACTAGTTTATTTTTTTTATATACTAACATACATAACGTTTCATATATAAATATTTAAATACTAGCTTGTTATTTATACGCACAAATTGTTTCATTAAATACTACATTGCATTACATGTGTTAAATAAATAACATATTAAATATAATAAATATATATTTTAATATAAAAAATGATTGAAATCACGTATGATTAATGAATATAAATAATAAAACAATGATATCAAGTTTTTAAACCATTTGTTTTAAAACTTTTTTGGTTTTTCTTAAAAACATTTTGTTTAAAAATAAATCGTTTAAGAAAATGACATTTTCAAAAATTCCCGTATATTTTCAAAAATTCCTTTATCGCAACTCTTAGTTTTTATTATTTTTAGTTTACAAAAATTTTACATTTTAAAAACATCAACTTCAAAATATTTCGTATTTGTAGAAAAGTTTGATGTTTTAAAAAACTTCTTATTTTATAAAAATTTGTTTCTTTATAAGAAACATTAATAAAAAGATCTATTTTTCAATTTATTAAAAAATTATTTAACCTAAAATATAATTAAATAGAGGTATTATTAAGTAATATAATTATTTATAGAAGAGAGTAAAAAGAAGAGAGTTTGGCAAGGATAACGTAGAAAGATTAATTATACAAATGAATCAAGCCAAAAAAACATCCATAAGCAAAGGTAAGTGTTTCTTAGAGTGTATGTGTCATGTTGAGTTGTATCAATGAGTAGGGATGTCTTATAACAGTTAACTACATAGAAATAAAACCATTGATGTACTTCTATTATGGTGTTACGCATATCAATTTTACTAAAGGTTAACTTAATTTATAATATGAGTAAATATGAAGCGACAGTCAACAATATAGATTGAAAAAAGACCAAGCTTTTGTGACTTTATTTCCTATATTTTTCGAAAGTTAACATCTGGATAAAGGATTTAAGTGCTATTCTAATAACAAAAAAGAAAAGAAAAGAAAAGAAACAAGTAAAAAGATTTCTGGGAAGAACTTTATGTGAAACTATCAATTCTGATGTAGTAAGTTGTTTTCAGTAAGCAAATTATATGCTTCTAGATACTGAAGGTTCAATTTCCATATGACCATTTCTCTTGAAAATTTGTTTAGGAGTGCAAAGTGTGATGCGTTATTGGAAAAATTAAAGAATGTTTTTGGTTAAAACGGCAGTTTATTGAAGCTTTAGTTTGAAGTTGCAATGTTACATGCTGCTATTCCAAGCTTAACCTGGTATGATAATATTTTCTAATGTGTCAAGTGTGTAAGGTTAAAATTAGCTTAAAAGAAAAGAGGTCAATTAGGTTTAAAGTTCATGTAAAGTGTATATTTCATGCATAAAACATGGAGGAGGTTATTTTGTTTATAATCTATTATTGTTTCTCGTAATCAAATTGTCATACTACTTTTTTAATATTGTTTCTCGTAATCAAATTTATCATATTATTTTTTTATTATTGTTTCTCTATTCTAGAAGATGCTTTGCAAGCGAATTATGAAGATTAGAAATAACAGAACAAATGTCGTATACAAAAAAAAACATTACAGATTTGTTTACTGTAATTGTGTTTTCATTTTGTTGTTGTTGTATGTAATAACAATACTTTAGTTATGTTAATTTTTTATACACATTGTAGAATTATAAAATTAAATTGCACAATACCGTATAATACACGAGTCTATAATCTAGTATACATATATACATGTATATTGCCAAAACAACCTTATGACTTAAGTGCCATGACTTTATCAAGCTTATAACAACTTTTATAAATTTTTTTGGTATTTAAATGAATTTCGCTTTTAGTGTTATTCGACAATTTGTTTTATAAAACAGCAGGATTTTTAAGTTTTACGTAAATCTTACAATCTTGAACTTTGCCATGCTATTTTTGCATTATTTAATTAGTGAAATATGATAACGAAGTTAATTCAAATTGATAATAATACATTAGATATTCTCAATTGCTTTGCTGTGCTTTTCTATCATTATTTCATTCGTTGCTTGTTGATTATAAATGCTTAGTTTTCAACTCAAGTTGGATTCTCATATTTCAACTAACCAATATATGATGTTGATTCTCTTAAGCTTGAATAACATTGGGTGAAAATGACCTGTGATAACTTAACTTGTCTTGACCCATAACTCGTTACACACCCTTAGCAAGATATAGTAAATATGCTATTTTGTAATTTAACAATGAAATCTGAAAAAAGGGCTTCAAAAACATATTTTGCTTTAGGCCCTTAAAATTAACACTTGAGGAAGCACTGTATGGAAGTGTTGAATGAGGTGGTATTCAATGCTAAAAATCTTTCCATGGAGGAAATAAAGTGTTTAAGTTACTTTTGGTGATGAATAGAACTAATTTAGATTCTCTTTACTCGGTGGATTGAAGAAACTTTAAATTGTAATGTATTATTTATCATTGCTTTGGTGAAGCTCTTGTATCACGTGGTAGGGTGTTGGCTAGCTCCTTGCTAATTCTAGGGGTGTTCAAAAATATCCGAATCCGAAACCGAATTCGAAATATCCGAAAATTCGAAATTCGGATATCCGAAATTTCGGATATCCGAAAATTCGGATATCCGAACTTCGGATATCCGAAATTTCGGATTCGGATTCGGATAGTGATTTTCAGAATTTTCGGATATTTAGGATATCCGAAATATCCGAAATATCCAAAATATTTTTATAAAAATTTAAAAATATTAAATATTAGTTATATATTTCGGATATTTTTAGATATTTAGGACATTTTAATAAAAAAACTTCTAATATCCGATAAAAACTTTAATAAAAATTATTACATTTTTATAAAATTTATTAAATAATACAAAATTTCTTTGAATTCGGATATCCGAACGGATATCCGAATCCGAATCCGAAATTTCGGATATCCGAAGAAATTTCGGATATCCGAAATTCGGATATCCGAAATTTCGGATTCGGATTCGGATAATGAAATTCATTATCCGAAATTTTCGGATATCCGAAATTCGGATATCCGAATTTCGGATATCCGAAAATGAACACCCCTAGCTAATTCCATCCGTTCTATAATAAAACTGGCTGTTCTAAAAGAATTTAATTAATTCATAGAAGAAATGTTTTCTGAAAAAAAAAGAAAGAAAGAAATAAAGAAAAAGTCAAATTCAGTTTTTATGAAAAAAAGATTTAGTATAATAAATGTATCAACGAAAAGTCTTGTATAGTGAACAAACAAACAAATATTGATAGATGAAACGAACTTTAGAGAAACAAAAGGACCGTGATTGTATTCCTTCTTTAAAATAAAAAATTATTAATATGAAGTAAAACATAAATAGTAAATAAGATATTAATCGATCACTGAAAAATATGATCAAGACACTATTTAATTCTTAACTAATCAAAGGTTTATAAATTGTTGTTTAAACAGTTAATTAGATCATTGACAGGTTGAATCACTAGGTTTATAAATTGTTGTTTGAAGCATTAGGTTGACACATCCTCAAACAGAAGCTCGTACATGATTTCGTGTCCATTGTTCACGAACCTAATACCACCATTAAACAGAAGAAACCCACCTTATGAGAGATAACCCTCTAGCTTAAACCTTTTCTGATATTAGAACCATATCTTTTTAAGAAAAAAATAGAATACAAGATGATGTTTTCGTGTAAACTGCCAAAAGTTGAAAGCATAAAAAAACTTCTATCCAACGCCTAAACATAATTCCTACTGACATGACTAGGGTGGTTTTAACCCGACATTGGAACAAAACATTTTAGATGAGTATGTCTGTTCCCTCCCAGCTCGATCTTCCTCTCCGCAACATGCCATTCAAAGTCAAGCTCGAGGAGTAACCACACTCTTTCTCGGTTTCTTTGCTCTTGAAGAAGCACCATCACTTCTTCAGGAATTTGAGTTTGAGTAGGTTCAAACTTCTCTCTCATCACATTTCTATGGATGTTGAACGATGAAGAAGAAAAGGTCGAAACGACAACACGGTTATCCAAAAAACAGCCTATAGTGAGGTTGTATCTCACCAAGTCGGGCACTGAATGAATTTTTTCCCGTCTTCCTTAAGATATAACTCACATTGATTTCTCCTTCCAAGTAAACTGTGGCACTATGCGTCGTGGTTCACATTCGTGCTCCCAATCTCCGCGGTCACACGAATGTGACCCGCATTCACGACAAGTCGCATGATTACAAGATAAAGTAAAAAACAAAAACTGGAAGAAGAAACCAGTAAACACTACTACAAAAACTGCAAAAGATGACGCGCAATGCGCGTCATCTTTGGGGTCAGATGACACGCAGATGCGTGTCAAGGAAGGGGTAGTCATAAATGAAAGAAGACAAGCATCCGCGCGTCATCTCCTTATGACACGCGAAAGATGACGTGCATTTTACGACGGTCAATAGATGACGCGCAATGCGCGTCAAGGAATGAGTAGTCATAAATAAACAATGACACACATGCGCGTGTTATCTATGTTATTTTTATGACGCGCTAAAGATGATACGCAATGCACGTCATAATTACCTATTTTTTAAATATTTTTTAATTTTTAATAAATTTACCTGCTATTTTTTTAAAACAAATTGTCCAATAACACCAAAAGCGAAATCCATTTAAATACCAATAAAATTTACAAAAGTTGTTACATAATATCAACTACAAAGCAAATCCAAATTCATTACAATACAAATACAAGTCCAAATATTTTACTCATATGGCCTATATATAAATGAAATTCGATACGTAACGCGACCAGTTTTCACAAAATTCATCCAAATCACCATCACTGTACTCATCTTTACCTCCTCCAACCTAAGACAAAACCAATTCACCAAATTAAACTTGTCAATAACAACCAAAACCGCTTCCACCAACATGATCAGTTTAAGATAAACAATCTCAAACACTTGACTAGCTAGTTTATTAGATCATGTGTATGTATATAAATAGCCATACATGTGTATGTATACATAACCAGTCATACTTCTACTTACTAACTATGGTAATTTACTTATGAAAAACTCATACAAAGACAGTCATATTCAATAATAATAGCAACTACAAATCAACAAATGGTAAATATATTATAGGATGGTTTACTTACATTGTTATTGACTAGTATCTCAAGCCCTTCATCAACTATTTCTTTCATGAACTTCAACACATAGTATCCACATTCGGTACTTTCTGGCTGACGTGGACACTATAATATTGTTTAATGATCAGCTTAATGAAGTTAATTAAAGGTGCAAATTCAAATAAGAATTAAGTGCTCACAGTAGAATTGGCCCATTTGAGTTTAGTTTGCCTCTTCTTGGTATCACTTTGTGCAGCATATAAACCCATTGCCCTATAAAAAAGTTGATCAATTAAGAAATATATTAAAAGAATATAACATAAATTTTTAATAATTTGTAATTACTTACGCATCAATGGTTTGTTTCAACAATAGATTGATAGTGCTGACCCGTAAAGAATCAAGATAATAACAAGTCAATGTTTTCATGTCTAGCACGGCCAGCACCCAATGGTTCCTACAAAAACCCAAAACCAAATTAAGTTAAACAACTTATATAGTACAGTAAAAAATAATCAATGAAGTCACACCCGGGATTGTAGGGTAGTAGGATGATATTATTGTCTCCTTTTGTAAACAGCCGATTTGCAATGCTTCTACTTGAATCATCAATATTTTTGGATTTCACTTTAGATTCAACTGGTGAGATCACAGATGGGCTCATAAAACAAATTCCATGATTTTTTTCTCCCATTATGGAATTTCTCAAACAAGTACCTATATATTAACATAGAAGAGCCAAATTGATTAAAAATAACTTGTGTTTCAAAAGTAATTAAAATTAAATTTAAAAACTTATATCATATAAGTAGTAATGACAGCCCCGCTAAGCTCATCTAACGTAAAAACTGCTTCAAAATCATTCCAACTTAGGTAAGTAAAACTTTCATACCCAATAGCTTGTCCTCACACTGCACTCTTATAGAATCAACATTTGCTGCGCGGAGAAGGGGCTGCGTGGAGAAGGGGCACGCGGAGGAGGGGCTGCGCAGAGAAGGGGCACGCGGAGAAGGGGCGTCGGCTACGGGGTGGTGGTGGTGGTCGGTCGGCGCGGCGGGGTGGTGGTGGTGGTGGTCGGTCGGCCCGGTGGTGTGGTGGATTTGGGGGTGTTCGATTGTAATCATAAAGGTGACATGGATTCAATCAGGATTTGAGAAGCCAATTGTGAAGAGTTCTTGAGTATCATTGAATTAGATTAGGTAAGGGTTTAGACCCTTTGATTTCATGATAACTATTATAGGATTGAATTAACAAGACGAATGGTTTAATCAATTGGTAGCATGCATGTAAATTCGTAAAAGTCATGTAAAAATGCTTGAAATTAGGTAGGTTGTTCATAATTGCGATGCATGGTTATGAATTGCCCATTATTAGCATACTTCCAAGTTATTGATAGGGTTACTTGTTAAGGTGAAACAAATGATTATGAATAATTACTTTTCAGCAAAGGAATATGTATGTTAAAAAGAATACAAAGAATGGTTTTCATCAAACGAATATATGAATTATGTTATGCTATGATTTTAAAGAAACTTTAACATCTTCGTATATATATATATATATACCCATTTAAAAATGTGATTGAAAACTCATTTGGGTTTCTGTTTTGAGAGAGAGACTTACTTTTTATGGAAAACCCACTTCTAGGTTTTCTTTTTTCTTCATTTTTAACAAAATCCGTCTTCTTCTTTTAAGGGAAAATCCACTTCTGTTGATAATCCCAAATCCGGACCATAGTGTGAACCCACTTCTGGTTGCTCATGGTGTCGGCTAGAGGTGGTGGTGTTGTGCTGCAAGATCTGAACCGTATTATGAACCCAGATCTGAATGATAGTGTCGTAGTGGTGGGTTTGTAAGGTGGAAATTTCGGTATTTGATACGACATTACAAAAAAAAATCGATGGTGAATGGTGGTCGGTGTGTGACGGTGGGGCGGTGTGGTGGCAGTTGATGTTGCGATGGGGTGGGGCGTGGTGATTAGAGGTGATTACATCACATATTCCTTCATTTTTGTGTGCTCGTGACTAAAGGACTAGCGACGGATTAGAGGCGAATCTTGACGGTGGCGGGAGTGTAATCTGGAGGTTTTATGGTTGTAGAAGGAGTGTGGTGGTGATGGAGTTAGATATGATCTGGGTTTTTTAGGTAAAATATTAAATTTATGGGTGTAATTGAGAGAGAGTACAATAGTATAGAGATTGAGATTGAGAGATAGTACATTGGTAAAGTAAATTTTGCATATTTGATCGAAACAAGTACATCATAAGAGATTACAAATTTACCCTTTATCTAATCCTAACCATTTAAATGAAATATTCCATTTTGATGCTAAATCAAAGGTGATTAATTGGGTTAAAGGGTTTTGACAAAAAGGAAGAGTTCTTATATGAACTCATATATATATACGTATATGTGTATATATACATATATATGTATATATACATACATATATATATGTATATATGGAAATTTTTTGATGATATACAAAACTATCATCAACAATTCTCCCAAACTCAAACATGTTTTTAGCTATGAAATTACTATTCTACGTTCTTAAAAAATCACAATCTAAATTGTTTTTGTTTTTGTTCACAATCAAAATCAAAACATACCTGGTCCAATAGATGGTAACCCAACAACAAAATACGATCTACACAAAAGTGTGACTGATCCTGAGTCAACATCGTAAGTTGAGTGGGTCAACTAACGTAAGATTTGGGTCGATTCGAACAAGATCCGAGTCACCGTCGTAGGCCTGGTCGATTCAGTTGCGTTGGGTGATGGAGCAGCGATGGTTACTTCCGATAATCCAGCCTTAGTCACCTACGAGGAAACAATGATGGTTCCCAAACTTCGACGAAATAACAGTTGCAGGTTTTGAAGATGTTTCTTTGAAGGTGAAGAAGATGATAACTTTTTTAGCAAGACCATGTATGTTTAATCTTTTATGTTTCTAGAGGTTGAGTGTATAGATAGAGAAAGTAAAGATGGTGATTAAGGTTGGTGATAAAGGTTGAGTGTATAGAAATAGAAAGTAAAGATGGTGATTGAGGTTGGTGATAAAGAAAAGTACTGACATCATTCAGAAAGTACAAGTAATAAAATGACTATATTGCCCTTGATTTCATCTATGCCCTTAAAATATAATCTAAAATATTTTATATTAAATCAAAGGCTATGGTTGAGTTAAATGGTTCTCACAACTATATATATATATATATATATATATATATATATATATATATATATATATATATATATATATATATATATATATATATATATATATACTATATATATAAGCAAATGAGAAGGACAAAATAGTCATTTGACCAAAATCTCTTAAAATTAAGAGTTTTACAACTCTTATAGCTTTTGGTACAACTCTTAAAGCTTTAAATACCCTTAAAGCTTCCCAGCCCTCATCCTTTTTCAAAATTCCAACCAGCTGGGGTTTGAATTCCAAATACATTCCAGCCCTCCCTTTCGAGATAGTATAGATCTGAGTTATCTCTTGTCGACGGTGAACCACAGTCGGAAATCAACAGGGAGGACGACCTCTTCTCTTGTGAAACGTCAGGCGTCGGAGAATGTCGCCGGAAAATCAACGGCGTTGCGGCCTCATATGGCGAAGAAACGCCCTGCTCTTGCTAACGTTACCAATCAGAGGCCTGCATCTCATAACGTCCCTCGAAACGCCTCGAATTTGGTATCCCCAAATTCTTTCTTTATTAAATGCTGTTGTTGGGTGGCTGCAGGTGGCTCACGGCGGGTGGTGATGGTTCGCGGTGGTGTGGCTGCAGGTGGCTCGCGACTAGGTGCTGCAAGGTGGTGGGCTGCAGGTGGCTATAGGTGCTGCAAGGTGGTGGGCGGCGGTGGTTATGGCTGCGGTTAGGTGGTTGTTGTGTGGTCGGCCGGTGGGGGGAGACGGGTGGAGCAGGTCGCCGGCGGGGTAGAGAAAGGGGGGAAGGGGTGATGAAGTGGATGGCCGGCGGTGGTGCAGGTCGCAGGAAGGCGGTGGTCGGCAGTGGTGATGTGGTCTCGGTTGTGGTGGTGGTGAGATGTGGTGGAGATGAATGTGAAGAAAGGTTAGAGATGAAATGGTGAATAGAGATAGAAAATAGTGGAGGGGATTTGTAAAGTGAAATTAGATCTGATGAGGTTGTTTGGTAAAAGGCAACACAGCAAATTTGAAGGTCAAACAAAGTCAAACCACTTAATACTTGGATTCCTCAGTTTTGATCTTGATCCTCAAATGCTGTTGTTGCATGCTATGGTTCTAATGATTTCCATTGGAATCTATCAGATTTGTTTCAAGAGCCATCTTTTTTGTTGGGAAAACAATATTATACCATGCCATCATGTGTGCATACCTTAAACTAATTTTAGCGTCGAAAAATTCTGAATCTGCACATGTTTCGTCGATTACATTTGATAACCAACTTCGCGAATCACTCTTTACACATCCTTGAGCTAACAAAAACTCACATATTTTCATGTTTGTGTTACTGTCCATGTATAAATGCAGACAAAGATTTATGCACCACCACATATTAACAAATGTAGAGAATTTAATACTAAGCCCTTGATGGTTTGGTGATTGAGAGTCCTAAAACCTAATTACTTGATGTGAACTGCGAAGAGATTGATGGAGGTAACGCATGTAAAGAAATACCAACATAACGTATGGTTTCCATTTTGCAGGGTCTTACGTGACTCATGAGACAAACCACTTTGTTTATTTCTATTTGGAATCGAAGGCGGTGTTGCTGTTCAAATCTGGTTGAGCATGCTATATACTTCTGCTGCTGCTGGAGGGGTAGTGCTTGCATATGTGTGTGTATTCTCTAAACCAGTAGACGGTGACTATGCTCATTATGTATTTAGATGTGTATTTTGTGTACTTGTAGATATATTTGTTGGATGATATGGTATGATTGGAAACATTGTGTTTTGTTTGTATAAAAATTTAAAATCTCGAGCTCAGTTCTTTTAGCTGAACAAGACTCGAGCTTGGTTTGTTTAGCTTAACAATACTCAGGCTTGTTTCGAGCTTTATATCCTTAGCTCAAGCTTTCAACTGTCATCCATTGTCATCAAGAACCAAAAGTAAGAGGTGGCCATGTTCAATGAAAGTTGCATCTTCTTTCTCATACCAAAAGTTCATTCAATTTGCTTTGGATGAAACGAAGCTTTCAACTTCAGGCTTAATTCCTTCTCACTTGCAGGTAATTTTGGTTATGATTTCTCATTATGTGATCTTAGAGGATGTAAATGATGATAGCTGTTGAAATTGTTGTTTATTGCTTGTGTTCTGTTAAGTTCAAGGGAATATAATATTGTTACAAGAGGGTTGATAAACTAACAGAAAATTAGTATCCCGTTATAAATTGTTGTCGCTGCTGCAACGCGCGGGTCCCTACTAGTGTAAAGGGCGTACCTGGTGCTGTAAAGAGCTCCCGCGTTTTCGCAGGGTCCAGGGAGGGTCCGTCCCATTAAGGGAAGATGTACGCGGTCTTTCCCCCACATTTTGCGGGTCCCTACTAGTGTATGTATATATATATATGTGTATAATATATATGACCTTGAGAAGCGAGAAGTTACTTTCATTCAATTGATCACCATCTGTTGGATTAATCGGGTTTGGTTCACAAGTCACAGTTAGTACTTAGTAGTTTATGTGTCACAGGTCGATGATTTAGTTTCTTAACATGACTTCCACGATGACCCCTCTAGAAATCGAGGCTGCACCTGCAGCACCTCCTGCTCAACAAGCTGAAGCTTTTCCACGTTCTTTTTTTGTTTCTAGTCCCCGTGTTTGGGTTCTTGCTCTACATAACTACAACACGTCTTATTGTGAATGCTGGTGATATAAAAGTAACCGGCGCCATACTGAATAAAGAAGTGCATATAACCACAAATGATACAACGGTTACATTTGGAGCCATAATGGATCTGTCTTTTAATTTAAAAAAGACAGGCAAAATTCATCCCATCCTGGACTTGGTGAGCTACAATCTCACCATCGCCGGTGTTTTAGAGCATTTTCTTGTTTCTATTTTTTCTTCTTCTTCACATTATAACATCTCTAACAACAAGATGAAGGTGAAGTTTGAGCCCTATCAAACTCATCTTCCAGAGGAATGGGTGTTGCTTCTTGAAAAGCAACAAAAAGAAAAACAAACGTGGCTAATCCTCTCTATTGATTTCAAGTGGCACGTGAAGCAAAGAAAGATGGAACTTGAGTCTGGACAGTTCAGACATACCCATTTAACATGCTTGCTTCCAGTTTTTGGAAACGTTACAGGGACTTGTAAATAGCATTAGTATTAGATATTAGTCAATTAGCATATATCTTACGATTAGAGGCTTTATGAAATAACAATGACATATCCACGAGTTGACAAATTAGTTTCTAACCTTATAATGGGATTTGTGAACTTATTTTGTTGAAGTTGGTAAATATTCCGTTCGATTCTTTGATTGTGTGGTATATGCCTATTGTTTTTTCTCCATTTGAATTGTAATGTGATCCCTTTATTCAGATTCTACAGTTTCCTTTTTAGAACTTCCATTCGGAAGCATCTATTTTGTTTATCATACTAAATTACTAATACTATCTTTATTTTTTTGAGTTGAAAAAAAAAAGAGAAGGATGTTGGTATATGGTCCAAAGCTAAGGAGAAGATCAAGGGAGAACTATATATTAGGAAATAGGGTTTGAATGAAGCTGATGGTTTTTCTTTTTTCATACTTTTTACTGCCTATGTGTTATATACGTATTTATAATTACCGTTTAATTCGCAAAAAAGGTACACTCAATGTAGCTACTTTAGTCATTAGGAATTACATTGTGCTTACGATTAGGATTTGCAGGATCAAAACACTACAAGAAATAAGTCTTGTTGCGACTCATTGTATTTCACTTTTAGCGACTAAAAAAGGAATCACAGGGGCCGCAGAGAAAGGACTCGCGGGCAGGGCTGTTGGAAATCACAGGGGCCGCAGAGACATCACATGGGCTGCAGAGTCACGGTTGCAGGGAGCAAGCGCGAGAAAGGAGTCGCCAGTTGGAGGGGATGGAAGTTAGGGAGTTGTTGAGAATGAGATTTGTGAAACAATGAGATTTGAGTTTTTCACAGAATGAAAGGGAAACAATCTTTTTTTAGCTATAGAGACTAAAATTCGTCCAGATAGGTTTTTGTTAATTTTTTATTTTCATATATCTGAACATTAATTTGCTCTATAAAAAGAGAAAAGAAATTAATTTTAAACTTTGAGGCTAAACATCGTCGCTATAACTTTTTCACAAGCGCCAATTATTCCCTCCACTTTGCCAACATTTTTCGCGACTAAAGTTAGTCTGTATGGGGTTCTAAAACACAAAAAATCTGAAACAAGTGTTGCGACTACATTTTTGTTGCAATAGATGAAGCTTTAGAGACGAAATGATTTCGTATCTAAAACTTTAGTCGCAATAGATCAATTTTCTTGTAGTGAAAGATTATACGAATTACAAAAAACTACCATTAAGTGTAAAACTCAGTAAATTCCCAAGAACAATAACCAAGATCTCAATCTCAAGAATGCGGAATGTAAATGAGATTGGAAGAAGAAAACGAGAATCAAAACATAATAATCGTTCAATTGATAATCAAAGATGATTACAATCTTGTGCAAATGCATAGAACTATTACAAAATGATCTAATCTGAGAACTCACTAAAACAAAACGAAAATCAACTATTTATACTAAACCAAGCAGGTCTCGCGTGAGAAAGCTTTTCGCGCGGTTATTCCTTTCGCGCGACTTGTCCTTCTCGCGTGACTTACCTTTTCGCTTCACATCTTCATTTCGTGTTTGTTGTTTTGCCGAGCCTTATACAGTCTTCTACAATCTCCCCCTAGGCTCGGTGAAACACTCTCAGTCAAAATCGACATTAGCTTTCTTGTAAGATCCGGAATATGCATACCATTTATTCCTCAGGATTCGATCTGTCATCCATACGTATTGGCAAGATAGAAAATAAATAGACTCGTCAGCTGTGATAGGACAATGTAGTAGCTTATTCAAGTCGTCTTTGCCAAACTTCATTAAGTCAGCTGGATCAATGATTCTGTATGATCTATCAACACATTTGATCACAGCTTGACCTGAATCCTTTTCACAACTCCAAGAAATAAATTGCTTCAAAGAATTTGGAGGAACGGGAGCATGAATTTGAACTTTCTTTATGTATTTAGGATGTTGATAAACTCTGATCTTCATTGGAGCTTTGGTATTTTCATCTATTCTGGAAGAGTCATCAATCACCTTTGATTTTGCAGTTCTGAAGTCTTTGAAATTATTTTTCATCTCTCTTCTAATTTTTGACCTCATCAGTTCAGCTTCTCCATGATTGCTCTCATTGAAAAATGGAACTTTACCTATTGCATATAAATCAGCAGCTCGTAATGAGTGAAAATCTTGAGTGCTTTTCAGGCAATCAATTTCTTCATTCCTTCTCTTTATCACATACATCTTTTTCTCTTCATCAAATGCCCAGCTAATCATATGTGATATCTCACCATATTTGTCTTTTGGCTTAGATACAAATAAAAAGTGAGTTTCTTTAGGAGGTAGTGGTGCTTGGAACTGTATTCCACCTTTGGTGAATAAAGCAATTTGACCAGTAGAATCCTTTGGTATTGTAGCAGATGGAGTTGGTTCACTTACAGACTCAGTTGGAATTTCTCCTTCTTCCAGATTAATGTCTTTAAATAAGTCTTGTAAGTTGTTCCCAAAGATATTTGTATACTCATTTGGCTCATCTACATCATCAAATAAACCGAACTCTTCTTCTGTAGCTTCAGTAGATGTAGACTGCTGAAAAGAATACAACTCTTTTTCATACAAGTCTTCAGTAGCAGGATCCAATGGTTCATATCCTTCTGGATCACTAGCACTTGGTCATGAGACATTATCAGTGTTAGTGTCACCAGTTGGATTAGAAGATAAACCAACATCACCTCCATCATCATCATCATTCTCATCATTATCATCTTGATTTTCATCATCATCTCCACCATCATTATCATCATCATCATTATCTTCATCATCTTTATCATCTAAGTCATCATCAGAGTCATCATAGTCAACCAATTCCTCATCTTCTTCTTCATTAGCAATTGGAATAGGCATCATATGCTCTGGCTCGACAAAAGCTGTAGGAGTCACAACTTCAGTAATAGGTACATCAGGTGTAGTTTGATCACCTTCAGTAACACTAATACTAGGTTGTGTATCTGTAGTATGAGCTTCTGCAACCCTTTCTTCTTCTTGAACATCTACTGCAGGGGATGGACTTGGTGAACGCCTGCTCGTCTCACCAACAACAGTTGTAGAACGTACAACCTGAGGTTGATGGAAATAGGTTTGAGATATAAACTCTCTTATCTCCTGCAGCTATCTCTCCAATCCAGTAGTATAATCAATAACGTTCTTCATTTGATACTCAAGAGAAGTAATTCGTGAATCTTTGATACTTAAATCAAGGTGAATAGTAGAAAACAACTTTGTCTTCCTATCATTCTCCTTTCTTAACTCAGCAATTAACTTTACATTCTCGAAGCTTTCTCTTTCTAAGTTTTTCACCTCTCTTCCAAAGTGATAGGAAAATGTTTAGAAGCACTGGAAGTTTCTTCTCTACCTCTGAACTCAGGAGGAGTGTTCAGACATTTATCAACATCAAACTCCAAATTCCCTTGTCTTGGTGGAGTTGAAAAACCAGACTCTGTAACACTAGCTGGTTCAGATACAGGAACAGTCAATGCTTCAGATACAGTAGTAGTGACATCAGCTTGAGTTTCTTCTTCTGTCACCACTCTTTCAGGTGATCTCTAAATGTTAGTAGTGGTAGTCTGTTCAGCTTCAGTAATAATCACTTGAGTCCTTGGACGTTTAGAAATACCACCACCTCTTACCCTTTTACCTCTTTGATAATCTTTCCTCTTAGCCATTCTTTTGAGTCTCATCGATGTGTTTGGTGATTCCTCAGGAACATAATCTGTGTCTCTTTCATCAACAGATTGTTTCCTTGAGGACGTAAGAGTAGATGGAGTAGTATCTGTCTGAAGAACATAAGGCACATTACCAATCTGGTCACTCAATGGTCTCAGAACTAGAAGCTGATTAAACTTCTCCTTTAACTCTTTCATATTGCTGTGGTTCTTCTTCAAATAATCTATCTATCTCCTCATCAATGTCTTCTCTCGCAGCAGAGGTAGAAGTACCAGTCTGTCCATCATAAGTATGAACATTTCCTTCCACGTCTCTATCACTGTTATCAATCTCAAAAAACCGACCAATCTTTGCAAAACTTTCACCAGATCATTTATTCCCTCGTGCTCCAGTCAAATGTGTAAAGATCTCTTTCTTGATAGTTTGGACAACATACTTAGAAGATCTAAGTGTTGCAAACTCCGGATAAGCGTCATTGATCACCAACTGAATAAAGCGAGGATACATAATGAACTTCTTTCTAGGATTAGCAGTGGCATTCTTCTGCATCTCCTGAAAGATAGCTCCAGAAATACTGAATGGAAGATCATCCACAAGAGAAACCAGTAGTGATCCAAACACTACGCTCAAACTATCCATTCCCGCCTTTAGATTACTCAGACAACGGATAACCACGTGAAATAAATACTTCCAGTATGGTGGTAACCATTTCTTCTCCAAACTGGGATATCTATACTCATAACCCATACGGGTTAGACAATCCATGACAACTTCATCTTCTAATCTGGTTGGAGCATCAGCTTGATCTTCAAGTAGAAGTACTCGGTTAAGAATGGCCTGAGATACAACCACCTTCTTTTCTTTAACAGTAGCTGTAATAATAGGTTTGCCCTCTTCATCCTTTTCTAATGCAGCAGTGTTCCAGAATGAGTCGATCAACTCAGAGTAGATGGTTGGATCAGCAGAAATAGCATATACAATATGGGAATTCTTCAGCCCTTCAATCATAGAAGTGAACAGTTCTTTCCCTTCTGGAACATCATCCAAATAAGCCACACAATTATGATTTTTATTAAAAATCATTTGCGCCATCTGCAATTACACAAACAAACAATATAAGTAAAGTTGACATAACTTAATCACACACAAGAAAAATTTTCACACTTAGAAAAATTTCAGCACTTAAGTTTTCAGTCACGTGAAAACAATTTTCATGCGACACTGACCTTCGTGCGAAAACACTAACTTCAAGCGAAAAATCTAACTTCATGCGAAGACAGTTTTCATGCGAAAATCAATCAAATCCACGCGAGAATCAAAAATTCATGTGAAAACAGGATTCACGCGAAAACACTTTTCAAGCGAAAACCCATTTTCGCGTCTGTTCAATTCAAGCGATTCGCGCAGACTTATTTTCAAATTAATCTTCAAAATCTTGATTTTAATCAATGAAAAGCATTAACTGACTATCGCCTATGTCCATTCAATATTTCAATTTCAACATTCATGTCCATTTTATTAGATTTTAGGTTAAAGTTGTTAAGTTTATTTTCTATTTTAATCTCTTTTGTATCCAATGAAACTAAATCTACCTTGAAATCTTCAGAATAGATGAAATGTAATCAAAAGATTGTCTCTATATCATGAAATACTATCAGAAAGTAAAAAGATGAATATGTGCGAAAGTTGTTTTCGGATGAACAGAAAATGCGAAAAGTGATTTTTCGTTCAGCACTTTGATATTTATATGCCAAATGAGTCACGCGAATCCACCTTTCGCGCGATAAATTTTTCGCGCGACAACCTCTATTCACGGAGATAGTTTCACACTTTGAAAACTTTCAATTTTTCAACTTTTCAAGATATTTTTATTATCAATTATGTATTTCAATAAAATATTTTTATTTACCAAGTGACAAATTAATTTCATGAATCTTCAATTTTTAAAATTTTATCTGTTATTTATTTGTCTAAAACCAAAACAAAACAAAATACAAAACATAAACAAATCAAAACAAAATAAAATGATAATAAACAAAATAGTAAAATAATGAACAAAAATAAAGAATCAAGATCAAAATCAGAATTGTTTATTTACCAAAAATTTTCTTATTAAGAATTTTCATAATAAGATCATATAGTTCTTTGTCAAGTCAAGAATTTGTCCAGCTTTATTTGAAATGAAACTGGTTAAGTTGATTGTCAATATATTTGTCCATTTTAAACTTATACTCCAGTCTTTACTCAGATACATAAAGAGTGATATTTTTATCATGTTTTTGTTAATTTTATATAAATTCAGTGAATCCCACGATCAGAATTCCTGTAAAATACTTATTAGTCTTCAAGACACTATCAAGATTTCAAGTCACCCCAAATTGACTTAAACCATGCATAGTTGATCAATGATATCATTTGTTTATTCCTAAAATATATCTATTTGAGCATAACTAGCCTGAGAAATATTCTTAAAATAAAAAATATATACCATATAGTATGTATGTCTTTAAGGACTTACAACAGCCATCCGGACTTACGTCTGCCCTCTCAAGATGTTTAGGACTTACAAGCCATCCGGACTTACATGCCCCATCTTTTGATTTTGCCTCCTGTGATCAAAAAATATTCTTAAAATAGAAAATATATACCATATAGTATGTATGTCTTTAAACATATCTTTTAATTTTGTACACTTTGACATCTTATATCCTATATGGCCTTTTTGGCATCTTTTTGCTCATTTATTTTCTTTTTGCATTTTTGCACATTTTGCATGTCTTTTTGCATTTTTCCTTTATATATACATATTTATATATGATAATCACTGAATCAAACAATAACAGGCTTGAGTATGACAAGAATATAGCTCTCAGTCTGTTTTACAACATTTTTGGTATTGTCACATAACCCTGATACCCACTAAATCATATCTCTTTACTTCACGTTTAATCACTCATTTATGATCTTTTCATTTCTGAAAGCAAAGCCTATTGACACATCAAACATAATCCAAGTCTTTTTATATGTAAGCCTTTGAAAGTACAATCCAAGTCTTTTTATATGTAAGCCTTTGAAGTACTTAGACTCTTTTTAAACTTTGTAATATCATTTCTCATTTAATCATGAAAATTACTTTTTGACAATTTATCCAATCCCTCCCCCTAAAACCAAAAATATTTTTTAGAACTTCTTTTCTAATTTCTCCCTCTAAAATTGTGATTGTTCTTTTAAAGAAAAAGAAAACAATTACAATTTTATTCCGTATTAAAAAAATGAAAAATATTTTTATGAAGATTCCAAAAATCAATTTATCCAAAGTTAATCATTCCCAATGATTGCACAAGGAAATCAAATCGAGAATGATCAAATGCCTTCGTAAACAAATCAGCAATGTTTTCAGCTGATGGCACTTGTTTTAAATGAATAAGTTTACGATCAAAATAGTCACGTATGAAATGGATTCGGATGTCAATTGATAATCAAAAATGATTACAATCTTGTGCCATCAAATACGTAATACATTAAGTCTCTACCTTTCCTTTAGGATTATGAAGTTTTCTTTATTTGTAGGTAAACAAAAATATGTAGGTTGGCTACATTTGTTTTTAACGGGTAATGTCTATTTCAAACCGGTCAACAAACTCGATGGAAAAATATTACTTTACAAAAACCTCGTTCGCCTGTATTATACTTGACATATTTCACCGGCTTGAACCATTACGGTTTTGCCTCTACTCACAAAAAGTCCTAAATCCATTACCGATCACTGTACTAACACAAACCAAAGAGAAACAATAATTTACATTAGATGTTTTATTACTATACCAACAATAATTTACAAGTTGATAGTAGTTATTAAAAAATCTTTGATCTTTGCCTCGTGTCTTCTTTTTTTCTTTTTGTTTTAACGTGTAAAACTCTGTTAATTCCCAAGAACAATAACCAAGATCTCAATCTCAAGAATGTGGAATGTAATTGAGATTGAAAGAAGAGAAATAATGGATCAAAATGGTTTCAATTGATAATCAAATTGATTACAATCTTGTGCGAATTGCACAGAACAATTACAAAGCAAATTTGAACAATCTGAACTGAAAACTTAGAAAACCTCTTTACAAAATGCGAAAAATATATATTTATACTAAAACAGATGTTCTGGCGCGAGACAAGCTTTTCGCGCAGAGCTTTCTTTCGCGCGACTTCTCTGACTCGCGTGACTTCACAATTTCGCTTGAGATCTTCCTTTCGCGTCTTGATTATCAACATCTTCATTTAGCTTTTGTTGTTTTACCGAGCCTTATGTAGTCTTCTACAATCTCCCCTAGGCTCGGTGAAACACTCTTAGTCAAAATCAACATTAGCTTTCTTGTATGTGCCAGAATATGCATACCACTTATTCCTTAGGATTCGATCAATCATCGAAACATACTGGCAAGATAAAAAGTAAACAGACTCATCAGCTCAGATACGGCAGTGTAGCAGCTTATTCAAGTCGTCTTTGCCAAATTTCATTAAGTCAGCTGGATCAATGATTCTGTAAGATTTATCAACGCATTTGATCACAGCCTGACCTGAATCCTTTTCACAACTCCAAGAAATAAATTGCTTCAAAGAATTTGGAGGAACAGAAGCATGAACTGGAACTTTCTTTATGTATTTAGGATGTTGATAGACTCTGATCTTCATTGGAGCTTTTGTATTTTCATCTATTCTGGAAGAGTCATCAATCACCTTTGATTTTGTAGTTCTGAAGTCTTTGAAATTATTTTTCATCTCTCTTCTAATTTTTGACCTCATCAATTCAGCTTCTCCATGATTGCTCTTATTGAAAAATGGAGCTTTACCCATTGCATACAAATCATCAGCTCGTAATGAGTGAAAATCTTGAGTGCTCTTAAGGTAATCAATCTCTCCATTCCTTCATTTTATCACATACATCTTTTTCTCTTCATCAAATGCCCATCTAATCACGTGATATCTCACCATATTTGTCTTTTGGCTTAGATACAAACAAGAAATGAGTTTCTTTAGGAGGTGGTGGAGCTTGGAACTGTATTCCTCCTTTAGTATACAAAGCAATTTGACCAGCAGAATCCTTTGGTATTGTAGCAGATGGAGTTGGTTCACTTACAGACTCAGTTGGAATTTCTCCTTCTTCCAGATTAATGTCTTTAAATAAGTCTTGTAAGTTGTTCCCAAAGATATCTGTATACTCATTTGGCTCTTCTACATCATCAAATAAGCCAAACTCTTCTTCTGTAGCTCCAGTTGAAGTAGATTGCTGAAATGAGTATAACTCTTTCCCGTACAAATCTTCGGTATCAGGATCCAGTGGTTCATATCCTTCTGGATCACCAGCACTTGGTCCAGAGACATTTTCAGTGCTAGTATCACCAGTTGGATTAGACGATAAGCCTCCAACATCACCTCCATCATCATCATCATCATTAGCATTATCATCATCATTATTATCATCATTTCCACCATCATTTCCACCATCATCTCCACCATTATCATCATCATCGTCATTATCTTCATCATCATCAAAATCACCATAGTCAATCAAATCCTCATCTTCTTCTTCGTTAACAACAGGAAGAGGCATCATATGCTCAGGCTCAACAAAAGCTGTAGATGTAACAGCTTCAGTGATAGGTACTTCAGATGTAATTGGAACATCTTCAGTGAAACAAACACTTGGCTGTGTCTCAGTAGCTTGAGCTTCAGTGACCTTTTCAATCTCTTGAACATTATCTGCAAGAGATGGACTTGGTGAAAGCCTGCTCATCTCACCAACCACAGCTGTAGACCGTACAACCTGCGGTTGATGGAAATAAGTTTGAGAGATAAACTCTCTCAGCTCATGTAGCCGTCTCTCCAAACCCGAAGAGTAATCAATCACATTCTTCATTTGGAGCTCCAGAGATACTAACCTTGAATCCTTTATGGTAGAATCCAGATGAATCATAGTAATAAGTTTGGCTTTCTCCTCATTCTCCTTTCTTAGCTCAGAGATAATCTTCACATTCTCATAGCTTTCTTTTTCTAGATTCTTGACCCTTTCTTACAATGTGATAGATTGAGGAGCACTTATTGATTCTTCTCTACCTCTGAACTCTGGTGGAGTGTTCAGAAATGTATAAACATCGAACTCCAAATTTTCTTGTCGCGGTGGAGTTGAGAAACCAGACCCAGAAATATTTGCTGATTCAGAAACAGGAACAGTTTCTGTCTCAGTAACAGTGGTAGTCACATCAGCTTGTTGTTCTTGTTCAGTCACCACTCTCTCAGGTGATCTCTGAATATTGGAAGTAGTATGTTGTTCAGCTTCAGTGATGATCACTTGAGTTCGTGGTTTTCTAGGAATACCACTTCTCCCTCTTTTCCTAGCAGGAAAATCTTTCCTCTTTACCATTCTTTTACGCCTCATAGATGTAAGGCCCACCTTTCTCAGGGAAGCCTCACAGTTGGCCATTCATAGCAAACATAGATTTAAAGCAATCATTTACTCATATGTGTATGAATATATATATTGCAGCGGAAAATATACTGTAATTCAAACAATTACAACGTAGTTAAATTAAATTATAAACATTGTCTTTAAAACATCAAAACTATTTATATGTTCTTTTAAGATTTTCTTTATCGGGGATGCCAGTCTTTAAGTGCCAAGAAGCTTCCATTCCATGCTCACATCCCATAAGCTCTAACTCTTACCTGTCAACTGATATGCATACAAAAGTCAGCTTCGCTGAGTGAATTCTAGGTTTACTTTGCTAAATAATTTGCGTAAGAGATATTAGCTTTATCAGTTGAAAACAATCATTGTCTATCAAAATATAAATACACACCGGCTATCACTTTATCATTACTTTATCATTTATTGTTATTTATTACTCTTCTTTATCCGTCAATTCTCTGTCACTATCGGTGCCTAGGCTCGCCTAGGACTTTACCGACATGCCAATTAAGGACTTACTGCCGTACCCGATCAGGCCATTATTGTCATGCCAATTTAGGACTTACTGACCTGCCTGTTCGAGCATACTTTATCACTTTATCACTGGTGAGGGTACAACGAATGCAACCCTCCTTTATCAATTGCTTGCAAGACTTTACTTTATCACTTTATCAAGGTACATGTTATGGGCCTCATAACCTTTATTTGCGTTCCACTTTCTTGATTAAGTTATACATAATATAACACCACACGTTACAAGACAATTCATCGCTACAAGATTCTATCCCAGTAAAGAAAACACGTCATCAATTCCTTAGAAAAACCCTATTCCTTATAAGACAGAGTATAAAACTGTACTTTAAAAGAACTATTAATAAAGGCATATATTTAGTATGCACACCGCCCCAAAACATTTAAAACATGTGTAAAATAGGGGATCTAGAACTCACCTGAACTTGTTCAATAGCTTAAATTCTAAGCCTCTTAAGCTATAGCCTGAATACTCTAGCTGCACGAAAGTTAATATGCAAAAACGTCATTTTCTTCATAGTTTCGCCCACAGTTTCGCTGGTAGTTTCGCTACCAGTTTCGCTGGGCAGCACTTCTGTCAGTTTCGCTGGACAGATTCGCTGGCATGAGCGCCCAACTTTCGTTGGAATTTCTTAGTTTCGCAATGTCTAAGGTCAGCCTAAGTATTTAGCGAAGCTATCGGCGAAACTGTAGTTTTGCTGTAGCGAAACTGTAGTTTCGCTAGGATTCTCCTAGTTTCGCTGGTTAAATGCACAGTTTCGCTGGATGAATACTTAAATTCGCTGGATCGGGGCCTAGTTTCGCTGGATGAATAAAAACTCAGATCCAGCCCGTTTTTAACCCAAAATCTTAACTTTTTATGTCCAAATCCTTAGTTTACCTTCCATGAAGCCAAATCTAAGCTTTTTACACGTTTTCATACGTAAAAATTCGACCTTTATGTGTTTCTTTAAACTTTTCAAAACCCCAAAACCCTAGAATCCGGATTTGATCTACAGAAGGCCTTAGAGGTCGATTCTTACCTTGTTTTGTTGCCCTTTTCTTCAGATCTGATGTTCAAATCTCCCAGAACTTCAATCTTTCCAACTTCCAAGCTCCAAATCTCAAGTTTCTCCACTTTCTCTCTCTACTTTCTCTCTCTACGAATTTGGTGGCTAGGGTTTGAAATGGTGAAGATGGAGCTGTTCATGCATGTTTAAGGGCTGATTAGGGCCCTTAAACCCATTAAGCCTAGCCCATTAAGACTAATTTTATCCATAGCCCACTAATTTACCCCTTTATTTCTTAAATTAACCCTTAAAAGCCCATTATTATTAAATGGCTTGTTTCGGGAAATTTCGGGGTGTTACAAGTCCCCCCCCCCTTATTTAGGTTTCTTCCTTGAAACCTGCTTTGTCGTTAAACAGATCGGGGTATTGACGTCTCATTTCCTCCTCGTATTCCCAGGTGGCATCCGACCCCTTTCGGTGTTTCCATTGCACTTTGACTTGCTTGACTACTTTATTTCTCAATTGTTTCTCCTTCCGGTCCAGTATAGCCACTGGTTGTTCTACATAGTTCAGTTTTTCGTCCACTTTGATGTCATCTAGAGGCACGACTACCTCGTCCGGTGCTAAACATTTCCTCAAGTGCGACACATGAAAGGTAGGGTGAATCCCACTTAATTCTTCTGGAAGGTCTAGCCTGTAGGCTACATCCCCAACTCGTGCTAGTACCTTAAATGGTCCAATAAACCTTGGACTCAGTTTCCCCCTCTTCCTAAATCGGATAATCCCCTTCCATGGCGACACTTTTAACATTACCATGTCACCCACGCTAAATTCTATTGGTCTCCTCCTTCTATCGGCGTATGACTTTTGTCTATCCTTTGCAGCCTTCATATACTCCTTGATTTTCTCCAGCTTTTCCGTTGTGGATTCCACAACCTCTAGGCTTCCTAGCTCCTTCTGTCCGATATCACCCCAACAAATAGGAGTTCTGCACCGTCGACCGTACAATAACTCATATGGGGGCATCTTAATACTGGCGTGGTAGCTGTTGTTATATGAGAACTCTGCTAGTGGCAGATGATCATCACAATTACCGCCAAATTCGATGACGCATGCCCGAAGCATATCTTCTAGTGTCTGGATCGTTCTTTCCGATTGCCCATCGGTCTGTGGGTGGTATGCGGTACTAACATGCAACCTCGCGCCCATTTCTTCATTGAACTTTTTCCAGAACTTCGAGGTGAACCGCGTATCTCTATCTGAAACAATCGATACGGGCATACCATGTCGCGCCACGATTTCTCGGATAAACAGTTTAGCAAGCTTTTCTGAACTAATTGCTTCCTTGATTGGAAGGAAATGCGCACTCTTAGTTAGTCTGTCAACTATCACCCATATCGCGTCGTGGCCTTTTGCCGTGCGGGGTAGCTTGGTGATGAAGTCCATGGTAACATGTTCCCACTTCCATTCTGGTACTTCTAATGGCTGAACATAACCATAAGGTCTTTGGTGCTCAGCCTTCACCTGTAGGCACGTGAGACATTTATTTACATACGCAACCACATCTCTCTTCATCCCGGGCCACCAATAATCTTTCTTCAAATCGTGGTACATCTTATTTGCGCCTGGATGTATTGAGTAGCGGGTCTTGTGCGCTTCATCCATAATCTTTTCCCGCAAGTCACCATGCTTCGGAACCCATGTCCTGCCATGGAAGGTCTTAATACCCAAGGTGTTCTCTACCAATTCATCCACCTTTCCCACCATCCTTTCCTTATTGATTTGCTGCTCTTTTAAAGCGTCTATTTGAGCTTTGCTTATCATCCTCATAACATCTGGGGTCACTACTAGTTGGCACGCCTTCACCCGGATCGGTTCATATCCTTCCTTTCGGCTCAGGGCATCGGCTACCACGTTCGCCTTACCCGGGTGATAATGGATTTCACAGTCGTAATCCTTTATCAACTCCTACCACCTCCTTTGTCTCATATTTAGGTCCTTCTGCTCAAAGAAATATTTCAGACTTTTGTGGTCGGTAAATATGGTGCACTTAGTTCCATACAAATAGTGTCTCCAGATCTTCAATGCGAACACTACTGCGGCAAGTTCCAAGTCGTGAACCGGGTAATTATCCTCCGTGTCCTTTAGCTGTCTGGATGCGGAAGCTATAACTTTTCCTCTTTGCATCAACACACAGCCTAGCCCGCAGTAAGAAGCGTCGGAGTATACCGTTAGGTCTTCATCTCCCTCTGGCAGGGTTAGCGCAGGAGCTTTGGTCAGTCTATCCTTCAATTCCAGAAACGCTTCTTCCTGTTCTTTTCCCCAGTCGAACACCACGTTCTTCCTCGTTAACCTTGTTAATGGGGAAGCTATCTTCGAGAAATCTTTGATAAACCTTCCATAATAGCCAGCCAATCCCAAGAAACTACGGATTTCGGATGGCGTCTTTGGGGAATTCCATTGCGTAACTGCCTCCACCTTTGCTGGATCAACCATGACTCCTTCGGAATTTATAATGTGCCCTAAAACTGCACCTCCCGTAGCCAGAAGGCACATTTAGAGAACTTCGCATACAGTTTCTCCTTTCGTAAAGTCTCTAACACCTCCTTAATATGACAAGCGTGGTCTCCTTCATTCTTTGAGTATATCAAAATATCGTCAATGAAGACTATCACTGATCGGTCCAACATCGGGCGACACACGCGATTCATTAAGTCCATGAATGCCGCAGGAGCATTGGTTAGCCCGAAAGACATAACCAGGAACTCATAGTGTCCATAGCGTGTTCGGAAGGCCGTCTTTGAGATATCTTGCTCCCTTAACTTCAATTGATGATATCCGGATCGGAGATCTATTCGGGAGAACCAACTTGCCCCTTGCAATTGATCAAACAGATCATCTATCCGGGGTAGAGGGTATCGATTTTTCACGGTCAGCTTATTCAACTCCCTGTAATCTATACACATCCTCATGCTGCCATCCTTCTTCTTCACAAATAGCACGGGAGCACCCCATGGGGAAATGCTGGGCCTAATGAATCCCTTATCAATGAGTTCCTGCAGTTGTGACATGAGCTCCTTCATCTCGGACGGAGCTAGGCGGTAGGGTGCTTTGGTAATGGGTTGGGCTCCTGGCAGTAAGTCAATCTGAAACTCTATCTCTCTATCTGGTGGTACTCCAGGCAGATCCTCCGGGAATACGTCAGGAAAGTCCCGCACCACTGGTACATCGGACATATCTTTCGCCTTATCTTTAACATCCTTGACATACGCTAGATAAGCTCTGCACCCTCGCCTCATACATTTCCCCGCCTTGATCATGGAAATGATCCTTGGAACCTTACAATCGTTATCACCGTAGATCGTAACCGGACTACCATCTGGAGCCGTTAATCGGATCATCTTTTGTTGACATACTATGTTAGCATCGTGGGCAGCTAACCAATCCATCCCTAGTACGACATCGAAACCTCCTAAGGGCATGGCAAACAATTGTGCGGGAAAGTAATGACCTCCTAGTTTAATGTGGCAATCCTCTATAACTCTGACTATTCTAATGGACTTACCATCGGCTGTTTCTACTTCGAAGGCATCATCTATTTCCTTAGTTTGGGCATCTAGTGTAGCACAGAAGGATACAGATACAAAACTCTTACTGGCACCACTATCAAATAATATGGAGGCACAAACATCATTGACAAGGAACGTACCTGACACTACGTCTGGGTCTTTCCTTGCCTCTTTCTTGTTCATGGTAAAAGCCCTTGCCTTGACCTTGGGCTTTCCATCATCTCCCTTGTCCTCATCCCTGCTCGTTCCCGAGCCTCCCGCCTTAGCTTTCTTGCAATCATTGCTGCGGTGCCCCGACTCGTGGCAGTTGAAGCACTTGTCCACTTTCGGGCACTCTCTCGCCAAGTGACCAGTCTCCCCACACCGGTAGCACCCAGGGCTACCCATCCGGCATTCTCCAGGATGCCTCCTCCCGCACTTCCCACATTCCTTAATTTCTTCTACACCCTTCACGATCGCTTGTTTTGCATCCACTCTCATTTTCTTGTTTCCCGGTTGGTAGTTACCACTTCCATACCTCTTCCCATTATTGTTCCAAACTTTCCTCGTCTCACCCACTGCCACCGGCCTACGATGATCGTACAACCTCCCACTGAGGTCCACTGCTGACTTAAAAGTACTAGGTCGAGCAGTGACCATGTCCATACGAATGTCTAGAGGCAACCCTTGTATGTACCTCTTGATCCTTTTGGCTTCAGGAGTTACCAAATCAGGCACCAGACGTGCCATTTCATTGAATTTTGTAGTGTACTCCTGGTGAGTCATATTTCCAGCCTCCAAACTCACAAACTCTTGCTCGATCTTGTCAAGCTCTCTTTCCGGGCAGTACTCCTCTATCACCAACCTCTTTATCTCGGGCCATTTCATCCTCTCAATAGCCTCCTCTCCGTAAGACTCAACAATGTTATCCCACCAACACAGTGCTGGATCCAAAAGGGAATGGGAAGCAAACTTCACCTGTTGGTTTTCACGGCACACTGATCTTAAGTACGGCCTCCATTTCCCTAATCCAACGCTGAGCAGTGGCAGCGTTACCAGTACCATCAAACGTTGGGGGCTTACACCTCTGAAAATCCCCGTAGCTGCACCCCTTCGCCCTCTCTTCCACCTCAGGGCCATCATGGTTACCCAGACGATCTCCCTCATCGCTCAACTCCTCAGTCTTGACTGCCCCTTTCTTATCAACCTTTTCTGAAGCCGTACTCTTCTTATTGTCGCCCTTAACCTACTCCACAAATTCCGCAAGCAGAGCGGGCATCACTCCAGACAGGACCTGATGCACCTCTTGGGCAATAGCTTCCTTTACTGTCTCTTTCAGTTTGGCCTGATTAGGGGTAGACCCCTTGGCTCCCGTTTCTAACTCAATCTCCTCCTCCTTAATCGGTTCCTCAACCGGCTTTCTGGTGGACCTTTTTGTTGGCTTCACAGTTGCACTTGCAGTTTCCTTTGCCTTAGTCGCGTGACTTCACAATTTCGCTTGAGATCTTCCTTTCGCGTCTTGATTATCAACATCTTCATTTAGCTTTTGTTGTTTTACCGAGCCTTATGTAGTCTTCTACAATCTCCCCTAGGCTCGGTGAAACACTCTTAGTCAAAATCAACATTAGCTTTCTTGTATGTGCCAGAATATGCATACCACTTATTCCTTAGGATTCGATCAATCATCGAAACATACTGGCAAGATAAAAAGTAAACAGACTCATCAGCTCAGATACGGCAGTGTAGCAGCTTATTCAAGTCGTCTTTGCCAAATTTCATTAAGTCAGCTGGATCAATGATTCTGTAAGATTTATCAACACATTTGATCACAGCCTGACCTGAATCCTTTTCACAACTCCAAGAAATAAATTGCTTCAAAGAATTTGGAGGAACAGGAGCATGAACTGGAACTTTCTTTATGTATTTAGGATGTTGATAGACTCTGATCTACATTGGAGCTTTTGTATTTTCATCTATTCTGGAAGAGTCATCAATTACCTTTGATTTTGTAGTTTTGAAGTCTTTGAAATTATTTTTCATCTCTCTTCTAATTTTTGACCTCATCAATTCAGCTTCTCCATGATTGCTCTTATTGAAAAATGTAGCTTTACCCATTGCATACCAATCAGCAGCTCGTAATGAGTGAAAATCTTGAGTGCTCTTAAGGTAATCAATCTCTCCATTCCTTCATTTTATCACATACATCTTTTTCTCTTCATCAAATGCCCATCTAATCACGTGATATCTCACCATATTTGTCTTTTGGCTTAGATACAAACAAGAAATGAGTTTCTTTAGGAGGTGGTGGAGCTTGGAAATGTATTCCTCCTTTAGTATACAAAGCAATTTGACCAGCAGAATCCTTTGGTATTGTAGCAGATGGAGTTGGTTCACTTACAGACTCAGTTGGAATTTCTCCTTCTTCCAGATTAATGTCTTTAAATAAGTCTTGTAAGTTGTTCCCAAAGATATCTGTATACTCATTTGGCTCTTCTACATCATCAAATAAGCCAAACTCTTCTTCTGTAGCTCCAGTTGAAGTAGATTGCTGAAATGAGTATAACTCTTTCCCGTACAAATCTTCGGTATCAGGATCCAGTGGTTCATATCCTTCTGGATCACCAGCACTTGGTCCAGAGACATTTTCAGTGCTAGTATCACCAGTTGGATTAGACGATAAGCCTCCAACATCACCTCCATCATCATCATCATCATTAGCATTATCATCATCATTATTATCATCATTTCCACCATCATTTCCACCATCATCTCCACCATTATCATCATCATCATCATTATCTTCATCATCATCAAAATCACCATAGTCAATCAAATCCTCATCTTCTTCTTCGTTAACAACAAGAAGAGGCATCATATGCTCAGGCTCAACAAAAGCTGTAGATGTAACAGCTTCAGTGATAGGTACTTCAGATGTAATTGGAACATCTTCAGTGAAACAAACACTTGGCTGTGTCTCAGTAGCTTGAGCTTCAGTGACCTTTTCAATCTCTTGAACATTATCTGCAGGAGATGGACTTGGTGAAAGCCTGCTCGTCTCACCAACCACAGCTGTAGACCGTACAACCTGCGGTTGATGGAAATAAGTTTGAGAGATAAACTCTCTCAGCTCATGTAGCCGTCTCTCCAAACCCGAAGAGTAATCAATCACATTCTTCATTTGGAGCTCCAGAGATACTAACCTTGAGTCCTTTATGGTAGAATCCAGATGAATCATAGTAATAAGTTTGGTTTTCTCCTCATTCTCCTTTCTTAGCTCAGAGATAATCTTCACATTCTCATAGCTTTCTTTTTCCAGATTCTTGACCCTTTCTTACAATGTGATAGATTGAGGAGCACTTGTTGATTCTTCTCTACCTCTGAACTCTGGTGGAGTGTTCAGAAATGTATCAACATCGAACTCCAAATTTTCTTGTCGCGGTGGAGTTGAGAAACCAGACCCAGAAATATTTGCTGATTCAGAAACAGGAACAGTTTCTGTCTCAGTAACAGTGGTAGTCACATCAGCTTGTTGTTCTTGTTCAGTCACCACTCTCTCAGGTGATCTCTGAATATTGGAAGTAGTATGTTGTTCAGCTTCAGTGATGATCACTTGAGTTCGTGGTTTTCTAGGAATACCACTTCTCCCTCTTTTCCTAGCAGGAAAATCTTTCCTCTTTACCATTCTTTTACGCCTCATAGATGTAAGGCCCACCTTTCTCAGGGAAGCCTCACAGTTGGCCATTCACAGCAAACATAGATTTAAAGCAATCATTTACTCATATGTGTATGAATATATATATATTGCAGCGGAAAATATATTGTAATTCAACCAATTACAACGTAGTTAAATTAAATTATAAACATTGTCTTTAAAACATCAAAACTATTTATATGTTCTTTTAAGATTTTCTTTATCGGGGATGCCAGTCTTTAAGTGCCAAGAAGCTTCCATTCCATGCTCACATCCCATAAGCTCTAACTCTTACCTGTCAACTGATATGCATACAAAAGTCAGCTTCGCTGAGTGAATTCTAGGTTTACTTTGCTAAATAACTTGCGTAAGAGATATTAGCTTTATCAGTTGAAAACAATCATTGTCTATCAAAATATAAATACACACCGGCTATCACTTTATCATTACTTTATCATTTATTGTTATTTATTACTCTTCTTTATCCGTCAATTCTCTGTCACTATCGGTGCCTAGGCTCGCCTAGGACTTTACCGACATGCCAATTAAGGACTTACTGCCGTACCCGATCAGGCCATTATTGTCATGCCAATTTAGGACTTACTGACCTGCCTGTTCGAGCATACTTTATCACTTTATCACTGGTGAGGGTACAACGAATGCAACCCTCCTTTATCAATTGCTTGTAAGACTTTACTTTATCACTTTATCAAGGTACATGTTATGGGCCTCATAACCTTTATTTGCGTTCCACTTTCTTGATTAAGTCATACATAATATAACACCACACGTTACAAGACAATTCATCGCTACAAGATTCTATCCCAGTAAAGAAAACACGTCATCAATTCCTTAGAAAAACCCTATTCCTTATAAGACAGAGTATAAAACTGTACTTTAAAAGAACTGTTAATAAAGGCATATATTTAGTATGCACACCGCCCCAAAACGTTTAAAACATGTGTAAAATAGGGGATCTAGAACTCACCTGAACTTGTTCAATAGCTTAAATTCTAAGCCTCTTAAGCTATAGCCTGAATACTCTAGCTGCACGAAAGTTAATATGCAAAAACGTCATTTTCTTCATAGTTTCGCCCACAGTTTCGCTGGTAGTTTCGCTACCAGTTTCGCTGGGCAGCACTTCTGTCAGTTTCGCTGGACAGATTCGCTGGCATGAGCGCCCAACTTTCGTTGGAATTTCTTAGTTTCACAATGTCTAAGGTCAGCCTAAGTATTTAGCGAAGCTATCGGCGAAACTGTAGTTTCGCTGTAGCGAAACTGTAGTTTCGCTAGGATTCTCCTAGTTTCGCTGGTTAAATGCACAGTTTCGCTGGATGAATACTTAAATTCGCTGGATCGGGGCCCAGTTTTGCTGGATGAACAAAAACTCAGATCCAGCCCATTTTTAACCCAAAATCTTAACTTTTTACGTCCAAATCCTTAGTTTACCTTCCATGAAGCCAAATCTAAGCTTTTTACACGTTTTCATACGTAAAAATTCGACCTTTATGTGTTTCTTTAAACTTTTCAAAACCCCAAAACCCTAGAATCCGGGTTTGATCTACAGAAGGCCTTAGAGGTCGATTCTTACCTTGTTTTGTTGCCCTTTTCTTCAGATCTGATGTTCAAATCTCCCAGAACTTCAATCTTTCCAACTTCCAAGCTCCAAATCTCAAGTTTCTCCACTTTCTCTCTCTACTTTCTCTCTCTACGAATTTGGTGGCTAGGGTTTGAAATGGTGAATATGGAGCTGTTCATGCATATTTAAGGGCTGATTAGGGCCCTTAAACCCGTTAAGCCTAGCCCATTAAGACTAATTTTATCCATAGCCCACTAATTTACCCCTTTATTTCTTAAATTAACCCTTAAAAGCCCATTATTATTAAATGGCTTGTTTCGGGAAATTTCGGGGTGTTACAATAGAAGTACTCGGGGATTCCTCAGGAATGTAATCTGTGTCTCTATCGTCAACACTTATCCTTGAAGAAGTTGGTGTAGTAGGAATCTGAGCTATTTGAATAACATAGGGAACATTCCCTATCTGGTCACTCTCAGTATCAGAACTGGAAGCTGAGTGAACAACACCTTCCATTCTTTCTTCATTCGTTGGTTCATCCTCAAACATTCTCTCAATCTCCTCATCTACATCATTTCTAGCAGCAGAGGTAGAAGTACCAGTCTGTGCCTCATCAATGGGTACATCTCCTCCCAAATCTCTAACACTGTCATCAACTTCAGAAAATCTACCAATCTTGGCAAAACTTTTACCAGAGCATTTATTCCCTCTTGCTCCAGTTAAGTGAGTAAAGATCTCTTTCTTGATTGTTTGAACAACATACTTAGAAGATCTAAGTGTTGCAAACTCTGGATAAGCGTCATTGATAACCAACTGAATGAACCGAGGATACATAATAAATTTTCTTCCAGGAATAGTAGTAGCATTCTTCTGCATTTCCTGAAAGATCACTCCTGAAATGCTGAAAGGGATATCATCCACCAGAGATACCAACAATGATCCAAAAACCGCACTCAGACTATCCATTCCTGCCTTGAGGTTGCCGAGACAATGAATTACCACATGGAATAAGTATTTCTAGTAAGGTGGTAACCATTTCTTCTCAAGGCTTGGATATCTATGCTCATATCCTATTCGTGTAAGACAATCTAAAACAACATCATCATCCAATCTTGTTGGAGCATCGTCTTGGTCATCAAACAATAATACTTTGTTCAGAATAGCTTGAGAGATAATCACTCTTTTGTCTTGACTGTTGCAGTGATAATTGGTTTTCCAGCTTGATCCGTTTCTAGAACAGCAGTGCTCCAGAATGAATCGATCAATTCAGAATAAATGGCTGGATCAGCAGAAATAGCATAGACTATACGTGAGTTCTTCAGCCCTTCAATCATAGAATAGAACAGTTCTTTCCCTTCTGGTACTTCATCCAGATAAGCTACACAATTATGATTTTTGTTGAAAATCATTTTTGCCATCTGCAATAACACAAACAAACAAGATTAGTAACATTGACATAACATAATCATACAGAAAAAAAAATTTCACACTTAGAAAATTTTCAGCAGTTATGTTCTAAGTCGCGCGAAAAACATTATCACGCGACACAGAAATTCGTGTGAAAACACTAACTTCAAGTGAAAAAGTTTTCATGCGAAAATCAATCAAGTCTACGCGAGAATCAAAAATCATGTGAAAATAAGTTTCACGCGAAAACACTTTTCACGCGAAAACCCATTTTCGCGTCTGTTCGATTCAAGCGATTCATGCAGACTGATTTTCAAATTAATCTTCAAAATCTTGATTTTAAACAATGAAATTCATTTAAAGACTATCGCCTAGGTCCATTATGTCCATTCAATCTTTCAATTTCAACTTTCAAGAACATTTTATTAGATTTTAAGTTAATGTTGTTAAGTTCCTTTTATGATTTGATATCTTTAGTAACCATTTGAATCAAAATACCTGTCAATCTCAAAGTATGAATGAAATCTAATCGAATGAGTGTTTATTTCACGAAGTACCCTTAGAAATCAAGAACATTGATTTGTGCGAAAGGAGTTTTCGGATGAGTATGAATGCGAAAAGTGACTTTTCGTTTTCAACTGCGATATTTGTATGCTAAATATGTCATGCGACTTCCCCTTTCGCGCGACAACCCTCATTCGCCCGAGTGTGTTTTACACTTTGAAAATTTTCAGTTTTTCAATTTTTTTTAAGTTTTCTCAATTTTTCAAAATTCTTTTATTATCAATTATTTATTTCAACAAAATGTTTTATTTACCAAGTGACCAATTAGTTTAATGAATCTGCTATTTTCAAAAATTTATCTATAATTTATTTGTCTTAATACCTAAACAAAACAAAGCGAAATGAAAACAAATCAAAACAGAATAACTAAATTGAATACTTATAAAAATTCAAGATCTAAATTGTAGATTGTTCAAAATTGTCTTGTTAGAATTTTCATAATGAGATCATATAGTTCTTTGTCAAGTCAAGACTCTATCCAGCTTTATTTATATGAGACTGGTTAAGTTGATTGCCAATATATTTTGTCCATTTTAAACTTTATACTTCAGTCTTTTACTTAGAAACATAAGGAGTGATATATTTATCATGTTTTATATGGTTTTATATAACTTCAGTGGATCCCACAATCAGAACTTCTGTAAAATACTTATTAGCCTTCAAGACACTATCGAGATTTCAAGTCACCCCAAATTGACTTAAACCATGCATTGTTGATCAGTGATATCATTTATTTATTCCTAAAATATATCTATTTGAGCATAACTAGCCTGAGAAATATTTCTTAACACGGAATATTAACAAGTTTAAGGACTTACTAACAGCCATCCGGACTTACGTCTGCCCTCTCAAGATGTTTAGGACTTACAAACCATCCGGACTTACATGCCCCATCTTTTGATTTTGCCTTCCGTGATCAGAAAATATTCTCAAAGTAGAAAATATATACCATATAGTAAGTATGTCTTTAGACATATCTTTTGATTTGTGCACCTTGGCATCTTATATCCTATATGGCCTTTTGGCATCTTTTTGCTCATTTATTTCTTTTTATGTTTTTTTATTTCTTTTTGCATGTCTTTTTGTATTTTCTTTATATATATATAAATATTTATATATGATGATCACTGAATCAAACAATAACAGGCTTGAGTATGACCAGAATATAACTCTCAGTCTGTGTTAGAACATTTTTGGTATTATCAAAAAATCCTGATATGTTCCCCACTAAATCATATCTCTTTTAATTCAAGTATAATCACTGTAAAATCATGGAAATCTACCAAGAAACAATCAACACACGATCTCAATCATGTGAATGCGGAATGTAAACATGATTGGATTGAAAGAAGAATCGAATTGATCACAAATGATTTTGTATTGAACAAAAGCAACCTATTACATGTCTTGTGCGAAATCGCACAGTACAGAAGTGAATAATGAACAAAAACTTAATTACAAAATGAAAACTAAGCTATTTATACTAAACAAAACAGTTCTCGCGTGACTGGCTTGTCGCACGGCTCAATCTTTCACGCGGGTCAGTCTCTCGCGTGGAAGATCTTCTTGCGTGAGAGCTCTATTTCGCGTGAATCTGGCTTTCGCACAAGCTGTCTTCAGAATTCGTCTTCATTCAGTCTTCAAATGTTTTGCCGAGCCTTGATTAGTCTTCTATAATCTCCCCCTAGGCTCGGTGAAACATCATTAATCAAAATCAATGTTAGCCTTCTTGTAAGATCCTGAATAAGCATACCATTTGTTCCTAAGGATTCTGTCAGTCATCCAGACATACTGGCAAGATAGATAGTAAACTGACTCATCAGCTGAAATGGGGCAGTGTAATAGCTTGATCAAGTCGTCTTTGCCAAACTTCATTAAGTCAGCTGGATCAATGATTCTAAATGATCTGTCAGAGCATCTGATCACAGCATGACCTGAATCCTTCTCACATTTCCAAGAAAGTAATTGCTTTAAGGAATTAGGAGGAACAGGAGCATGAACTGGAACTTTCATTTTCATTTAAGAATTTTCATAATGAGATCATATAGTTCTTTATCAAGTCAAGACTTTGTCCAGCTATATTTAAAATGATACTGGTTAAGTTGATTGTCAATATTTTTGTCCATTTTAAACTTATACTTCAGTCTTTACTCAGAAACATAAAGAGTGATACTTATCATGTTTTGTAAGATTTAATATAATTCAGTGGATCCCACAATCAGAACTTCTGTAAAATACTTATTAGCCTTCAAGACACTATCGAGATTTCAAGTCACCCCAAACTGACTTAAACCATACATTGTTGATCAGTGATATCATTTATTTATTCCTAAAATATATCTATTTGAGCATAACTAGCCTGAGAAATATTTCTTAACACGGAATATTAATAAGTTTAAGGACTTACTAACAGCCATCCGGACTTACGTCTGCCCTCTCAAGATGTTTAGGACTTACAAGCCATTCGGACTTACATGCCCCATCTTTTGATTTTGCCTCCCGTGATCAGAAACTATTCTCAAAATAGAAAATATATACCATATAGTATGTATGTCTTTAGACATATCTTTTGATTTGTGCTCCTTGGCATCTTATATCCTATATGGCCTTTTGGCATCTTTTTGCTCATTTATTTTCTTTATATATTTTTATTTCTTTTTGCATGTCTCTTTTTGTATTTTCTTTTGTATATATATACATATTTATATATGATAATCACTGAATCAAACAATAACAAGCTTGAGTATGACAAGAAAATAACTCTCAGTCTGTTTTAGACATTTTTGGAATTGTCACAGAATCCTGATAAGTTCCCCACTAAATCATATCTCTTTAATTCAAGAATAATCACTCAATTATGATCTTTTCATTTCTAAAAGCAAAGCCTATTGACACATCAATTATAATCCAAGTCTTTTTATATGAAAGCCTTTGAGAGTACTTAGACTCGTTTTGAACTTTGTAATATCATTTCTCATTTAATCATGAAAATTCATTTTTATTGATCCAATCTTGACTCCCCCAAGACCAAAAATATTTTTCAAAGCGTATTTTCAAATTTTTCCGGTATATGACTGAATATTTTGAAGCAATTGTAAGTATCATGTCATATGTCTTTGAACTACCACTGTCTACATGCCATAAGCTTTCAATGATCTTTTGCGGTTGTTTCTGCATAAGTAAAAGAATCACTTAGTCTTTGGTACCCAAGTCAAACAAGACTTGAGCACATTATGTGTTGCAGTAAAACAGGAAGATTTGAGATTGTTATATTTGTTAAGCACATTATTCTTTTCATTAACATTTCTCAATTTGATGCCTTCTGATAAATCATCTTTTAAATTCTTGTGCTTTTCGACATTATTAACATTGTCAACTTTTGATTTCATTTGTTTAGATAATTTACCACGAGTGAAAAAATTTTTCTATTGTGAGCAATAGAATTATGAAATCGTTGTTTGCTTAGTGATTTTTGTCGAAAAGGACAATTATTTGCCAAATGATTTATGTTTCCACACTGATAACATTTCCTTTGTTGTGTGTAGAAAACAAACTGTGGATGACAATTATGAAAATTGTCATAAAAACCAAAATCAGATTGACTTTTTGGTTTAACACTCTGCACAGTCTCTCGAATCTTTGCCTCATTTGATAATTGATTGTTCATCTTTTGCAGATTCGAGGAAATTATTGAATTATGACCACTTTTGATTGGAGATTTAGCAGCTGTGACTTTTGGAACTGATTGTGCTGGAACAGGACCAGACTTAGACTTTGTTTGAGTAGGACCAGGCTTTGATATACGAATTGGTGCTGGAGAAGGACCAGGCTTTGATATGCGAAGTGGTGCTGGAGAAGGACCAGGCTTTAGAATATTCAGATTGGATGAAGAAAGAGCATTCTCTTGCAAATCTGGGCTACAAATATCTTGATTCATAAGGTTAGCATTATGATGAAGTTTATTTTTAAAGAATCGAAAATTCGTTTCTTTAAAAATATGTTCTTCATTTTCAATTAAACCTTTAGAAACAAATCTGCTTTTAAAGTCCTTTTCAAGTTTTTCTTTCTGATTTGCATTCAAATTACATTTATTATTTGATTTAATCTCATTCAAATCAACCATCTTTTTATTTCTTGATAAAGTTTGATTACAAACAGATCTGAGATCATTCACATTCTTATTTTTCAAACTTTCACTCTCGTTATCACTCTCACTGTCACTTTCCCATTCTTCAACCAACCCATCCACCTTCACATTATCTGCACAAAAATTTTCAGTTGATTGTTTAGGTTTAGTTATTATGATAGGATCAACGGACAGATTTACTTTGACTAAAGGTTTTAAGTCTAGAGATGGAGAGAAACCTATCTCATAGACCATATCAGAATCAGAAATAACATCAGATGAAGGTAAACATGAATAATCATGATTAATTAGAGGAGCAATGTTTGAAAATCCAACACCGCATTTTCCTCCTTTTATCTTCTGTGTCATTTGTGACTTGCTAATCCCTTCAACCATAGTTGATGAAAGTTCAAATTTTTCAACAGTCAATTTAGCCGAGGCTAGTTCACTGTTGAGTCTATTAATTTCTAAGGCGAGTTCATTGTTTCTATTTGTCAAATCATTATTTATGCATTCTTTATTATGAAGATTTAATTGTAAATTATATACTGTATTATTTAAACCTTCAAGTTTTTCTTTGAAAATCTTTTCATTTGATTTGTGTTTTCGAGCTTGTTATTGAAGTTTTTCAACTTCCATTATCAAGTTTTCATTATGAACTCTATATCTTTGAACTTTCTCAACACATGAATTTGTGCATAAACCATCATATACCTTTGGTTCAGAACTTTCTCCTTCAGTTTCCTCAACCTTCTTAACCATGAACGCCTTCATTACAGCAACTTGTTCTTCCGCTGGAGCAACTTCAACAGTCTTTTATTCTTCACATTGGCATTTGACTGGAGGCTCAACAGTGTACTCTTCAACCACAATCCTTTTCTCAGCAACCTTCTCATCCTGTTCTTTCTTCTCAGCTTTCTCTTCACAGTTAACTTCTTCTTTCTCTTCTTTAACTTCCTCCTTCTTTTCTTCAACTTCCTCCTTCTCTTCTTCAACTTCCTCCTTCTCTTCTTTAACTTCCACCTTCTCTTCTTCTTTCTCAGCAAACAAACCTTCCAATAGATCTTCAGATACAAACTCGGCAAACAGATTCACATTTTCCTCTGGTTTAAGTTGCTTCAAATTTGGTGTTGATGAAGACATGTTGATCAGAAAATCGAAAATCAGCAGTTTTCGCGTGAGAACTCAAACTGTGCGACAACAGATTTCGTGCGATAAACGTTTTCGCGCGAAATATTTGGGTCGCGCGAAATTTTAGTTCGTGTGAAATTCCAATTTACCCTTCAAGCGAAATCGCGTGAAAAGTAATTTAACTGCCTGTGCGAAAACTTATAATTTTGCACGCGAAAACTCTCAGTTTTGTGCACAGTCAATTCTCCAACTGTTTGTTCAAGCGAATGTCACCTCCAATTCACTGAATAGGTCTGATTATACTCATTTTAGTCCAATTTTAATGAATTTAGTTCAATTTTAAGCTTAATTATGATTAAAATTCAACTAAAGTCCACTAAATCAGTCCAAATCAGTCCAAATACTCAAAATTTGAGCAGCATAACATCTCCATAGCTGAATCTCACGTAATCAATGATGAATATCACCAGAAAAGAGTAGAAATCATTCCAAAACTTCTTCAAATCGTGGTTCTAGATCCTAATGCTCTGATACCAATTGTAAAATCATGGAAATCTCCCAAGAAACAATCAACACACGATCTCAATCATATGAATGCAGAATGTAAACATGATTGGATTGAAAGAAGAATCGAATTGATCACAAATGATTTTGTATTGAACAAAAGCAACTTATTACAGGTCTTGTGCGAAATCGCACAGTACAGAAGTGAATAATGAACAAAAACTTAATTACAAAACGAAAACTAAGCTATTTATACTAAACAAAACAGTTCTCGCGCGACTGGCTTGTCGCGCGGCTCAATCTTTTGCGTGGGTCAGTCTCTCGCGTGGAAGATCTTCTCGCGTGAGAGCTCTATTTCGCGTGAATCTGGCTTTCGCACAAGCTGTCTTCAGAATTCGTCTTCATTCAATCTTCAAATGTTTTGCCGAGCCTTGATTAGTCTTCTACAATCTCCCCCTAGGCTCGGTGAAACATCATTAATCAAAATCAATGTTAGCCTTCTTGTAAGATCCTGAATAAGCATACCATTTGTTCCTAAGGATTCGGTCAGTCATCCAGACATACTGGCAAGATAGATAGTAAATTGACTCATCAGCTGAAATGGGGCACTGTAATAGCTTGATCAAGTCGTCTTTGCCAAACTTCATTAAGTCAGCTGGATCAATGATTCTAAATGATCTGTCAGAGCATCTGATCATAGCATGACCTGAATCCTTCTCACATCTCCAAGAAAGTAATTGCTTCAAGGAATTAGGAGGAACAGGAGCATGAACTAGAACTTTCATTTTCATTTAAGAATTTTCATAATGAGATCATATAGTTCTTTATCAAGTCAAGACTTTGTCCAGCTTTATTTAAAATGATACTGGTTAAGTTGATTGTCAATATATTTTGTCCATTTCAAACTTATACTTCAGTCTTTACTCAGAAACATAAAGAGTGATACTTATCATGTTTTGTAAGATTTAATATAATTCAGTGGATCCCACAATCAAAACTTCTGTAAAATACTTATTAGCCTTCAAGACACTATCGAGATTTCAAGTCACCCCAAATTGACTTAAACCATGCATTGTTGATCAGTGATATCATTTATTTATTCCTAAAATATATCTATTTGAGCATAACTAGCCTGAGAAATATTTCTTAACATAGAATATTAACAAGTTTAAGGACTTACTAACAGCCATCCGGACTTATGTCTGCCCTCTCAAGATGTTTAGGACTTACAAACCATTCGGACTTACATGCCCCATCTTTTGATTTTGCCTCCCGTGATCAGAAACTATTCTCAAAATAGAAAACATATACCATATAGTATGTATGTCTTTAGACATATCTTTTGATTTGTGCTCCTTGGCATCTTATATCCTATATGGCCTTTTGGCATCTTTTTGCTCATTTATTTTCTTTATATATTTTTATTTCTTTTTGCATGTCTCTTTTTGTATTTTCTTTTGTATATATATACATATTTATATATGATAATCACTGAATCAAACAATAACATGCTTGAGTATGACAAGAAAATAACTCTCAGTCTGTTTTAGACATTTTTGGAATTGTCACAGAATCCTGATAAGTTCCCCACTAAATCATATCTCTTTAATTCAAGAATAATCACTCAATTATGATCTTTTCATTTCTGAAAGCAAAGCCTATTGACACATCAATCATAATCCAAGTCTATTCGTATTTAAGCCTTTAAAAGTACTTAGACTCTTTTAGAACTTTTTAATATCATTTCTCATTTCAGTATGAAAATTTCTTCTTTTTATTTTGGCAATCCTTTGATCTTAACTCCCCCTAAGACCAAAAATATTTTTCGGAACTTGTTTTTCTAATTTTCTCCCCCTAAAATTGTGATTGTCCTTTTAAGAAAAAGAAACAATTGTAATTTTATTCTTTATTAAAAATGAAAAATCTTTTTGTGAAGATTCATTAAACCAATTTATCCAAAGTTAATCATTCCCAATGATTGCACAAGAAAATCAAATCGAGAATGATCAAATGCCTTGGTAAATCAATCAGTAATGTTTTCAGTTGACGGCACTTGTTTTAAATGAATAAGTTTTCGATCAAAACAGTCGCGGATAAAATGGATGCGGATGTCAATGTGTTTAGTTTTGGAGTGTTGAATGGGATTTTTCACGATGTTCAGAACTGCCGTGTTATCACACCAAATGGGTGTGTCATAGATGTTGAGACCATAATCGAGAAGTTGTTGTTGAATCCAGACAAGCTGGGAACAACAGCTCGATGCAGCCACATATTCAGCTTCTGCAGTGGATGTGGATACAGTGTTCTGCTTTTTACACTGCCAAGAAATGAGTCGGTTTCCTAGGAATTGACATCCTCCTGTGGTCGATTTCCTGTCTAAATTACAACCACCATAATCACTGTAAGTATAAGCAAATAAATTGAAATCGGAATTTCGAGGATACCAAAGACCAAGTTTGGGTTGACCCTTGAGATACTTGAAGATCCTCTTGACAGCTTTCATATGTGATTCCTTTGGATCACTCTGATAGCGGGCACACTGACAAACAGGAAACATGATATCCGGTCTGCTTGCAGTGAGATACATGAGGGAACCAATCATTGATCTGTACAGATGTTGATCAACTGATTCTCCTAATGGATCTGGAGTAAGAGTAGGACGAGAAGCCATTGGAGTTGGAGCTACTTTGGAATCTAGAAACTTGTATTTCTCAATAATAATCTGAACATACTTTTCTTGATAAATGAGAATACCAGTTTCAGATTGAGTAACTTGAATTCCTAAGAAAAATGAAATTTCTCCAAGGGAACTCATCTCAAATTTCTTCTTCATCACTGTTTCAAACTCCGTGCACATACTATCATTTGTAGAGCCAAAAATGATATCATCGACATAGATTTGAACCAGAATGATGTCATCGCCTGATTTACGAATGAATAAAGTTTGATCAATTGCGCCTCGTGAATAACCATTTGCAAGTAAATGTTCAATCAGAGTTGCATACCAAGCACGAGGTGCTTGATGTAGACCATATAATGCCTTATCCAACTTGTAAACATAATCAGGATGATCTGGGTCTTCAAATCCAGGAGGCTGACAAACATAGATTTCTTCCTTCATTTCTCCGTATAAAAAGGCAGTTTTAACATCCATCTGATACACCTTGATGTTCATGTATGAAGCAAAGGCTAAGAATATGCATATTGCTTCAAGTCTTGCAACTGGAGCATACACTTCTTCATAATCCAATCCTTCAACTTGATAGAATCCCTGCACCACAAGACGTGCTTTGTTCCGAACTATAACACCTTTTTCATCCGCCTTGTTTCTGAATATCCATTTTGTTCCAATCGGAAGCTTATCCTTTGGAAGTTCAACAAGATGCCAAACATTCAGCTTCTTAAACTGCATCAACTCATCTTGCATTGCTTATATCCAACTGTTTTCCTTGAGTGCTATTTCCACGTTCTTGGGCACTATTTATGATAGAAAGTAAGCATAAAGGCAAGTGTTGATTGCTCCTGAACGACTTCTGGTAATTACACCTTCATGTAATGGACCAATGATTGCTGCAGTTGGATGAGTTTTATGTATTCTCAATTGAGGAATATCATCTGCAACCATCCCATCTTCCAAATTAGTAATGTGTTCAACATTAGCAAGAACTTCTTCAGAGTGTCGAGATTGATACACAATATTTTCTTCAAGTGTGTCATCTGAAATAGGAGTTTCAGAAGCAGAAGACACATTTGGAGATTCTTCAAAAGGAACTTGAATGACTTCTATTAGTGTATCTAAAGTTTCTGTAGAAGATGAAGATAATGGAGAACTCAATGATTCTTCCAGCTCCTGATTAGGAATTTGTGCTGAAGGAACATCTAATGACTCAGTTTGCACAGAAGCTGTAGGAATATCCTTGGATGATGAAACAATAGCAGAATCATCAGATATCAAAGATGGAAGTTCCTCAATGATTTTGTTTTCTAAAGAGATTGCTTGAGAATTAGAATCTGCAGATGATGGTTTAGAAATTTTAAAATTTATGAACAAAGATTCATAATCATAAACCCATGAAGGAGCTGAACCTGCATCAGTTATGTTAAGCTCGTGCCAATCAATGTTAAATGACTCAATTATTTGTCTAGTTCTTTTATTATAAACTCGATATGCAACCTTATTAGCAGCATATCCTACAAAGTAACATTCATCAGCCTTTTCAGAAAATTTTGAAGGTGATTCAGTTGTATGCAACAAAGTGCAATAACAACCAAAGGCTTTAAAATATTTAACTTTGGGTTTATGTTTATAAAATATTTCATATGGAGTCTTATTTAATCTTTTATTGATTAAAATATGATTCTGAACATAACATGCAGTATTTACTGCTTCAGCCCAAAAGAACAAAGGTAATTTGGCAGCAGATATCATAGTTATAGCAGCTTCAATCAATGTTCTATTCCTTCTTTCTGCAACCCCATTCTGTTGTGGAGTGACTGCAGCACTGAATTGTCTAGCAATTCCCTTGGATTCACAAAACTCATTCAGAGTTTGATTGCAAAACTCTGTCCCATTGTCACTTCAGATGCATTTTACCTTTTTATCAGTCTGATTCTCCACTAAAGTAATGAACTTGATTAAAATGTGTGGAGTTTCATCCTTAGATGCTAAGAAAAACACCCAAGTAAATCTAGAAAAGTCATCAGTAACAACCAAACAATAAGATCTTCGACCCAAACTTAAAACACTTACTGGACCGAAAAGATCCATGTGTAAGAGTTGTAAGATTGATTCGATTGAGTTGTGAGCAATTGGTTTGTGAGGAAGTTTATGTTGTTTACCCTTTGAACATGACAAACAATGTTCATTTAATTGAAATTCATTTTTAGATAAACCAATGACATGATTTCCACGTACAAGTTTGTTCATATTTTTAATATTGACATGTCCTAACCGACGATGCCATAACATGGAATCATTCTCCGAGGCTTTGGATAATAAGCAAGAAGCGGTTACCAAAGAAGTAGAACAATGCATATCAAAAGATATGTGTCATTGTCTCTCGGAGTCCTCATTAAAATCCATTCATCTGGAACAACAAAACCCGGTTTTAAGATTAAGCATTCTTTGTTATAAAGTGTGTAGAATATTGTTTGTCACAAATTTGAGAAACACTTAACAAGTTATGTTTTAATTCCTCGACAAAGTTCACATTTTCAAAGCTAAGGACACCATTTGTAACTGTACCACGCTTAGTTATACGTCCTCCTTTGTCTCCTGCGAAAATTACTCTTCCACGGTTATATGACTGAACATCTTTTAATAAGGTTAAATTTCTAGTCATGTGTCTTGAACAACCGCTGTCTACATGCCATAGGCTTTCAATAGTCTTTTGCGGTTGTCCCTGCATAAGTAACAAACTTACTTAGCTTTTGGTACCCAAGTCAAACATGACTTGAGTACACTATGTGTTGCGTTAAGACAGAAAGATTTTAGATTGTTATATTTATTTAGCACATCAGTCTTTTCATTCACTTTTCATCTTGATGTTTTCTTTTAAATCATTTTTCAAATACTTATCCTTTTCAACATTATAATCATTAGCAACTTTTGATTTTATTTGTTTTGAAAATTTTCCACGAGTGAAAAACAATTTTCTATTATGAGCAATAGAATTATGAAATCGTTGTTTGCTTAGTGATTTTTGTCTAAAAGGACAATTGTTTGCCAAATGATTTATGTTTCCACACTGATAACATCTCCTTTGTTGTGTGTGGAAAACAAATTGTGGATGACAATTATGGAAATTGTCATAAAAACCAAAGTCATATTGACTTTTTGGTTTAACATTCTGCACAGTCTCTCGAATTTGTGCTTCATTTGATAATTGCTTGTTTATCTTTTGCAAATCCGAGGAAAATGTTGAATTATGACCACTTTTGATATGAGATTTAACAGCTGTGACTTTTGAAACTGATTGTGCTGGAATAGGACCAGTCTTAGAATTTGCTGGTGGAGGACCAGGTTTTGATATACGAATCGATGCTGGAGAAGGACCAGGCTTTTGAATTTTCAGATTGGATGAAGAAAGAGCATTCACTTGCAAATCTGGGCTACAAATATCTTGATTCACAAGGTTAGCATTATGATGAAGTTTATTTTTAAAGAATCGAAAATTCGTTTCTTTAAAAATATGTTCTTCATTTTCAATTAAACCTTTAGAAACAAATTTACTTTTAAAGTCATTTTCAAGTTTTTCTTTCTGATTTGCCTTCTGATTTGCATTCAAATTACATTTATTATTTGATTTAATCTCATTCAAATCAACCATCTTTTCATTTCTTGATAAAGTTTGATTACAAGCAGATCTGAGATCATTCACATTCTTATTTTTCAAACTTTCACTCTCATTATCACTCTCACTGTCACTTTTCCATTCTTCAACCAACCCATCCACCTTCACATTATCTGCACAAAAATTTTCAGTTGATTGTTTAGGTTTAGTTATTATGATAGGATCAACGGATAGATTTACTTTGACTGAAGGTTTTAAGTCTAGAGATGGAGAGAAACCTATCCCATAGACCATATCAGAATCAGAAATGACATCAGATGAAGGTAAACATGAATAATCATGATTAATTGGAGGAGCAATGTTTGAAAATCCAACACCACATTTTCCTCCTTTTATCTTCTGTGTCATTTGTGACTTGATAATCCCTTCAACCATAGTTGATGAAAGTTCAAATTTTTCAACAGTCAATTTAGCCGAGGCTAGTTCACTGTTGAGTCTATTAATTTCTAAGGCGAGTTCATTGTTTCTATTTGTCAAATTATTATTTGTGCATTCTTTATCATGAAGATTTAATTGTAAATTATATACTGTATTATTTAAACATTCAAGTTTTTCTTTGAAAATCTTTGCATTTGATTTGTGTTTTCGAGCTTGATATTGAAGTTTTTCAACTTCCATTATCAAGTTTTCATTATGAACTCTATATCTTTGAACTTTCTCAATACATGAATTTGTGCATAAACCATCATATACCTTTGGTTCAGAACTTTCTTCTTCAGTTTCCTCAACCTTCTTAACCATGAACGCCTTTATTACAGCAACTTGTTCTTCCACTGGAGCAACTTCAACAGTCTTTTTATCTTCACATTGGCATTTGACTGGAGGCTCAACAGTGTACTCTTCAACCACAATCCTTTTCTCAGCAACCTTCTCATCCTGTTCTTTCTTCTCAGCTTTCTCTTCACAGTTAACTTCTTCTTTCTCTTCTTTAACTTCCTCCTTCTTTTCTTCAACTTCCTCCTTCTCTTCTTTAACTTCCTTATTCTCTTCTTTAACTTCCACCTTCTCTTCTTCTTTCTTAGCAAACAAACCTTCCAGTAGATCCTCAGAAACAAACTCAGCAAACAGGTTCTCTTCTTCTTCAGGTTCAGTAACAATCTTGGCAATGAAAGTAGTAGACAATGTTAGATCAAGAGCTTCCATTTGGTCTGACCAGTCATATTCAGCATTAGTTTGTGAAACCAATGCTTTGTTACCACCAGAAGTACTAGCTTTGTCTTTCTTTGACTCAATCTCCACAGTCACCATCTTTTTAGGGCCTTCAGCTTGACCAGTCTTGGGTTCAGTACATTCTCTAGCAAAATGACCCGGTTTGTCACAATTGTAACATCTCAGGTTAGACTTGTCAAATCCGATTTTGCTAGAGTTTTTTACACCAAACATCTTTCTCCCAGTACGTCTAGCAAAGTTCTTCGCCCTGTATACCACCATGGCCATTTGATATTTTGTCATTTTCCTCAACATCGTCAGGATTGACTTGTTGAAGATCATCAACCAAGACATTAGGAGCAGTGAGTCTACCAGCCATAAAAGATTCATAGCTTGACATGAAAGTGGTGAATAGGGCAAGATGCTCCTCAGTAATCTGGACAGTCTGCTTTGAAGAATTAGTGGTAGAAACATAAGCATGTTGACCACTATGAGAATCTTGAGATTGAGGGATTTGTTGATTGATGATGGGGGAATAGAGTTGAGCAGCTGGAACTTGAATTTGAGGGTTCAATACTGGTTGCATATAAGAAGATGCTGAACTTCCAGTTTGTTGTTGCTGACACATTTGGGTATAACTGACATAGTAATTAGGATTACTAGCCATCTTAGCATAAAGAGCAGTTCCTTCAGCACCCAGAGAGCTTAGATGATTAGCAGCTCGCTGCTTATCGTCCATTTCATACGACTTGATAGTTGAAATGAGATCAGTCAACTGAAGAGTATACAAGTCTTTGGTTCTCTTGATCAGTGTACAGTTGTTATTCCAACTGTATGGAAGTGAATTTAGCAGCTTCTTGTTCACTGTGATTGGTTCCAGAGTAATACCAGCACTCTTCATTTTAGTTACCAGTCTAACAAGCCTGGCAATCTGAGCTTCCAACTCTTCACCAACAATATGATTAAACATGTTGAATTCTTGATTCAACATATCCTTTTTGCTCTCCCTCATATCTTTATTGCCCATGATCTGAGTTTCAAGTGCATCCCATAACACCTTTGCACCTCTGAACTCTTTGAACTTATGTGAAATTTCAGTAGTCAATGCCATAGTAATGGCAGCATAAGCTTTGTCATCTAGTTCTAACCTCTTCATATCATCTTCGTCCCATAAATGTTCTGGTTTCTTGACCATCTCCCCTTTGTCGTTCGTATACATGGGAATATACGAACCATACTGAATAGACCTCCACATTTTAGGTTCCGTGTAAATTACATGATTTTCAAACCGGTAAGCCCAATCTGCATAATCGTCTTCACTGAGCAGTCTAGGTGGCTTGTTCCCAGTACCAATTTCAGTATCAAGATGAAGAGAAGCAGTAAGATGCTTTAGATTAGGTGTTGTTGAAGACATTTTGATCAGAAATTCAAAAATCAGAATTTTCGTGCGAGAGAGTCTTTCGTGCGAAAACCTTTTTCGCGCGATCCAAGTTTTTCGCGCGAGATTTTAGTTCGAGCGAAAATCCAATTTACCCTTCAAGCGAAATCGCGTGAAAAGTGATATAACTGCCTGTGCGAAAACAGATAATTTCGCACGCGAAAACTCCAATTTCGTACACAGTCAATTCTCCAAGTGATTTCAAGCGAAAATTACCTCCAATTCACTGAATATGTCCGATTATACTCATTTTAGTCCAATTTTAATGAATTTAGTTCAATTTTAACCTTAATTATGATTAAAGTTCAACTAAAGTCCACTAAATCAGTCCAAATCAATCCAAATTCTCAATATTTGAGCAACATAACATCACCATAGCTGAATCTCACGTAACCAATGATGAATATCACCAGAAAAGAGTAGAAATCAATCCAAAACTTCTTCAAATCATGGTTCTCGAGCCTAATGCTCTGATACCAATTGTAAAATCGTGGAAATCTCCCAAGAAATAATCAACACACGATCTCAATCATGTGAATACGGAATGTAAACATGATTGGATTGAAAGAAGAATCGAATTGATCACAAATGATTTTGTATTGAAGAAAAGCAACCTATTACAGGTCTTGTGCGAAATCGCACAGTACAGAAGTGAATAATGAACAAAAACTTAATTACAAAACGAAAACTAAGCTATTTATACTAAACAAAACTGTTCTCGCGTGACTGGCTTGTCGCGCGGCTCAATCTTTCGCGCGGGTCAGTCTCTCGCGTGGAAGATCTTCCTCAATTATGATCTTTTTATTTCTGAAAGCAAAGCCTATTGACACATCAATCATAATCCAAGTCTTTTTATATGAAAGCCTTTGAAAGTACTTAGACTCGTTTTGAACTTTGTAATATCATTTCTCATTTAATCATGAAAATTTCTTTTTAATAATTCTTTAATCTTGACTCCCCCTAAAACCAAAAATATTTTTCAGAATTTGTTTTTCTAATTTCTCCCCTTAAAGTTGTGATTGTTCTTTTAATGTAAAAGAAAACAATTATAATTTTATTCCTTATAAAAGAAATGAAAAATCTTTTTGTGAAGATTCAAGAAATCAATTTATCCAAAGTTAATCATTCCCAATGATTGCACAAAGAAATCAAATCGAGAATGATCAAATGCCTTGGTAAATAAATCAGCAATGTTTTCAGTTGACGGCACTTATTTTAAATGAATAAGTTTACGATCAAAACAATCATGGATGAAATGGATTGGGATGTCTATGTGTTTAGTTTTGGAATGTTGAATGGGATTTTTAACGATGTTCAGTACTGTCGTGTTGTCACACCAAATTGGTGTGTCATATATGTTGAGACCATAATCGAGAAGTGGTTGTTGAATCCAGACAAGCTGGGAACAATAGCTCGATGCAAGCACATATTCAGCTTCGGCAGTGGATGTGGAAACATTGTTTTGCTTTTTACACTGCCAGGAAATGAGTCGGTTCCCAAAAATTGACATCCTCCTATAGTCGACTTCCTGTCTAAATTACAACCACCATAATCACTGTCAGTATAAGCAAATAAATTGAAATCGGAAGTTCGAGGATACCAAAGACCAAGTTTAGGTTGACCCTTGAGATACTTGAAGATCCGCTTGACAGCTTTCATGTGTGATTCTTTTGGATCACTTTGATAGCGAGCACACTGACAAACAGGGAACATGATATCCAGCCTGCTTGCAGTGAGATACATGAGGGAACCAATCATTGATCTGTACATATGTTGATCAACTGATTCTCCTAATGGATCTGGAGTGAGAGTAGGACGAGAAGACATAGGAGTTGGAGCTACTTTGGAATCCTGAAACTTGTATTTCTCAAGAATAGTCAGAACATATTTTTCTTGATGAATGAGAATACCAGTTTCAGTCTGATTAACTTGAATACCCAAGAAAAATGAAATTTCTCCAAGAGAGCTCATCTCAAATTTCTTCTTCATTACTTCTTCAAACTCCATGCACATACTATTATTCGTAGACCCAAAAATGATATCATCGACATAGATTTGGACCAGAATGATGTCATCACCTGATTTACGAATGAATAAGGTTTGATCGATTGCTCCTCGTGAATAACCATTTGCAAGCAAATGTTCAATCAGAGTGGCATACCAAGCACGAGGTGCTTGATGTGAACCATACAATGCCTTATCCAACTTGTAAACATAATCAGGATGATCTGGATCTTCAAAGCCAGGAGGTTGACAAAGATAGGTTTCTTCTTTCATTTCCCCGTATAAGAAAGCAGTTTTGACATCCATCTGATACACCTTGATATTTATGTATGAAGCAAAGGCCAAGAAAGTACGTATTGCTTCAAGTCTTGCAACTGGAGCATACACTTCTTCATAATCCAATCCTTCAATTTGATATAATCCCTGCACTACAAGACGTGCTTTGTTCCGAACTATAACACCTTTTTCATCTATTTTGTTCCTGAATATCCACTTTGTTCCAATCGGAAGCTTATCCTTTGGAAGTTCTACAAGATGCCAAACATTCAGCTTCTTAATTTGCATCAACTCATCTTGCATTGCCTCTATCCAACTGTTTTCCTTGAGTGCCATTTCAACATTCTTGGGCACTATTTGTGATAGAAAGCAAGCATACAAACAAGTGTTGATTGCCCCTGAACGACTTCTGGTAATTACACCTTCATGCAATGGACCAATGATTGCTTCAGTTGGATGAGTTTTATGGATTCTCAGTTGAGGAATATCATCTGCAACAATCTCATCTTCCAATTTAGTGATGTGTTCAACATTTTCATTCACTTCTTCAGAGTTTCTAGACTGATACACAATATTTTCTTCAAACGTGTTATCTGAAAGGTGATTTTCATAAGCAGTAGACACATTTGGAGATTCTTCAAATGGAACTTGAATGACTTCTATTAGAGTATCAATAGTTTCTGAAGAAGATGAAGACAATGGTGAATTCATTGATTCTTCGGGCTCCTGATTGGGGATTTGTTCTGAACGATTGTCGGATAAATTAGAACTTTCAGACACATGCACAGAAGCAGTAGGAATACTCTTGGATGATGATGGAATTGCAGAATCAGCAGATATAATAGATGGAATTTCCTCAATGATTTTATTTTCCAAAGATAATGCTTGAGAATTAGTATCTGCAGACGAAGGTTTAGAAATTTTAAAATTTATGAACAAAGATTCATAGTCATAAACCCATGAAGGAGCTGAACCTGCATCAGTATGTTAAGCTCATGCCAATCAATATTAAATGACTCAATTATTTGTCTTGTTCTTTTATTATAAACCCGATATGTAACTTTATTAGCTGCATATCCCACAAAGTAACATTCATCAGCCTTTTCAAAAAATTTTGAGGTTGATTCAGTTGTATGTAACAAAGTACAACAATAACCAAAGGCTTTAAAATATTCGACTTTGGGTTTGTGTTTATAAAATATTTCATAAGGAGTCATATTTAATCTTTTATTTATAGAATACGATTCTGAACATAACATGCAGTGTTTACTGCTTCAGCCCAAAAGAACAGTGGTAATTTGGCAGCAGATATCATAGTTCTAGCAGCTTCAATGAGTGTTCTATTCCTTCGTCCTGCAACTCCATTTTGTTGTGGAGTGCCTGCAGTATTGAATTGTCTAGCAATGCCCTTGGTTTCACAAAACTCATTCAACGTTTGATTGCAAAATTCTGTTCCATTGTCACTTCGGATGCATTTAACCTTTTTATCTGTCTGATTCTCCACCAAATTAATGAATTTGATCAAAAGATGTGGAGTCTCATCCTTAGATGCTACGAAAAACACCCAAGTAAATCTTGAAAAGTCATCAGTAACAACCAAACAATAAGATCTTCGACCCAAACTTAAAACACTCACTGGACCGGATAGTTACATGTGTAAGAGTTGTAAGATTGATTCGATTGAGTTGTGTGCAATTGGTTTGTGAGGAAGTTTATGTTGTTTACCCTTTGAACATGACAGACAATGTTCATTTAATTGAAATTCTTTTTCGGGTAAACCAACGACATGATTTCCACGTACCAGTTTATTCATGTTTTTAATATTTACATGTCCCAATCGACGATGCCATAACATGGAATCATTTTCCGAGGCTTTGGATAATAAGCAAGAAGCGGTTACCAAAGAATTAGAACAATGCATATCAAGAAGATATCTATCATTGTCTCTCGGAGTCCTCATTAAAACCCATTCATCTGGAATTAAAAAACCAGGTTTTATGATTAAACATTCTTTATTAGTAAAGTGTGTAGAATACTGTTTGTCACAAATTTGAGACACACTTAGCAGATTATGTTTTAATTCCTCAACAAAATTTACATTTTCAAAACTTAAGATACCGTTTGTAACTGTACCACGTTTAGTAATACGTCATCCTTTGTCACCTGCAAAAATCACTCTTCCACCATTATATGACTAAACATCTTGAAGTAAAGATAAATTTCCAGTCATATGTCTTGAACAACCGCTGTCTACATGCCATAAGCTTTCAATATGCTTTTGCGGTTGTCCCTGCATAAGTAAAAGAATTACTTAGTCTTTGATACCCAAGTCAAACAAGACTTGAGCACATTATGTGTTGCAGTTATACAAAATGATTTAAGATTGTTATATTTGTTTTGCACATCAGTCGTTTCTTTAACACTTCTCAATTTGATGTTATCTTTTAAATCATTTTTCAAATTCTTGTTCTTTTTGACATCATTATCATATTTAACCGTTGATTTCATTAGTTTTGAAAATTTTTCACGAGTAAAAAACAATTTTCTATTATGAGCAATAGAATTATGAAATCGTTGTTTGCTTAGAGATTTTTATTGAAAAGGACAATTATTTGCAAGATGATTTATGTTTCCACACTGATAACATTTCCTTTGTTGTGTGTGGAAAACAAACTGTGGATGACAATTATGAAAATTGTCATAGAAACCAAAATCAGATTGACTGTTTGGTTTAACTTTCTGCACAGTCTCTCGAATATTTGCTTCATTTGATAATTGCCTGTTCATCTTAGACAAATTCGAGGAAATGGGTGATTGTTCATCTTTGCTTGTTCATTTGATTTAACTGCTGTGACTTTTGGAATGGATGATGCTAGAATAGGACCAGTCTTAGAATGTGCTGGAGATGGACCAGGCTTTGTTATTCGAATAGATGCTGGAGAAGGACCAGGCTTTTGAATTTTCAGAATTGATAAGGTAGGAGCAGTCTTTTGCACATCTGGGCTACACATATCTTGTTTCACAGGGTTAGCATTCTGATGAAGTTTATTTTTAAAGAATCGAAAATTCGTTTCTTTAAAAATATAATCTTCATCTTCAATTAAACCTTTAGAAACAAATCTATTTTTAAAATCTTTTTCAAGATTCACTTTATGATTTGCCCTTTGACTTTCATTCAAGTTATAGTTTATATTTGATTTTGTTTCATTTGAAGCAACATACTTTTCATTCATCAATGAAGTTTGATTACAATCAGATTTGAAATTGTTTACATTCTTATTTTTCAAACTCTCTCTTTCATTTTCACTATCACAATCACTCTCCCACTCTTCAACCAAACCATCCACCTTCACATTATCTGCATAAAAATTTTCAGTTGATTGATTAGTTTTTGTTATTGTGATAGGATCAACAGTCAAATTTATTTTAACTGAAGGTTTTAAGTCTGAGGAAGGTGAAAAACCTATCCCATAACTCATATCATAATCAGAAATGACATCAGACGAAGGCAAACATGAATAATCATGATTAATTGGAGGAGCGATGTTTGAAAATCCAACACCACATTTTCCTCCTTTTATCTTCTGTGTCATTTGAGATTTGATAATACCTTCGACCATGTTTGAGGAAAGTTCAAACTTTTCAACAGTCAATTTAGTCGAGGCTAGTTCACTGTTGAGTCGATTGATTTCTAAAGCGAGTTCATTATTTCTGTTAGTCAAATCCTTATTTGTACATTCTTTATCATGAAGATTTAATTTTAAGTTGTACACCGTTTTATTTAAACCATCAAGTTTTTCTTTAAAAATCTTTTCATTTGACTTGTCTTTTCGACCTTGATATTAAAGTTTTTCAACTTCCATTATCAAGTTCTCATTATGAACTCTGTACCTTTGAACTTTCTCAATACATATATTTGTGCATAAATCATCATATACCTTCGATTCTGAGCTTTCTCCATCAGACTCTTCAACCTTCTTTACCATGAATGCTTTCAAAGCATCAACATGTTCTTCCACTGGAGCAACGTCAACAGTCTTTGAATCTTCAAACTTGTATTTGACTGGAGGCTCAATAGTGTACTCTTCAATTTCTTTCTTCTTCTCAACAACCTTCTCATCTTTCTCTTCCTTCTTAGCATTTTCCTCACCTTTAACATCTTCCTTCTCTGCTGTCTTCTCACCAAACAAACCATCCAACAGATCAACAGATACAAACTCAGCAAACAAATTTTCTTCCTCCTCCGGTTTAGTAACAATCTTAGCAATCAAAGCTGTAGACAACTTTAGATCAAGAGCTTCCATCTGGTCTGACCAATCATATTTAGCATTAGTTTGTGAAACCAATACTTTGTTACCTCAAGAAGTACTTGCTTTATCTTTCTTTGTTTCAATCTCCACAGTGACCATTCTTTTGGGTCCTTCAGCTTGACCACCAGACTTGGGTTCAGTACATTCTCTAGCAAAATGACCTGATTTATCACAGTTGTAACATCTTAAGTTGGACTTGTCAAAACCAATTTTGCTAGAGTTGTTTACTCCAAACATCTTTCTTCCATTTCGTCTAGCAAAATTCTTAGCCATGTACACCACCATTGCCATTTGATACTTGATGTCATTTTCTTCCACATCATCAGGATTTACTTGTTGAAGATCATCAATCAAGACATTTGGAGCAGTGAGTCTACCAACCATGAAAGCTTCATAGCTTGACATAAAAGTGGTGAATAAGGCAAGATGTTCCTCAGCAATCTGAACAGTCTGTTTTGAAGGATTTGTGGTAGCAACATAAGCATGTTGAACACTCTGTGAAGCTAGAGTTTGAGGGATTTGTTGATGAATGATGGGGGAATAATGTTGAGCAGCTGCAATTTGAACTTGAGAGTTCATTACTGGTTGAATATCTGGAGATCCTGAACTTCCTGTTTGATGTTGCTGACACATCTGAGTATAACTGACATAGTAATTAGGATTACTAGCCATTTTAGCATAAAGAGCAGTTGCTTCAGCACCTAAAGAACTCAAATGATTAGCAGCTCTCTGCTTATCATCTATTTCATAAGACTTGATAGTGGATATTAAATTAGTCAGAGAAAGAGTATACAAGTCTTTAGTTCTTTTGATTAGTGCACAGTTGTGATTCTAACTGTAAGGAAGTGAATTCAGCAGCTTCTTATTAACCATGATTGGTTCCGGTGTTATTCCAGCACTCTTCATTTTTGTAACCAGTTTCACAAACCTGGCTATCTGGACATCCAACAACTCACCCACAACATAATTAAACATGTTAAACTCTTGATTCAGCATATCCTTCTTGCTTTCCCTCATGTCTTTGTTACCCATGATCTGAGTTTCTAATGCATCCCATAACACGTTCGCTCCTCTGAACTCTTTAAACTTATGAGAAATTTCAGTAGTCAAGGCCATAGTGATAGCAGCATATGCCTTGTCATCGAGCTCAAATCTCTTCATATCATCTTCATCCCACAAGTATTCAGGTTTATTGACCATCTCCCCTTTATCATTCTTGTACAAGGGAATATACGGACCATACTTGATTGACCTCCACATCTTAGGTTCAGTATAGATAACGTGATTCTCGAACTTATAAGCCCAATCAGCATAATCATCTTCACTAAGAAGTCTAGGTGGCTTATTCCCAGTGCCAATTTCAGTGTCTAAATGAAGAGATGCAGTGAGATGCTTCAAATTAGGAGTTGATGAAAACATGTTGATCAGAGATCCAAAAAACAAACTGTTCGTGCGAGAACCCAATTCGTGCGACAGCAATTTTCGCACGAGAATCACTTTCGCGCGAGATTTCAAATCGTGCGAGATTCCCACTTGATCACCAAGCGAAATCGCGTGAAATCAGAATAACTACCTGTGCGAAAATGCAGTTTTCGCACGCGAAAAGTCCTGAAATTTTTCACACAATTGGTTTTCCAATTTGCGAATTTTACCAATTTTTCACCTCAAATTAACTGATTAGTTCCAATTTGATTCATTTTAGTTCAAATTAATCTATTTTCTTTCAATTTTAAGTCCAAATTCAATCAAATTCAGTCCAAATGTTCACTTTTCTCGAAATTTCAGCAGCATAACTTCTCCATATCGAATTCTCAATCAACCAAGTGAATAGGTAAGATGAAGAATGTGTCAAATCAGCCAAAAATGTCTTCAAATCTTGGTTCTAGAGCCAAATGCTCTGATACCAATTGTAAAACTCTGTTAATTCACAAGAACAATAACCAAGATCTCAATCTCAAGAATGAGGAATGTAATTGAGATTGGAAGAAGAGAAATAATGGATCAAAATGGTTTCAATTGATAATCAAATTTTGTGCGAATTGCACAGAACAATTACAAAGCAAATTTGAACAATCTGAACTGAAAACTTAGAAAACCTCTTTACAAAATGCGAAAAATACATATTTATACTAAAACAGATGTTCTCGCGCGAGACAAGCTTTTCGCGTCGAGCTTTCTTTCGCGCGACTTCTCTGACTCGCGTGACTTCACAATTTTGCTTGAGATCTTCCTTTCACGTCTTGATTATCAACATCTTCATTTAGCTTTTGTTGTTTTGCCAAACCTTATGTAGTCTTCTACATAACGGCAAATGTACGACTCTGCTTCGGATGATAAGTGTTATCTTAATCGGGCACACCTTGTGACAACCCGAAAATTTTTATTTATTTATTTATAATGTTTACGAGAATTTACAATTTATTTTTTTTTATTTTTGTTATTATTTATAATAATAAAAATAATGAAAACAATAATAATAATAACAAATGATATTATTAAAAATAATAATATTAATAATAATAACAATAATAATAATAATGATATTATTAATAAAAATAATTTATAAAAATTATTAAACTTAATTTAATAAGTTCAGGTTTAGTTTTGTAAATTTTGAAACTTGTTTTAAAAGATTAAAACATGAAATAAAAATGTTTTTAAACTCCAGGGACCATTCTGTAAATATCCCAAACCACCCGCCCCTTTCCCCGTATTTCCGATCACCACTTCCGGCCGGTTTCCGGCCAACTCCGGCGACCCCCAACATACAAAACTAATCGGTTTTTGACCAAATTAAACACCCCGACATTATCACATACATGATTCGAACCTGTCCCCCTCTTAATTTGGATAATGGAGTTACCTAACCCACTAAACCCACTCTCGACCGAAAGTCGGCCGACCACCCACCAATAACGCGCACTATGCTGTAAATTAATCAGAATAATCGTGTATATAAGACCATATATCAGTTCCTAATCGAATGCACCATTCTAAACCATCTGAAACACAACCAAACTTCTCAAATTAAACACCTCTATCGCGAACCTGCAACTCAATTGAAACCTTACTTAAACGCGTTATAAACCTAAATTAACAGAGGGTTATCTACTCTTAACACCTACAGAAGCTGCCTATGCGAGCAATTCGATTATAATCATCATTTGAACATCGATTCAAACCCATCTTGGTCGCGACCTGTTCATCGAGCATTGATCATCGATACAAACACCAAACAGGTAATTAAAACTACCATTATGCTCGGTTTTACTTGAGGATTAAAAGCCCCAAGTTTAATTTCTTGATTTCAGTCGATTTGGCTTTCGATTTGGTTGAGAACCGAACTAGGGTTCTTAGTGATTTGGGGATTCATTTGAGTTGTGTTTAAAAGGAATTGTAACCAGCTTATACCGCGGCCTTGTGCCTTGGTTTACTGGTGTGTGCGTGTGATGGTGAACAGGAGGTCAGGGGTTCGAACCCTGCCCCCAACACATTTTTTAAAAGCCTTTTTAAGCATTTTAAAAATGCAGAAAAATTACCAAAAATTATAGAAATAATTTTTAAGAACTTCTTTTATTTTAAATACCTTTAAATGATTTTCTGTAATTTATTTATTTAAAAACACCTTAAAATAAATTTATAAAATAATATTTAAAAATATTATAAATAACTATTTTTATAAAAATAGACTTTAAATGATGATTTAAAGTATTAATCCATTGATTGGACACCATATTAATTTTTAATTATGGATAAATTATAATAATTGTGGAAATTTATTTCTTTAAATTCCTTATTTAATTATTTATTTATATACTTATTACAAATGTTATAAATAGTTACTTTTATAAAAATGGATTTTAAATGATGATTTAAATCATCAAGTTATTAATAAGGATTATATTATTTTAATTATGGATTTATTATGATAAATGAAGGAATTATATTTAATAAATTTCATAAATTATTTACAAATACAAATATTATCATTTTAATTATGATCACGCCATTGTTATTATTAATATCAATATTGGTAATATTATTAAGACATGGTGTTGTTTGTATACCAAATCGTGTACGTCAAACCGAACCGACCCGAATTCGACCAAATATATTTATTCGCGTTGAACATGTTTTAAAAACTTAATTACAATTAATAATAGGTGTAGACCGTGTTTGATCGCGCATTGCCTTATTTTTGAAGTTCTTGTTCATTTCATTACATCAAATCAAGGTGAGTTCAAGCCCCACTATTTTACTAAAACTCTTTTGGGGGAGATAGCATACTGGTAATGTTACAAACGTTTTCATTATATATTTAAGATGTGTATGATATTAAAGATAGTGCTGTTGATCATTATAAAAGTCCTCACACTTTCGAATTGTTAATATTGGATAGCGGGGAAAGTTGGGTAGTACTACTGGGGGTGACGTCCCCACCTGTATGACTCGAGGTCAGTCGGGTGCAATTTGTCCTATGAACATTAGTCACGATCTGACATCGTGGCTGGAGGTAAACATAACACAGTCAGCTTCAATGTCGAAATCACTATTTAATATCGTTTGTGAATGGGCTAGCTAGCCATTACAATGCACATGCTTAAATATACGCTGTTGTTAAACTGGGATGTTTAACTGTGAACTCTTGAACTGATCAACCGTTGGGTTGATACACGCTATTGTTAAACTGGGATGTTTAACTGCAAACTCTTAAACTGATCAACCGTTGGGTTGATACACGCTATTGTTAAACTGGGATGTTTAACTGCAAACTCTTGAACTTACCAACCATTGGGTTGATTACACTTTTGTTAAACTGCTATGATTAAACTCATACTCTTGAACTTACCAACCATTGGGTTGATTACACTTTTGTTAAACTATTATGTTTAAACGCAAACTCTTGAACTCACCAACCGTGTGTTGACTTTTAGTATGCTATTCTCAGGTCATTAAATCTGGACTGCTGTTAGGAACACTACACGGGTCAAGCATGCATCCTAACGCTTAAACAATGATACATTTGTTTATCTTTATATTTTGGGTTTGTTTTATTTGTTTAAACGCTTCGCATGAATTATAAAGTTTAAACTTTGATTTGTTATGTTAAACGTTGCATATAGAGTCGTTCCAAGTAACTATTGACTGTGATCCTGGTTTGTTCACACCCCTCCGTGATAGATTCCAGACCCGGAATTTGAGGTTGTGACAGATTGGTATCAGAGCCATTGGTTATAGAGAACTAGGTTGCATACACACTAGACTATAACCGCACACAGTTAGTTAGTTACTTGTTCCTAGTCTTCCTAAACTTAACTTATCATCGTAGGTTCAAATCCTTAGACTTTATGTCTAATCTATGAAAATCTTATCGAGGTTTTGAATTCCATGAACCAAATGAACTTGTGTGACACATAGACACCTGTATTCTGGATTTCCTGGCAAAAGGCCTTCGGGCTAAGGCAAGCATATCGCATATATCTCATTGCGAGACCTGGTATGCTTACCTGGGGATTTCTGGGATGAGTGATAAACTATGGTCAATACACAGGTCTCTAAGGCAAATGGGTCAAATTACCTTGGCGTGTCAATGATTCCCAAACTTTACTGACCCTTTCGTATACCTTGATTGATCGACCCCGATACAATACATACATATTTGGTACTTCAACCATTGATGACCACTATACTTGACAAGATATGTTAACCTGATAGGAGGAACCGGGGTGACCATGCAAAGCAAGTTACCATTACGGGTGCACACGTAATTGTAATCTGTCGTGCATGCTAAGTCCGGTGAATCTGGTCGGGTGGTAACATTGTAGTCAGTATAAGTCATCATTCCTACACCTTGAGCAAGAAAGTCTCGGTCTTCATAGAACATAGCCATTAACTATCTATCAGTTCTACTTGTAGGAATGCTCACCTTACCTTGAATTTGGACGAAATTCAAACCATGACATTTGTGTTAATCCCACGGATTCGGACTGATTCCCTAGCTTGTCTATTTCTTTAAATCCTTGAATTTCTCTTCCTTTTCATTTCAAGACAAAAGGTCTATTTTTATACGACTGATAGCTTTTGATATTTGGTAATCCAAAGAATGTCTGGAAGAGGACGTGGACGCGAGAGAAGTAACAATCATGAACATTACAAGTTTCTATTCTATACTCTAGGGTGCTAGGATCATAATTCTAGTAAGACCTTGTTAAGGGTAATAAAACATTACTGACACTTGCTATTACCTAAGTCTTGTCCTACTTAGAGCCTTCATGGTATTCCCAATCATTTTAAGAGACATTCCTCCACTTAGTATTTCGGTAACCGAGGAACTGATTGAATATTTAGAATGGAAGTGGACTACAGGAAATATAGAAGAGTGATGAAACTCATTGTACATATTCTTTGGGATGATGCTAAGGAAAATTAGGATGTCGTGTAACCGGTTTAAGCACATTCTTAGTATACCGGTGATGCTTATATATAGGGTTAGTGAGGTAAGTTCAAAGCCTTGGTGATTAAGGAATGAAAAGCAAAAGTTAGAATTGTAATTCTAAAATGTGCAATGGTAGGGTTAGGTTGTGCTTTTTATACTGACAAACTCCATAAATTGACAAAGTTGATGTCATACCTTATGACATTAGACCAAATAGAATTAAGGACACTGGAAAAATCTAGTGAGTAGTAGAAAGAAGTTGGAGGGTCAAACAAGCAATCTAGCGGTAAGGTAGACAAGAATGCCAATGTTGTGAACCTAGCTATGTTGGTTAATATGATTAAGCTAACGTGTGTTAAACGGGGACATTAAGAAGGTTGGAGTTCCGACCATTACTATAAGTGTGCCCTAGGTCGATTAGGACCCCAGGACTAGTTAGAAATCATCAGAATTAAGAAATGGCTATAGCTAGAAAGTAAGAACAGTTAAATTATGGAAATAAAGGTCATATAAGTCAAAATAATACATCCCGCGGTCATACATTTATGACTGAAGCAAGCCACATTTGACAAGACTAAGTGTTGTTACATGTACGTACCTTATCATCAATAGCTACACATCTATTTGATACCAGGGTTGATAATAGCTTTGATTCTTCTGGAATTATTCCTTAACTTAGCATTAACCCTAGTTGCTTAGAAATCATTTTACTTAGTAGAAATAACCAATGGTAGAAATTAGTACAAGAAGGTCATGTCTTTGACATAGACTTAATACTGTAGGAATTGGTTATCAAAGAAGGAAACCAAGATAGTCTAGTCTGTCAGGAGAAGGTGGTTCGACCTATCAAACCAAAGCATGATCTCGGAACATGAAAGGAGATCCAATCGTTTTAGGTTGATTTTTATTCTAAGCTTGGAGCACTTAACTTCATAAACTGATTTATCTCCATTTATCCTCATTTGACCTAGCTATATGGAATCATTTATTCCTTATCTATCGACTTTCATTTTGAGCTATCATCAAGACGTGATTGTGCGATGGTAGCCTTCCTAAACACTCTCTCTGCTGAAGATATTGTCAACTTATGTTCATGACTTTCTAGTCATACAAATGTTCTCAGCTGTGCTTATGGTTTGTTGAAACTGCGTATGTAAACGTACCTAAATATTGCTACCTTGCAAAGCATGTTTTCTATTGTTCAAATCACTTCTTGAATCGCTTTTGAATCCTTAAGCTTGAAAATCATTAAATTTCTATTTGAACGACAAGACTTTAAAAGAGAAGTTCTGGAGAGAGTTACCAGTAAAGAGAGGAATTACATTTGACACTGAGTTATTTGGAGCCAAAACATTCTTAATATATGTTGAACCCGTGTTCAGCAAAGATGGGGAGGAAATTGGTGTTAATTACATGGGTATGAAAATCACTGATCAGGTGGAAAATAGAGAAAAGATGGCAAAACTAAGAGAAGAAATTGCTGTACAGAAGGCCAAGGAGACAGAACTTAATAAAACTGTTCATGTTACAGAGGTAACGAGGAGAGCAAAACAAATGCTAGCAACCATGTCACACGAGATGAGATCTCCATTATCAGGGGTCGTTAGCATAACAGAAATTCTATCAACAACAAAACTTGATAAAAATCAGAAACAACTTTTGAGTCATGTTGTCTTCTGATGATCTAGTCCTTCAACTTATTAGTGACATCCTCGACTTTTCCTAAGTTGAGGCAGGAGTTCTGAGGTTGGAGGCCACAAAATTTAGGCCAAGAAGAGGTGACGTCCCAGTGGAGGGTAATGGTGATGTTTTACGGATTAGACAAATTCTCACCCACTTGATCAGCAATGCTATCAAGGTTACCCACCAAGGAAAGGTTCAGAGTAACCTTTATGTAATAGCAAACCCATTATCTCACAACGTCGAGAAATTAACCTGCATCTGTTTCAACCGTGGTATGACGTTAAAACATCAATCGTTATTCTGAATGATTGATTCATTTTCTGTTTTAATAATATTCTTAACCATTTTCGTGAACTCATTCCAAGATCTTCGTATAGTTTATTTTTTTTCTTTAGACCGATGGTTGGTCAAAGGAGAAATACATATTCACAAGAAATGCGTTAAGATCGTTTCATATGGTGACGTTTGGGATTCTTAAATTCCGACGGATAACCTTTCTTATCATTGTTGGTCTTATCTTGAATTCTAGACATCACCTTACCACGAAATTATATTCTGGAAATTATGAATCGGAAAGTTAAACAACTAAAACATAGCAAGGTTCCGATTGTCAAAGTTCGATGGAACTCCCGGCGTGGTCCTGAGTTCACTTGGGAACGAGAGGACGAAATGAAGCGCAAGCATCCTAACCTGTTCAAGGATGCTGCCAGTACATCTTAATTTTCGGGACGAAAATTCCTCTAACAGGGGGATGATGTGACAACCCGAAAATTTTTATTTATTTATTTATAATGTTTACGAGAATTTACAATTTATTTTTTTTATTTTTGTTATTATTTATAATAATAAAAATAATGAAAACAATAATAATAATAACAAATGATATTATTAAAAATAATAATATTAATAATAATAACAATAATAATAATAATGATATTATTAATAAAAATAATTTATAAAAATTATTAAACTTAATTTAATAAGTTCAGGGTTAGTTTTGTAAATTTTGAAACTTGTTTTAAAAGATTAAAACATGAAATAAAAATGTTTTTAAACTCCAGGGACCATTCTGTAAATATCCCAAACCACCCGCCCCTTTCCCCGTATTTCCGATCACCACTTCCGGCCGGTTTCCGGCCAACTCCGGCGACCCCCAACATACAAAACTAATCGGTTTTTGACCAAATTAAACACCCCGACATTATCACATACATGATTCGAACCTGTCCCCCTCTTAATTTGGATAATGGAGTTACCTAACCCACTAAACCCACTCTCGACCGAAAGTCGGCCGACCACCCACCAATAACGCGCACTATGCTGTAAATTAATCAGAATAATCGTGTATATAAGACCATATATCAGTTCCTAATCGAATGCACCATTCTAAACCATCTGAAACACAACCAAACTTCTCAAATTAAACACCTCTATCGCGAACCTGCAACTCAATTGAAACCTTACTTAAACGCGTTATAAACCTAAATTAACAGAGGGTTATCTACTCTTAACACCTATAGAAGCTGCCTATGCGAGCAATTCGATTATAATCATCATTTGAACATCGATTCAAACCCATCTTGGTCGCGACCTGTTCATCGAGCATTGATCATCGATACAAACACCAAACAGGTAATTAAAACTACCATTATGCTCAGTTTTACTTGGGGATGTAACATCCCGTATTTTTATAAAACAATTAAGTTTAATACGTTACCAATTTTTACAAAAACTATAATAATCATAATAATAATAATAATAATAATAATAATAATAATAATAATAATAATAATAATAATAATTATAATAATAATAATAATAATAATAACAAAGATTTCAAAAAAAAAAAAAAAAAATATACAAAAATTGAATTAAAAGTCCAGGGGCTGATTTTGTAATTTCCGAAACTTGATTTAAAAACTTAAAACATAAAACAAACAATTAAGTAAACCTCAGGGACCATTCTGTAAATCCCAAACCACCCGCCCCATCCCGTCGACCATCCCCTCCGGCCAAAATTCCGGCGGTCTCCGGCGAGAATCAAACGACTAAAACACACGAATTCAATCCAATCAAAAGCCACCAACACCATCTCATGAATATCTCGAACCAGTGGACCACTACAATTTGAAAAATCGAGTTGATTAAGTGTGTTTCCCACTGAACCTAATTTTCGGCCGACCCATTAACCAATATCACACTAAAATTCTATTTTAAATCGAATTAATCCAGCCTAAACACTACTATAAATGTAACTAATCTGTATACAACTTCAATTGCACCAGAAACACATTCAATCACCCAATTCGATCATCACCTCTGTTTCGACCTGCAACTCGATCAACAGTCGCCTTCCGAGCCTTATAACTAACAAATAACATAGGGCTTTTGGTCATTGATATCATTAGAAGCTTTCTGTACAAGTAATTCGAATTCCATCAAGTTTTGATCACCCATTCGATTCTTCCTTTGCCGCGGCTTGTTCTTATCTGTTCATACCAGCAAAATGAATCAAATCAGGTAATTAAATGCATCATTCTACTCGATTTATCACGGGGAATCAAAGCCCCATGCTAATTACAGAATCCCATATCGTTTCGAGGTTCAATTTGATCGAACCCATTCTAGGGTTTATATGAAATTAGGGGAAATTGGGGTAACTGTGGTTAAAACAATTACAAACCAGCTCTTACCGCGGCTGCGGCCTTTGGTTCACTGGTTTGGGCTGTGTGTTTGTGGGTGTGAGGTCCCGGGTTCGACCCGGGCAACCTCCTTTTTATTGTTTTATTTCTTTTAAAGTTTTATAAATACTTTTAAAATATGGAAAAATCTCTAAAAATTATAAAAATAAATTTTATTAATTTTCCTTATTTTAAATCTTACAAAATAATTTTCTGTAAATTTATTTTATTTAAAAACTTTAATAGATTTTTATAAAATATTATTTAAAAATATTAAAAATACTTATTTTTATAAAATAAATTCTAAATCAAGTTAATTATGAAATAATCACAAAAATCATATAAATATTATTTATAAATATTATAAATAATTTTTTTATAAAAATGGACACTTTATTATCTTTAAATACAAATTAATATATTTTATAAATCCACAAATTATCTATGAAATTGTGGGTTATTTCTTGTAAAATATATTTTAACAAAAGGTATAGATTAATACCTTATTATTAATCAAAATACTATAATTATGATTATCCTTATTTGTAATTATCTTTGGATAATTATAAATTATATAATTAAACCACATCATTTTTAAAAATATATAAATACACTTATGAAACCCTCCTAATGGAATCAAAATGCAAATAAATACTTTATAAACTTAATACCTATTAAAAACCCCATAATTCTAATCCTTGATTTAACGTTAATTTCAAACTTAATCTTGTAATATATATACATCTATTTGTGTGCGTGTTGCACGTCAAATCGAACCAACCCGAATCCGACTAAATATATCTATTCGTGTGGAATACATATTAAAGACTTAGTTACAATTAATACATAGGTATTGATCGTGTTTGGGTCGTGCATTGCAATATTCTGTGAAGTTTGTGATTAATTACATCAATCCAAGGTGAGTTTCCGTGGCCCCTTTTTATGCTTTTATAATTGTTTCAATGTTTTTCAAACTTGGGGGAAAAGTATGCTCACCCGTTTTCGATGCTGTAAAATCTTACATACAATTTTCATACTTGGAATCGACGTGATACTATTCTCATATTCTAATACATACATGGTGTTATTCTACGATTCTTACAACCATTAATTCCCGGGTTTGGGAACCAACGGATAGGTATTGGTAGTACTACTGGGTTGACACCCCCACCCTCGACAGATCGGTTTAACTTGTGAGTTACCGACTACAGCTGCCAGCAATCCGGCCATGGGTGAATATATTCCGTCGAACTTATATGCATAAATGTCATAGGGTTTGGTTGTCTTAAACACATGTTATGTGGTTTTTGCTTACAGTATGATTCCATATCAAATTCTATACAGCATCAAATGTTTTAAATTTAAACCTGCGGAACTCACCAACAATTATGTTGACCATTTTTGAGCATATCTTTTCAGGTAATCATAAACAAAGAGGATAGCTAGAGCTGATGCCTTAGCAGAGACCCCAGGATTTCAATAGATTGCATTTGTATTGTATATCATTTACTGTTATATCTGAACACTGTGTATATGGATTTTTAGAATTATTAAGACTATGATAGTCGTGGAACTGACTAACCACGACACAAGTCACCATTGTGTCGGGCGACGTCATGACACGAGGATTTTGCACGTAATATGTCTCTGTAATTATACCAAGTGTTATGACGATCCCGTCCGTCGCATCCTCGTGTTTCCGCTACAAGCGGGGGTGTGACAGATTGGTATCAGAGCCTTGGTTATAGAGAATTAGGTGGAGAATTCGACCTAGACTATAACCTAAGAACCTTCATATAGAGTGCATGCTAGGGATTGTGTGCATTTGATTTTACCTAAATGTCTTTCATGATTGGTGTGACACATAGACACCTGTATTCTGGATTTCCTGGCAAAAGGCCCTCGGGCTAAGGCAAGCATATCGCATATATCTCATTGCGAGACCTGGTATGCTTACCTGGGGATTTCTGGGATGAGTGATAAACTATGGTCAATACACAAATCTAGAAGGCAAATGGGTCAAGTATATTGAGTCTATGAATTTAATATACAGGTGTATTCCTATATACCTAATAATCTACAAGTATGTTCCTACATACTTGATTTTATACATGTACACGTGTTATCTGAACATCCCGGGAAAGACATTATTACTCTTAGTCTTTCTCCATGGGATACTTTTATACTAAAAACTTTACGCTTGTATGCACACAACATTAGGGAACTTCGGTGATCACACGTAGCGTTGATCTCGGATATTGAATCCGACCCTATCATGGTTATGACTGAAATCCTGAACGTATGACGGATATGCAGTTATCATTAGACATAATGTGCTTATATGCTTACTTGCTATTACATGCAATTATTGGAATACTATTGGCTCATGGACATAAGGACATTACATGATTTGTGCTTGATGAATCTAGATAATACTATGATGTTAACTTGGGGTAAGTGGAGCTAGGGTGACCATGCAAGGTAAATTACCATTACGGGTGCACACGTAATTGCAATTCACCATGCATGAGAAGTCTGGTTAATCTTACCATGAGGTAACGATCATGGGTATCACACGTTTCTATTCTATACCCTACGGTGCTAGGGTCATAATTCTAGTAAGTCCTTGTTGAAGGCAATCAAACATTGTAAGTCCTTATTAAAGGCAATCAAACATTGTAAGTCCTTATTGAAGGCAATCAAACATTGTAAGTCCTTGTTGAAGGCAATCAAACATTGTAAGTCCTTGTTGAAGGCAATCAAACATTGTAAGTCCTTGTTGAAGGCAATCAAACATTGTAAGTCCTTGTTGAAGGCAATCAAACATTATAAGTCCTTGTTGAAGGCAATCAAACATTGTAAGTCCTTGTTGAAGGCAATCAAACATTGTAAGTCCTTGTTGAAGGCAATCAAACATTGTAAGTCCTTGTTGAAGGCAATCAAACATTGTAAGCCCTTGTTGAAGGCAATCAAACATTGTAAGTCCTTGTTGAAGGCAATCAAACATTATAAGTCCTTGTTGAAGGCAATCAAACATTGCAAGTCCTTGTTGAAGGCAATCAAACATTATCAACACTTACTCAAGTCCTGTCCTACTTAAAGCCTTCATGGTATTTCCAATCATATTGACCTTATGCTAAGGATAAACGGATGTCACGTAACTGGTTTAGGCATCGTTCTAAGTATACCACGGATGTGGTGGGAACGCTGCGGGGAACCCTATATATAAGCATCCTTGGTATACCAAGAATGTGTTTAAACTGGGCTACGTGATGATCCTGATTATCTGAGGCATGATGCTATTATGACTCTTAACTCTATGCTATGTTGCTACCTTATATGTTACTTGGTGGCTATACTCTATTATGTGCTAATACTTGATGATAAGTGTTGTATGATGATTACTTGTGAATGCTATTGATCTTGGATGCTTTCGGCGGTGTGGTTCTTCTTTGTGGGTCTACTTTGTGGTTTTTCTTTGTCGAGCATCCATTACAACCATTAGTTCCAGTAATGGGACCTAAGGATTGGTTTGGTTGTAATCTATACGTATGCGCTTTGTGGATCTTGCTACGTCATATAAACTTATACGTATGCGCTTTGTGGATCTTGCTACGTCATATAAACTATACGTATGCGCTTTGTGGATCTTGCTACGTCACATTAAACTATTTACACTTTGGGAATGTTTTCTTTACAGCCATCAATTCCCGTGTGGAACCGATGTATAGGTTTGACTGTAGCCATTTATATACTGATAAAACCGCCGATACATAAGTTGCGGTAGCTCACATCAAACTTATATTACATTATTCTTTAGAATGATGCTAAGGAAAATTAAGATGTTATGTAACTAGTTTAAGTATATTTCAAAGTATATCGTGGATGTGGTGGGAAAGCTGCGGGGAACCCTATATATAAACATCACCGGTATACTAAGAATATGCTTAAACTAGGCTACATAATGATCTTAATGGACCGAAGCATGGGTTATTGGAACTTGATAAGTAAAACCATATGTGATTTTTTTTTATACTTTGATTCCTATCAAAGCACACACAAATCTTAAAATCATAGTCAAGGCATTGCGTGCCTAAATCAAATAATTTTCAAAATGAGCTTTGACTCGTTATTCGTGGTTTTCAAAATCTCGTCAAAGTCTGTGTCACACCACCCAGAACATGCAATGCTGTAGGTGGAATTCCTACATCTCGGGATACTTTGTTAATTGAATATTTTATATTATAGGTGGTCACTCACCTCAATAATCGAATAAACTAATCATAACCTTGTTACCACTTATAAGTACGCATGTCTTCAATAAGGGTATGGCCGATCTCATATCTTGAGAAGTCCACGTATTCCCTTCGATTGTGAATCGAATGTTCACATCTCATTGTAATGTCGAATCATTCTTGTCCTTGATTTCGTCTTTCTGATTTAAATCATTCAAGATTTGAACACCATCATAACAAATTCTGCGATCCCGAATTTCGATCTTAAGCTTGTAAGCACGATCTTTCCTTCGTTACACTGATGTAACTTTAATTTTTTTTTCCGAATTCCTAATTGATATTAATTTCCTTTCGTCGTTAAGTCAAGCTTCATACTGCTTGCACCGTGGGAAATGCAAGAGTTTGCAAGTCAACCTATGACTAAGAACACTCGTATCTCCTAAATGATTCTATCTCATCAAAGCAGGGGAGATTCCCTTACTTTGATGAATCACTATTGCGATAAATGGTTTTCCATTTGTTTGTTTTGTGAAATTTCATCCTCTGGATTAGGGTGACTTCCTTATCTTGAGGATTGACTTCAATTATTCTCATTGAAATTTACATTTCACAAATGACATGATCTCACCAAAATAGGATCGAAACCCCGTATTTTGGTGACAAATGTCAACCCTCGATTGTTTTCTTGTTATTATCAAGATAAGCATGAATTCCATACCTTGATGAATAAATCTCAACTCTTGATCTTCAACTTACCATGGTTATAATCAAGTAACGAGAAGGATGAAGTAACTTGAAGGATGAACCGATGTTGGTAATTCGACCTACCAAGCCAAAGCATGATTTCTGAACCTGAAAGGAGACTCGATCGTATTAAGTTGATTTGGATTCCAAGCTTGGAGCACTTAAAATTCTTAAATCAATTTCTCTCCCTTTATCCTCGTATTTTGACCTAGCTATATGGAAACGTTTATTCCTTTCATTTTGAGTTATCATCAAAACGTGATTGTGCGATAATAGCCTTCCTAAACAATCCCTCTGCTGAAGATATTATCAACTCATGAACATGACTTTTAAGTCATATAAATGTTCTCAGCTGAACTCATGGTTTGTTGAACTGCGTATGTAAACTTACTTAGATATTGCTACCTTGCAAAACATGTTTACAAATACCTTTCCTATTATTCGCGTCACTCCTTGAACCGCTTTTGAATCCTTAACCTTGAAGATCATTAAAATTCTATCTTGAATTTGAACAACAAGACTTTAAAAGAGAAGTTCTGGAGAGAGTTACCAGTAAAGAGAGGAATTACTTTTGAGACTGAGTTATTTAGAGCCAAAACATTCTTAATATATGTTGAACCCGTGTTCAGCAAAGATGGGGAGAAAATTTGTGTTAATTATATGGGCATGGAAATCACTTATCAGGTGAAAAAGAGAGAAAAGATGGCAAAACTAAGGGAAGAAATAGCTGTGCAGAAGGCCAAAGAGACAGAACTTAATAAAACTGTTCATATTACAGAGGAAACGATGAGAGCAAAACAAATGCTAGCAACCATGTCACACGAGATAAGATCTCCATTATCAGGGGTCGTTAGCATAGCAGAAATGCTATCAACAACAAAACTTGATAAAAATCAGAAACAACTTTTGAGTGTCATGTTGTCTTCTGGCGATCTAGTCCTTCAACTTATTAGTGACATCCTCGACTTTTCCAAAGTTGAGTCAGGAGTTATGAGGTTGGAGGCCACAAAATTTAGGTCAAGAAGAGGTGATGTCCTAGTGGAGGTTATTGGTGATGTTTTACGGATTAGACGAATTCTCACCCACTTGATCAGCAATGCTATCAAGTTTACCCACCAAGGAAAGATTCAGAATAATCTTTACGTAATAGCAAACCCATTATCTCACAACGTCGAGAAATTAACCTGTATCTATTTCAAATATTCGTATACCGTAGTATGATGTTACATCAATCGTTATTCTAAATGATTGATTCATTTTCTGTTTTAACAATATTCTTAACCATCCTTGTGAACCCATTCCAAGATCTTCGCATAGCGTATTATTCATAGACCGATGGTTGGTCAAAGGAGAAATACATATTCACAAGATATGCGTTAAGGTCGTTTCATATGAGGACGTTTGGGATTCTTAAATTCCGACGATTAACCTTTCTCATCATTGTTGGTCTTATCGTGATTTCTAGGCATTATATTCTGGAAAATTATGGATAGAAAAAAAAAATCAAACAACTCAAGCAGCCAGATACCCATTGTCAAAGTCCGCTGGGAATCTAAACGTGGCCCAGAGTTCACTTGGGAATGTGAGGACCAAGTGAAATCCAAGTACCCATATCTTTTCGTTTCAGTCTCCTCGTGATTAAAATTTCGGGACGAAATTTCCTAAAGCAGGGGAGACTGTAACATCCCGTATTTTTATAAAACAATTAAGTTTAATACGTTACCAATTTTTACAAAAACTATAATAATCATAATAATAATAATAATAATAATAATAATAATAATAATAATAATTATAATAATAATAATAATAATAACAAAGATTTCAAAAAAAAAAAAATATATACAAAAATTGAATTAAAAGTCCAGGGGCTGATTTTGTAATTTCCGAAACTTGATTTAAAAACTTAAAACATAAAACAAACAATTAAGTAAACCTCAGGGACCATTCTGTAAATCCCAAACCACCCGCCCCATCCCGTCGACCATCCCCTCCGGCCAAAATTCCGGCGGTCTCCGGCGAGAATCAAACGACTAAAACACACGAATTCAATCCAATCAAAAGCCACCAACACCATCTCATGAATATCTCGAACCAGTGGACCACTACAATTTGAAAAATCGAGTTGATTAAGTGTGTTTCCCACTGAACCTAATTTTCGGCCGACCCATTAACCAATATCACACTAAAATTCTATTTTAAATCGAATTAATCCAGCCTAAACACTACTATAAATGTAACTAATCTGTATACAACTTCAATTGCACCAGAAACACATTCAATCACCCAATTCGATCATCACCTCTGTTTCGACCTGCAACTCGATCAACAGTCGCCTTCCGAGCCTTATAACTAACAAATAACATAGGGCTTTTGGTCATTGATATCATTAGAAGCTTTCTGTACAAGTAATTCGAATTCCATCAAGTTTTGATCACCCATTCGATTCTTCCTTTGCCGCGGCTTGTTCTTATCTGTTCATACCAGCAAAATGAATCAAATCAGGTAATTAAATGCATCATTCTACTCGATTTATCACGGGGAATCAAAGCCCCATGCTAATTACAGAATCCCATATCGTTTCGAGGTTCAATTTGATCGAACCCATTCTAGGGTTTATATGAAATTAGGGGAAATTGGGGTAACTGTGGTTAAAACAATTACAAACCAGCTCTTACCGCGGCTGCGGCCTTTGGTTCACTGGTTTGGGCTGTGTGTTTGTGGGTGTGAGGTCCCGGGTTCGACCCGGGCAACCTCCTTTTTATTGTTTTATTTCTTTTAAAGTTTTATAAATACTTTTAAAATATGGAAAAATCTCTAAAAATTATAAAAATAAATTTTATTAATTTTCCTTATTTAAATCTTACAAAATAATTTTCTGTAAATTTATTTTATTTAAAAACTTTAATAGATTTTTATAAAATATTATTTAAAAATATTAAAAATACTTATTTTTATAAAATAAATTCTAAATCAAGTTAATTATGAAATAATCACAAAAATCATATAAATATTATTTATAAATATTATAAATAATTTTTTTATAAAAATGGACACTTTATTATCTTAAATACAAATTAATATATTTTATAAATCCACAAATTATCTATGAAATTGTGGGTTATTTCTTGTAAAATATATTTTAACTAAAGGTATAGATTAATACCTTATTATTAATCAAAATACTATAATTATGATTATCCTTATTTGTAATTATCTTTGGATAATTATAAATTATATAATTAAACCACATCATTTTTAAAAATATATAAATACACTTATGAAACCCTCCTAATGGAATCAAAATGCAAATAAATACTTTATAAACTTAATACCTATTAAAAACCCCATAATTCTAATCCTTGATTTAACGTTAATTTCAAACTTAATCTTGTAATATATATACATCTATTTGTGTGCGTGTTGCACGTCAAATCGAACCAACCCGAATCCGACTAAATATATCTATTCGTGTGGAATACATATTAAAGACTTAGTTACAATTAATACATAGGTATTGATCGTGTTTGGGTCGTGCATTGCAATATTCTGTGAAGTTTGTGATTAATTACATCAATCCAAGGTGAGTTTCCGTGGCCCCTTTTTATGCTTTTATAATTGTTTCAATGTTTTTCAAACTTGGGGGAAAAGTATGCTCACCCGTTTTCGATGCTGTAAAATCTTACATACAATTTTCATACTTGGAATCGACGTGATACTATTCTCATATTCTAATACATACATGGTGTTATTCTACGATTCTTACAACCATTAATTCCCGGGTTTGGGAACCAACGGATAGGTATTGGTAGTACTACTGGGTTGACACCCCCACCCTCGACAGATCGGTTTAACTTGTGAGTTACCGACTACAGCTGCCAGCAATCCGGCCATGGGTGAATATATTCCGTCGAACTTATATGCATAAACGTCATAGGGTTTGGTTGTCTTAAACACATGTTATGTGGTTTTTGCTTACAGTATGATTCCATATCAAATTCTATACAGCATCAAATGTTTTAAATTTAAACCTGCGGAACTCACCAACAATTATGTTGACCATTTTTGAGCATATCTTTTCAGGTAATCATAAACAAAGAGGATAGCTAGAGCTGATGCCTTAGCAGAGACCCCAGGATTTCAATAGATTGCATTTGTATTGTATATCATTTACTGTTATATCTGAACACTGTGTATATGGATTTTTAGAATTATTAAGACTATGATAGTCGTGGAACTGACTAACCACGACACAAGTCACCATTGTGTCGGGCGACGTCATGACACGAGGATTTTGCACGTAATATGTCTCTGTAATTATACCAAGTGTTATGACGATCCCGTCCGTCGCATCCTCGTGTTTCCGCTACAAGCGGGGGTGTGACAGGGGATTAAAAGCCCCAAGTTTAATTTCTTGATTTCAGTCGATTTGGCTTTCGATTTGGTTGAGAACCGAACTAGGGTTCTTAGTGATTTGGGGATTCATTTGAGTTGTGTTTAAAAGGAATTGTAACCAGCTTATACCGCGGCCTTGTGCCTTGGTTTACTGGTGTGTGCGTGTGATGGTGAACAGGAGGTCAGGGGTTCGAACCCTGCCCCCAACACATTTTTTAAAAGCCTTTTTAAGCATTTTAAAAATGCAGAAAAATTACCAAAAATTATAGAAATAATTTTTAAGAACTTCTTTTATTTTAAATACCTTTAAATGATTTTCTGTAATTTATTTACTTAAAAACACCTTAAAATAAATTTATAAAATAATATTTAAAAATATTATAAATAACTATTTTTATAAAAATAGACTTTAAATGATGATTTAAAGTATTAATCCATTGATTGGACACCATATTAATTTTAATTATGGATAAATTATAATAATTGTGGAAATTTATTTCTTTAAATTCCTTATTTAATTATTTATTTATATACTTATTACAAATGTTATAAATAGTTACTTTTATAAAAATGGATTTTAAATGATGATTTAAATCATCAAGTTATTAATAAGGATTATATTATTTTAATTATGGATTTATTATGATAAATGAAGGAATTATATTTAATAAATTTCATAAATTATTTACAAATACAAATATTATCATTTTAATTATGATCACGCCATTGTTATTATTAATATCAATATTGGTAATATTATTAAGACATGGTGTTGTTTGTATACCAAATCGTGTACGTCAAACCGAACCGACCCGAATCCGACCAATATATTTATTCGCGTTGAACATGTTTTAAAAACTTAATTACAATTAATAATAGGTGTAGACCGTGTTTGATCGCGCATTGCCTTATTCTTTGAAGTTCTTGTTCATTTCATTACATCAAATCAAGGTGAGTTCAAGCCCCACTATTTTACTAAAACTCTTTTGGGGGAGATAGCATACTGGTAATGTTACAAACGTTTTCATTATATATTTAAGATGTGTATGATATTAAAGATAGTGCTGTTGATCATTATAAAAGTCCTCACACTTTCGAATTGTTAATATTGGATAGCAGGGAAAGTTGGGTAGTACTACTGGGGGTGACGTCCCCACCTGTATGACTCGAGGTCAGTCGGGTGCAATTTGTCCTATGAACATTAGTCACGATCTGACATCGTGGCTGGAGGCAAACATAACACAGTCAGCTTCAATGTCGAAATCACTATTTAATATCGTTTGTGAATGGGCTAGCTAGCCATTACAATGCACATGCTTAAATATACGCTGTTGTTAAACTGGGATGTTTAACTGTGAACTCTTGAACTGATCAACCGTTGGGTTGATACACGCTATTGTTAAACTGGGATGTTTAACTGCAAACTCTTAAACTGATCAACCGTTGGGTTGATACACGTTATTGTTAAACTGGGATGTTTAACTGCAAACTCTTGAACTTACCAACCATTGGGTTGATTACACTTTTGTTAAACTGCTATGATTAAACTCATACTCTTGAACTTACCAACCATTGGGTTGATTACACTTTTGTTAAACTATTATGTTTAAACGCAAACTCTTGAACTCACCAACCGTGTGTTGACTTTTAGTATGCAATTCTCAGGTCATTAAATCTGGACTGCTGTTAGGAACACTACACGGGTCAAGCATGCATCCTAACGCTTAAACAATGATACATTTGTTTATCTTTATATTTTGGGTTTGTTTTATTTGTTTAAACGCTTCCGCATGAATTATAAAGTTTAAACTTTGATTTGTTATGTTAAACGTTGCATATAGAGTCGTTCCAAGTAACTATTGACTGTGATCATGGTTTGTTCACACCCCTCCGTGATAGATTCCAGACCCGGAATTTGAGGTTGTGACACACCTATCCGTCTCCCAATCCGGGACCACCCCCCAACCCTCTCAGTTGGAAACATATTGCTGAGAAAACCTACTGCCTCAACTCTGAGCATTTTACTCAGAGTGAGACTTGAACCCATGGTCTCCCCTTATTTACATGTCATGTGTATCTCACGCGCCCCATGTTGATGGTAAATGTTTCAGTGAAAATTGATCATTAAATGGTTAGATTTATATGTATAACTTAGGACATATTAGTCATTCTTATAACCGCTTGATATTTCTATACATTTTATAAAACTGTTTGGTTTTCAAAATTTATTTTCTAAAACCATTTATGTTATAAAACATATGTTTAAGAAAACACCTCTTAATTTCTGTTTTAAAAACAATTGATTTTAAACAACTTTTTAAATATATTTTAAACCATCTAATAAACAAAGGGTTTTAAAAATCATATTTACAAATTAAATAATTTAAAAATTACATTTAAAAGACGAATGGATTTAAGAAAGACCAATGTTTTCAGAACCGGATCGGACGTCCAATCAGACGCCTTACTGGTTTGGTGGTCGGACCGGTCGGACCGGTTGGACCGGATTTAACTATATTTTAATTATATTTATATATGTAATTAAATATAAGTAATTTATATATGATTTATATATATATATATTATAGTTATATATAAAACTTAATTATATTTGTATATCCGACGTACTAATTTATGGTTTAACACCCCGTTTTTACCATAGTCACATAGTTCGCGATACGCTCCGGTACGGGAACTGGAACGGGATCGCAATTCGCTAGGTCTCTATAATTTGGTACGAGAGGCGGTAGGCTCATTTCGGATCGCTCCGGTACGGTGTACCATATGATACAATATACCGGTAAACTCAATAATTAAAAATAATCAAACTAAATACTTTTAGAGTTAAATTTGATAAAAACTCAAACATTAAGGATCAAAAATGTCATTTATATAAAAAACAAAAGATAGTAAAGGGATATAAATACTTGATGAAACCCTAAACAAACTTCCGGTCGTCATCTCCGTTGTATTTTGTTGTCTACTCATCTTCATCTCTATTTAATTTATCTATCTCTATCTTAACGAATCAATACTCATATTCTAGATCTTAATACACTTGCATCTCTATCACATGTATTTCATTCATTTCCATCCAAGAAAATCTCCCGTAGAAGAAGCCCAGAAGCGTCATTTTTGGTTCGCCAATTTTATGGTCGGAAACGCGTTCCCGAGCGATCCCGGCCGAAAATCGCAAGTAGTCCAGCGAAATATGTAACTATGGTTTTTACCCATTAAAATAAAAAAAAGAAAAGGAAAACCGGTCCGAACCGGTCCGGTTTTCCGGTCCGACCAGCGGTTCGGGACGAACCGGCCGGTTCGACCAGTTCAAAACGAGTCACATCAGACCGGACCGGACCAGTCCCCGATTCGTGGTCGAACCGGTCGGACCGGCCGGTCCGATCCGGTCTCAACAACATTGAGAAAGACGATAAATGCTTTTAAAAAGCGCCTTTATAAAATATTTAAAAAAAAGTATAAAAGTCAAAAGGTTTAAAAAACCATTTAAAAATTGAACATTAAAAAACAAACATTTAAATTTGGGTATTAAATAAAAAACTTATTAATAACGAAAAAATAAAAGTAAAACGTAAATTACATTTATGAACCATGGAGGTAAAATACTCATTTGAAAAGTTTAACATCATTAATTGAACAAAAAGGACCAATAATGAAAGATACATATATCATTAGAGACTATATTTATAATTTTAAAACATTAGGGATCAAATCAAAATTTGGACCAAACCACAAGTATCATCCATGTAATTTACTCTTTAATTAATTACCAATGAAATTGTTGGTATAAGTAACGTATAAATGAAACTGTTTAATTTTAAAACAACAAACTAATTCAAACAACACCAAACTAGTTATTTATAAATGACATCAATTATACCTTGTCTAAGTGGTTAAGATAAATTACCCAAGACAACTAACAATGATGAGGTTTTGAGTTTGTGTTTGACTCTAAGCAAAAATTACTTACGGTTGAGTTAAGTGTTTTTTTTCTCACTTATGGGTGCGGTCCTGGCCGGAAAATGAATAGATGGTTTCGATTAAAATAAAACATATTTTACAAAACAGAGTAATACATTTGTTGTTTAAAAAAGGTTATTTATTAATGACATGGTTTCTATAATCCATTAATGCTTCTTAATATTAAATGCATATATCACAAAAACCAATAATAAATACCGTGTGACAACTCAAAATATTTTTGTACTATAAAAAAATATAGATCACAATGACGAAATATCTTCTATGTTATGCGGTCTTTTACATGCTATTAACAAATTGCATGAATGTGATTATTGCTATCCCTCCGGAGGAATTTTGCCGGTCTGTTGGTATATACTACATACCTTAAAAGTCGTATTTTGTTTGACTTAATTATTTTTACCTTGTTCGTTCAAATAGTAAGAAAATAATTTTTAAAGACGAGGTAATCGTGAATTCGTGATTGATATTCTTTTGCACTAAGAACCATAATATTTATTGCTCTTATTTTGGTTTGCAGGACATGATTTAGAATCATATGTTTTTGATTTTTCACCAAGGCCATGCACTTTAGATCCTTGTAATCAACAATGCCTGGAACACGTTCGTAGAGGAGGATACATAGCAATATCATCTTGTAAAGGCACAATCTGCATTTGTTGTATGCATGATTAATAAGTCTCTTGTACAACTCCTAATCATCTAAATAAGATGGTGATCCAAGCAATCTTTGACCGTGTGCTCATAATGTAAAAGTAAAAGTATTTATCAACATAACAAAATCGGCTTCAATAACATCAACTAAAGAAATAATATTCTTACAAATCACACGAGCAACGATATTCTTAATCTCCTTAGTTGTAAAAATACGTGATTTTGATAACAATTGACCTAAATTGTCTAATATGAGATACGTGGATGAGTAGCTAGAAAAATCAAATAATTGAAATAAGGCAAAACCTAAACCAACCGACAAGTAGATGGTTCAATTTGGGCTTTTGTTAACCAATTATTATGGCACTATTATCGTTATGTGTATAAATACAAAATTAACTGAATCGAATTAGTCATTATTATTATCAAAACTTAACCAAGTTTAATTGGATGTTAATCAACTATTGATTTTAGTGCGATCCGTTTAACATTAAACAACATGTCTATTGAACCGGTATAAAACTGTTATTAATAGTTCTTGCTTGCTAAATGATGGATTATGTAAATAGTGTTTTTTTTATTTTATCAGCAATGTAAAGTTTTGGATTTATTTTTTTCTGTGAATCAAAACAACCAAAAAAATTGAGATTTTACTTGATGATAAATTGTACCTGTGGTGGATCCTTGTGGTCTGCATATTACCATACATCAAAAAAGAGTTTGGGAGACATTCTATATAATCTCATTCTATATAATCCCCAGGCGTACAATAATTTCTTTGGAGTTTTTCTTTTGACTTTTTTTATATTATTTTTATGAGATTACATTTTAAAATTCTTTTACTGTCACGTATTTTCCCATTAATAATTCTTTTAAAAAATTTATAGCATAAAGTATGGGACACAGTTGTGTTTTCACTCTACGTTTCAGTTATGTTCTCTATCAGTGTTTCAGTTTGCATAACTGATTCGCCGCAACATTATATGTCTCTATTAGTCGTAGCGTGCGACTTTTAATATTATCGGCCCGACCCGCTGCATCACACAGATAACTTTGCTCATTGAGTTTCTAAAAATAGGAAATATTCACTTTATCTGTATTATAACAACGTTTTTGTTATTTTTAGTTATTTATTAATTGTTTTTAATATCACAAGCATTTCAAATATGAACTCAAAACAAACCTGAATCTGTGTCATTGAAATTGCTAACTTTTATAACACTAATATGATAATAAAAACACTTTATTATTTAGCAATAAAAATCCAATTTACAATAACTCAATAAAAGGTGAGAACATGCATTTATAACACTCTCTCAGATATTATATTATACATCATAAACATTATTATATTATAAATCATAAACATTATGTTACGAAATAATGCGGGTTTAATATTCAAGAACTAAATTAAGCACCACATGATTAATTATGTTAACTTTATATGGTATCACCGAGCGTCTTTGTGGAAGACTTCAATTCGAACTCTTCTTTATAGTTGATCAATGAAATAAAGGGGGAGACATTGCATGGAGAGTATTGTTGATAGTTGATAACACATCAACGATTGAATTGGTAAAGAATCTTATCTTTCATAAAACAAACACATCAAGTGCCGATCAATTTCACTATATTCGGTAATGCATGAGTATGATGAGATAGTAGCCAAGCACACCGGTGGTGAACAACAAAAGGATGATGTTTTGACAAAAGAATTTGCAAGGATCAAGTTTGGATACATGAGGAAAGTACTTGGTGTTGAAGACCTCCTTTATTCACGTAAAAAACTAGGGGGTTATTATTGGCTAATTTTCAATACGGGCCTCCATAGGTCGGAGGGTAAGGCCAACCTAGGGGTCAAAATAAACAAGTTTGTCTTATTGACTTAAGATGAGCAGTCTCCTCTCCTAGTCTCTCTCTAACAAGTTCAGTTATTCTTAAACATTATAAAAAAAGATTTTCTTTAAAAAGTCAACACAAGTTAATGAGTTGATACGCTTAATAAGACAAAATAAGTTAGGGTATAAATCAAGTACAATAGTTTTGTATAAATAAGTACATAAGTAATCAGAGATATCAACATAAGTTCATGACCAAACCTAATGACAACATACATATCCCATGAACAAGCATAAGCACAAGTTAAGTGAATTGTATTTACTCAAGGACTCGTCATGGCCAAGTAAGTCTTAGCTAACGTATTGATAACGAGGTGGGGGTGTCAAGCTGTTAGTACTAATAATACATCTTCATGACTCCCAAACTGGAGTTAACACTCATGCATTATATTGAACACGAAACTTAAGAACATTAACAACCTCATGAAGGATATCTAGACTCAATCTTATGATCCAAACCACACACATTAGTCTAAAGTAAGTCAAAGAGTACGATGGAATCTAAAATACTTGAGCACACTTTTAACCCTAGTAAAACATATAATAAAAACGGGTTGTAAAACTCACATAAGATAATATATAAGTTCAAAATGTCCAAAAGTCACGGAATACTACATCATAAGAACAAAGGCCGGATTACGAAAGGATGATACTAATCCATTTATTATAATCCCTAAAACCTTAAAGTTTAACCGTGAATATAAATATTAAAATACTGGTTCATTGTATATTCATGTTCAATGTCTCATCTTTAGAGTTTATAATATGAAATTGTTAGATTTGTTGTTCGATTTGTATTCTTGTGATAGTCCATGTTCTGATGGTTCTTGTGGCCAATATTGAGAAAACCTTTTCATAAATAGCAAAAGTAATGTTAATTGTTGATAGTGAGACCTATAATAAGTATATAATACTATTTTTAATAATAGGAGGTATTCTTTTTCTTTTAACCTTTACTTAACTGAGAAAATTAATGATCATCCAAGGGAAGACCAAGACCAAGACCGCTTTTGATGGACGGTTGGGGGACTAATAACTAATGGTCTTGTTTTCACTCAACGAGTTATTCGCCCAGACAAAATACATATTGATAGATGAGGTTCAACCTCACAGTTATGACACGCTTATTTTGTATCCCGGATGAGGACTAGCATAACATGTCTTATCGTGTTTAACAGGTTAGAGATGGCGCGCCACGTATCAAACATGCAAAAGACTTGTTTAACTACTTATATATTATGCCTATAATTTTTTTATATGTTTTTATGAACCAAGAATGTGAAAGTAATAGAGTCTACCCTTCCAATTTTAATTATTTTCAAAAATTTAATAAAATAAAAAAATATTTTTTTATTAAACAGATTTAATCGTGTCATAAACAGATCGGGACCCAGCTGATGCTTTTACATCACCAGCAGTCACAACAAAGTGTCCAACTGTGTAAAAAAAAGAACAAGAACACGGGCACAAGCAGCCACAAGATGGTGTAACCAAATTTGTAGCAATACAACCCAAACCACCCAAAATGCCCAACCTTCACAACTAACTTCAGCTTCCACCACCCTAGAGCCCTATCCGAACCCCATACCCGAACTGTTGCCGAGTAACCTGAGCAACCGAAGTTTCTTGTCGGGGTGCCCCAAGCACCCTAAGACCCAAAAGAAAACACACAAACAATAAAATAAAAGTGATCATGAACCAAAATAACAACAAAAAAGGAGATTTTATATGATGATGATGTGTACTTGTGTTGTAGAAATAAAGGTGGATCAGTGCGGGGTCACATATATATACAACACATGCTTCCGAAAAGAGTTTGAAAATATTGAGTTTCAAAGCACCACTATCTCACCATGAACCATCTATATTTCTTCCTTTTGTTTTTTTTATTTGAATATATTGAGCTTTAAAAACTCCAGAGAAAAAAAAAGAAAAAAATAATAACAATGCCAAAATAACATAACTCTTTCGATTAGGTATTTTTTTTATTATAATAACAAAAATCGGTATATAAGATTTATTTTCTATCTTTCTCATCTAAAATAAAACATTTTAAAAAGATGTCTATTTATCAACACCTCTAGCTTTTGTTCTGATTCCATCATTATATGCCAATGACGTGATCGGTAGGTTGATGGCGTCATTGTTTGCTATGGCATGCCATAATTTTCTTTCTATACAAAGATACTAGACCAAGACCTAACAAATCAAAACATCATTTAATTATTGTTTACTTTTATTGTAAGGTCCTGATCCCAAGAATATTGTAAGGTCCTGATTCTAGGAAATCTCACTGTTAGCCACTCACAACAAAAAATAGATTTAAAAATTCATTTAGTTAAAATATGCAGCGGAAAAGTATATTAAATTTCAATCCATAACGACATAATTGAGCTAAAACATTAACATTGTCTTTAAACATCAAATAGTCTTTAAAAGTCTTCTTAATAATCTTCTTAGTCAGGGATGCCAGCCTTCAGATGCGAAGAAGCTTTAGATCCATGCTCCCATCCCTTAAGCCTTATAGCTCACATGTCAACTAATATGCATAAAAAGTCAGCTTCGCTGAGTGAATTCTAGGTTTATTTTATTAAATAACCTTTGTAAGATATATTAGCTATAATATTTGAAAATAATTATCACCTATTAGAACATTGATATACACAATTATCGCTTTATCAATACTTTATCATCAATTCCCGGTCATTATTTGAAAAGTCAGCCATTATTTTCAAATATGTAATATACATAGATAAATATTACTCTTCTTTACCCGTCAATTCCCAGTCACTATCGGTGCCTATGATAAACACAGGACTTTACCGACATGCCAATTCAGGCCTTACTGTCGTACTCAAACAAGCCATTATTGTCATGCCAATTCAGGCATTACTGACCTGTCTGTTCGAGTCTTTACTTTACTGTCATGAGGGCACAACAAATGCAACCCTCCTTTATCAGTCGCTTGCAAGACTTTACTTTATCAAGCTACACGTTATGGCCTCGATAACATTTCTTTAAGTTTCACTTGCATCTTTAGTTTTACATATACTTTACACATGATAAGAAACAAACTCTTAGTCTATGCATTCACATTTCATCAATAATAAGAGATAAACCATATAACCGACACTTCGCGGGACAGCGGGGGTTCGGGGGCGACAGCCTTTGATAGCGGGGTTCTAGGGGCGGCAACCCCTAGTGGGATCTGATGCTAGGGGTTTAGAATGAGGTTTATCATGGTTAATTGGTTAAATTTAATGCATTTAATATGGTCAAGTGTAAGAGATTGTGTTGAACAAGTTAACTACGATGATTTGATGTTTTGTAGGTTAAACGCAATCATTTGAGGAGTTTTGAAGAATGCACATGAATGATAATCAAAGATCATGATATATGAGATGAAAGAGAATTCAATTACGAGAATGTGGCCGCAAACGGGGAGGAAACGGAGTCCGAACGAAGAAGTTATGAAGAAAACAAGATTTGGACAAAGTTGGTCGGCCATGACTTACGGTGGGTTGGATGCCTTACGGCCGAAACATGCTGAAAAACAGAAGGTGCCCACCGTAACTTACGGTGGGGAGACGTCTTACGGTGGCCACGCGTGCTGAACTCGTTTAAAAGCCGAAAAAATTAGGTTTTGAAGGGATCTCTCATTCTACACCTCCATAGTCGCCCCCTTTCGTCCCCAAGGCTTCAAGAGGCTCCTGAGAGGCGATTTCAAGGCTTTTCAAGTGTTTTTAATCATTCGGTTTGATCCTTTAACGTTAGATATGATGTTTAATTTTGATTTTGATTTGGTGTTCTTCATTACCATGTCTAGCTAATCTCCTAGTAATCTTCTTTGGGTAGTAAGGTTTACTACTATGATTTGTTCTTGATGATTTGTGGTTGAGTTAATGTTTGAACACGGTAGTTTAAGCCGAGTACATTATTTGTTGGTTGAAAACTCTAAAATATGTGTGTTGCTTTCAATTCACTTGTTCCACTTTGATTGTTTTAGATTTCTTTTCATCTGGAAACGTTGATGTTGGATGGGATTGAGTATCACAAACATAGGATATGATTCGAGTAGTTCTTTAACAACAGTCTCATTCAATCTATTGTTTTTACCCAAATTGACCCGTTAAGCTTATATGACTTTTATGAACACTCAAAGCAAATCTAAGTAGTAAACCTGAATCCGGAGAAGATTACTTATTTACGTTATTGTTTGCAACTCAATTAATCATAAAGTTCGTTACTTTTCTCGATTAGTCATTTTTACTAAGTTTTTGTAATCAAGCTACAAACTTTTAGATTTAAACTACAAAACTTTCCACATATTCCCTGTGGATCGACCCGACTTACCCTAGCTATCTTAGGTGAGTTTGGAACCTTATAAATTGTTTTTGATTAGGCTTGACAAACCGTCACCAAAATGGCGCCGTTGCCGGGGAATTAGTGCGCAAAGTGTCAAGTTTAAGTCTTTACTTGTTTAGCTTGTTTTATTTACTTTCTCTTCTTTGTTACGCTAGGTGTGCTTGTGTGTGCAGGTGACAGCTCCGTGCATGCATACCCGGTACGCAAGGAACAAGTCCCCGTTAATCTTTGATCCAGAAGTTGAAAAGACCGCTCGAAGAAATCGAGCACAATCCCGTGCAAAAACTCAATCATCAAGAGCAGTCAAAGAGTGCAAGATGGAACACAACCCACCACCACCACCACCACCACTTAACCAAAATCCACCCAATGACCAACCACCAAATCCACCAATTGATCAACTTCCACCAAACCAACCAAATGACCCATTACCATACCCAAATTTGCAGCCACAAGCACAAAACCCAATTGCACACAACCTACCACCTCAAAGACAAAACCCTTATCTTCAACCAAGGCAAAACCCCTATCAACATGGACTCCCAAGACAGAATATGAGACATCAAAGGGGGGTTAATAGGATCGAGGCCGAAGAGGATAGATTTGACAGATTGAGCATCCATACTTGGGATGATGACATAGATGGACGAAGTGATGGGAACGAAGATGAGTATGTTGAGGAGGATGTGCAATACAATGAACCTAATAACAACCAAGGCCGATACAGACATAATGAACATCCAAGGCAATATAGGCAAAATCAGGGCCAAGTTCAAGGTAGAAGGCAAGGATTTCCTCGGGCAAATCGGAACCCCGGGCTTCAACCCTACCAAGCCAATGTACAAGGGGTTGATAGCCATTTTCGCCCTACCATTGCTGGAGCTTCATCACCCATAGTCAGGCCACAATTTAGAGGGAAGTCATTTGAGATTAGGTCCAATAGTTTGGCCATTCTTCCTGAGTTTCATGGACTGTCCAAGGAAGAACCCTATTTGCATCTGAACGAGTTTAGTGCCATTTGTGAGACTATTGGGGCACAAGGTTTTACACCCGAAGAAGTGATGTTAGTGCTATTCCAGTTCACATTGAAGGGAAATGCGAAGAAGTGGTTTCATTCCCTACCTGCTGCCAGCATTTACACATGGGAGCAAATGCAGCAGGCATTCCTAGAGGAATACTATACACCACAGAAGACAAGTGAAGCTAGAAATGCCATTCGTACATTCAGTCAGAAACAAGATGAACCATTCCATGAAGCTTGGACTAGATTCAAGGAGTTGTTGAGAACTTGTCCACATCACGACATTCCTCAATGGGAGTTGATTTCTTCATTTTATGATGGGTTATCTGCTGAAGATGTAAGAGATGTGAATTCAACAAGTGCAGGAACCTTCATGACTAATACTGAGGATGATGACTGGGAGCTACTGGAACGGATGAGTATACATTCAAAAAGGCAAGCTCAGTCTCGGAGGAAATCAAGGAATGTGGTTGATGATTCGGATAGAAGGATTTCCAGGTCGGGTCAATCATCAGGTAAGGCTACAGTAAAGGCTACAAGTTCTTTTACTATATGTCAGGGATGCGGTGAAGCTGGACACACTGCCAGAGATTGTCCAGAGTTTGATGAGGGGTTGGAAGAGGTGAATTATGTACAGGGTGATAGGCGACCATACAACAACAACACTAATAACAACACCTATCACCCCGGTTTGAGAAATCACCCAAACCTTAGATATGGTAACCCAGACAACCAGTTGAACCCAAACTTTCAAGGCAATTCATATCAGCAATATCAGAACAGGTCAACAGGACAGGGTGGTCATTTCAATCAAGGAAGTTACAACAGGGGTGGTCAAAGGAATTATCAGCATAACCAGGATCAGAGTGGATCAGGAGGAAATTCAGAGCCAACAAACAGGGAATTGTTAGAGTTCATGAAGGAGATGAAGAAATCCAATGAGGTTAGAGACAAGAGCGTTGAAGCTTTATCAAAACAAGTGGGGCAGTTGGCTGAGGAAGTTGCAATTTTGAAGAAAGCCCCAGGGAAGCTACCAAGTGATACGATAATGAATCCACAACATCAAGGGACAGCCACAAAGAACATGAAAAATGTCAACATTAATTCGGTTAGTATCCTCCCCGATTCTAAAATTTTCACTGACGACTTTACTTTTTTATCAAAACAAGTTGCAGGTAAGAAAAATGAAGTCGATGGAGTAGAAGAGAGTGACCCAGGAGAACCCATCATTCCAATCAAAGTAGGAAAGCTTAAGATAAAAAGGGCGCTCTTGGATTATGGGGCAGGTGTTAGTATCTTGCCTGGTGCACTATATGATCAATATGAGTTTGGCCCTTTACAGGAGATTGACACTACCGTGTTGTTAGCTGACTTGACCTGCAAACGTCCTAGGGGGATGGTAAAAGATATGATCATCAAGTTAGGAGATTTCTACTACTCGGTGGACTTTATGGTGCTTGACTATGCACCAGTGTATTCAAACGAGCAACAAAAGGTTATTTTAGGGCGACCATTTTTGGCAACTGCCAATGCTCAAATCAACTGTCATGATGGAACAATTGATATGACATGTGAAACTCGTAAGTTATGTTTTAATGTGTTTTCCAAGGCGATCACTTATCTTGTTAATGATAAACTTTTTGATACAAATGTGACTAACGTGTGTGTTCCTCCCTACATCTCACATGTAAACGAGCACATAACTTTTGATAATGGTTGCAAGTATGATACGGATAAACAGGTGGACTTGACAGAGTTTGTAGATTCAAAAGAAAATAAACAGCCAGTGATGGAGATGGAATTAAAGCATGAGAAGCCAAAATGGAAGAAAAAAGTTAGTGATCCACCTGATCCTAAAAATGCTCAAGTTAAGACAACGATGTTCGGTCCATGTTTGGATGACGTTAGGAAACCGCTAGATCAACAAAAGCAAACAATTATAGAACTCTCAGAAGGCAAGCACCACTTTCGACCACCATGAGTGGTGACAGGTATGGTCTGGCTGAAGACCTAAAACGTAGCGCTTCCGGGAGGCAACCCGTGTTTGTGAGTTTTTAGTTATTTTTATTCGTTTTCGTTACATTTCCGTTGTTTCATGCGTTTGATTTTGTTTTGTTTTGTTCATTAAGCGATCGTATCTCTTTTATCATCAATCAATCAGGTACGTTCCCTTTCCCAAAACCGTGAGTCGAGGACGACTCGTTTCAAACGTTGGGGGTGGAGGTGGTTTACAACGAATGCGTTCAGTGGTTTAACGATAAAGTTTATGGTTAATGATAGTTGCGTATTTGTATTTTAAATTTTGGTAATTAAAATTTTTAGTTTTGGTAATTTAAAAAATAATAATAATAATAATAATAATAAAGAACACAGCCGCCGTAAGGCACATTACGGCCGTAACATACGGCCATTCAATTCAAATGGAGCAGGAAGCCCCCACCGTAAGTTACGGTGGGGTGTGGCTTTACGGCATGTTTCGAAGAAGCAAAACAGAAAGTGCCCACCGTAAGTTACGGTGGGCCGGTGGATTTACGGCGGCCGCAAAAAAAAAAAAAAAAAAAAAAAAAAGAAAGAAAGAAAGAAAGAAAAATTTGCAACAAAAGGGAAACTAAAAGGGGGTGTCTTGTACAATTATTAAACTCGTTTTCTCTTAAAATTAACACCAACACCTGATCGAAACATCATTGTCTTCACTTTTCTTCACTTTCTTCATCAAAACCTCTCAAGAACACATAATCACCCCAAACCACAACTTTCCCGATTCTTAACCAAATCAAGCGGTTCTTGAGTCTAAGTTGAGTAGTTTTTCGCAAGGAACAAGAATCCAAGGTTAGTCTCTTCGAATTTCAACTCGTTTGTGTAAATCTGTACGTGGGTCACGAACCCTAAAATTTTGAAGTTTGAATTTTTCACTCCCGGGTTGATTTTCCGGGTTGATGGGAAAGTTTAAAGGAGATTGAAAGGTTGAATTTGCTTGAAAAACCCATACATTGGGACAATGTATCCCAAGTGTGGGGATGGGGGATTCATAGGTAGACACATATTTTGGAGAAATGGAAATTTGAAAAAAAAAAAAAATTGAAAATTTGAAAATTTTTTAACATTTTTCTCTAAAAATACTAATCATTGGTTAAGGTTCTTGGTCATGATTAATTCCCCAAAGGTTTCAACCCGGTCGGTTAATGGAAGTTGGAAAGGGAATGCCTAGCTAGGGGTGGCAAACCTTAGGTGTAGTAAACTTGCACATGTCATATCGGTAGCCTAATTCCACCGTTTCATATGTGAGAAGCCTATTATTTGATATTATTAGATATATTTGCTTGTTTGAGTGTGCAATGATGCAATCTAACGGTAGAACTTGTGGAGTGCGTGCATATTGAAGCTTGAAACCGAGATTCCCATTAAAATGATTGAGGCATTAGGATTAACCCTAGGATATCCCCATAGGACCCACCTATTTAACATTTAACCGTAGTAGCCAATTTTGAGCCTTCTCCCATTCATTTGTTTCACTAAACTTCTTAACCCACTAGTCTTTTGTGTAGCCTATTCATTTGTTTACCCATGTGATGGAACTTGAGTTAATTAATGGTAGTAGTGTTAAGTTTGATTTGATATAATATTTTGAAGTTGTAGTTGGGGATTGTTAAGCATAATAAATCCCGTTATGTTTTGTTAAGTTTTATTCTAAAAAAAAAGAAAAAAAAAAGAAAAAAGAAATGGAAAGAAAAGAAAATTATGTCAAAATAGTGAAGTTGAAAAACGGAAGTATTAGACATGACAAGAAAAAAAAATTGTGCTTTGGAATAAAGTGTAGTTAAAGGGTTTGAAGTCATTGAATAAAGTAGTTAACTCAAGTTTTTCATCACTTTAGTCACTTATACCCTAAATTATCCCTACCCGAACCTAAGCCTAACATTACAACCTTTGAAAAGCCCTCATGATTGGTGTGCAATCTCGTGTTAGTGAGTGGAGATTTGATTGTTTTACAAGTCTATGCTCACTAGTTTTCATCATTGCTTGAGTGCTTCATAAATACCAGCACATCTTTGTTCGGGCCAGAAATTACACCGAGTGGAGAGTTTTATTGTGAGGGGTATGATATGTGCAAGGGAACCACCTAGAGTTTGAGAATCTTAGTTAGGCAGTCCAACGGGTTAGAGGTTTGTGGTTGTTAACGGGTCATAGTTGCTAACTTGGGAATTAGGTATGCCCATGAATCTTAATCGAGTTTGGTATGTGTGCGTCTATGTGCTCACCTAATTTTTGTTTGACTAGAATTCTTGATTCTTAAAAGCAACCTCGCTTGAGGGCAAGCGAGAAACAAGTGTGGGGATGTGATGCTAGGGGTTTAGAATGAGGTTTATCATGGTTAATTGGTTAAATTTAATGCATTTAATATGGTCAAGTGTAAGAGATTGTGTTGAACAAGTTAACTACGATGATTTGATGTTTTGTAGGTTAAACGCAATCATTTGAGGAGTTTTGAAGAATGCACATGAATGATAATCAAAGATCATGATAGATGAGATGAAAGAGAATTCAATTACGAGAATGTGGCCGCAAACGGGGAGGAAAACGGAGTCCGAACGAAGAAGTTATGAAGAAAACAAGATTTGGACAAAGTTGGTCGGCCATGACTTACGGTGGGTTGGATGCCTTACGGCCGAAACATGCTGAAAAACAGAAGGTGCCCACCGTAACTTACGGTGGGGAGACGTCTTACGGTGGCCACGCGTGCTGAACTCGTTTAAAAGCCGAAAAAATTAGGTTTTGAAGGGATCTCTCATTCTACACCTCCATAGTCGCCCCCTTTCGTCCCCAAGGCTTCAAGAGGCTCCTGAGAGGCGATTTCAAGGCTTTTCAAGTGTTTTTAATCATTCGGTTTGATCCTTTAACGTTAGATATGATGTTTAATTTTGATTTTGATTTGGTGTTCTTCATTACCATGTCTAGCTAATCTCCTAGTAATCTTCTTTGGGTAGTAAGGTTTACTACTATGATTTGTTCTTGATGATTTGTGGTTGAGTTAATGTTTGAACACGGTAGTTTAAGCCGAGTACATTATTTGTTGGTTGAAAACTCTAAAATATGTGTGTTGCTTTCAATTCACTTGTTCCACTTTGATTGTTTTAGATTTCTTTTCATCTGGAAACGTTGATGTTGGATGGGATTGAGTATCACAAACATAGGATATGATTCGAGTAGTTCTTTAACAACAGTCTCATTCAATCTATTGTTTTTACCCAAATTGACCCGTTAAGCTTATATGACTTTTATGAACACTCAAAGCAAATCTAAGTAGTAAACCTGAATCCGGAGAAGATTACTTATTTACGTTATTGTTTGCAACTCAATTAATCATAAAGTTCGTTACTTTTCTCGATTAGTCATTTTTACTAAGTTTTTGTAATCAAGCTACAAACTTTTAGATTTAAACTACAAAACTTTCCACATATTCCCTGTGGATCGACCCGACTTACCCTAGCTATCTTAGGTGAGTTTGGAACCTTATAAATTGTTTTTGATTAGGCTTGACAAACCGTCACCAGGATCCAAGGGGCAACGCCCCTGGCTTGAAAACCTTTTTGTTATAGGAAAATTGATTTTCTTGTTAAAACCTGTTCAAATCTTTGTCTTGTAAATCTTAAGTTTACTATGCATATTAGCCCCCAAAACATGGATAAACTTTGTAAATAGGAAGATCTAGAACTCATCTGGTCAAGGTAAATAGTTTCTAGTCTAAGCTTTCTAGGCTAGAAACGCACCACACAGCCTGCACATAAGTTAACACTCAAAAAGGTCATTTCTATGCAATTTCACTGGCAGTTTCGCTGGTAGGCTCGCTGTTAGTTTCGCTGCCAGTTTCGTCCAGCAATTTCGCAAGACAGTTTCGCTGTCAGGCTCGCCCCACTTTCGTTAGAATTTCCTAGTTTCGCAATATCTACGGGTCAACTTGGGCTCTAGAGAAATTACTAGCAACACTGTAGTTTCGCTGGAACTCTCTTAGTTTCGCTGGATGAGCCCACAATTTCGCTGATCGGGCTCACAGTTTCGTTGGACACTTAAAAACAACGAAACAGTCCGTTTTTCACCCAAAATCTTAACTTTTTACATCCAAATCCTTGGTTTATCATCCATGAAACTGTATCTAACCTTTTTACACGTTTTCATGCGTAAAAATATGACCTTCATGTGATTTTTTGAAACTTTTGAACCAAAAACCCTAGAAATCCGGATCTGTTTTAAAGGGATGTTTGGAGGATGATTCTTACCTTGATTTCTTGCCCTTTCCTTGCTACTTTCATGCACCAACACCAGATCTTCAATCCTCAAAGCAACCAATGCTCCAAATCCTCAAAATCTTCACTTTCTCTCTCTACTCTATCTCTCTTTAGGGTTTGGTTAAACACACCTAACACTTAACCCATGGATTAATTGGGCTAAAATCCATGGATAATAATAATTTTCTTTTCCCCCTTTTTATTATTGTTTTTTTTATAATCCCAACTTAATATGTTATTATTAAGTTGCTAGCTTAGACATTCGGGGCGTTACATTTATAGCCGTTTTGAATTGTGTAACTTTATATCAAGCCATGTGCTACCATACTTACCATCTTATACTAATAAAATGATTACAATTTATGTCGCTTGTCAATATCACATTTAACCACACAAAAGTTTTCCTGCCTAAATCTTCTGTGACGTATTAAACTAAATAGTAATTATCAATTAACCATTTGACAAGTTAAGATTAATATAACCTTTGGCTTTAAACTTTATCAAAATATCTTTTGAACCATATATATCTAGCCACGTGGGCAAGAGCTTTCAAATGAATCTCATATACAATTGCAAAAATATATCAACAATTTGGAAACAAAATCTCAACTTAGAAGAACTCAATGTTTATATTTAAACGACTCAATTAACCAAAATATGAGAGCAAACCCAAGGTTCATATCTAATCAACAATCCGTAAACTTTTAAAAATAGTTACTTATATATTATTGTGGTTGTTACGACGTTAATTATTATTATTGTGGTTGTTTATCTTTGTATAAAATTTTGAAGATGTTATTATATTTTGCGTTAAACTTAGTTCTTATTTAAAGTTTTCACTCACTTGCTTTTTTTATCGACATTTCAATGTTAAGCTTTTTCAATGGTGTTTTGTCTATATAAAGTTTCTAATACATTAATTTTTCTATGGTTTAACACACTGTAACATGTGATTTTTAATTTTATTTATAATAAGTTTTTAAACTTGTACTAAACTTCCTTGTGCGATGTCACCAATAACTAATTAGTTTAAAATAAGACATCCCATCATGACTTAAACTAACTTTGGATAAAAAAAGAAGAAAAAAAACCATTCGATAACGAAAGAACAATCTTTTAAGCCCCTCATGATTTGGGTGAAGCCAATCGATGTTTACTGTTTTTAGGTCTCCTGGTTCATTTCCCAATGGCATGTCATGGTCCCTATCCACTTCATTTCGTCACCATTTAAAAGTAGTCTCACATTTTCTCATGTTAAAACTAGCATCCTTTAAGCTCTATAGATGTGTAATTACTTATTAATAACATTCAAAAAATGCTAGGTACTTTTAAAGTATATTTAAATTAAAATGCATTGTTACCTAATCAAAGCAATCATTTAGACAACGTATGGAGTTTGCCGAGTGCTTCGAGTGTAAAAGCATTCATTAATGTAACAAAATCATTTTGACAACGTATGAAAGAGAAAAATATTATTATAAATAAAGGATTAAGGATACGATAAAACCCAAGCCAACCTGAGTTACAAGTATTTGTAAAAATACATGATTTTGATAACAGTTGACCTAAATTGCCAAATATGAGAAATAGGGGTGAGCACTAAAACCGAAAAACTGATAAAGCAAAAAACTGAACCAACCGAAAAACCCATGGTACAGTTTGATTTTTGATAACCGATTTTTGTGGTTTTGTTATAGTTTTGCGTGTAAATTTCCAAATTAATTGTTTAAGTCAACATTGAAACCAAAGTTTACATATGATACTTACAAATTTGACCAGATATATATGACACTTCAAAGGTTTGTAATTTCGAATATGAAATGCTCTCGAAGAATCCTCACATTTTCTTTGTTACCTTCACTAATGTTTAAACATTATGTTTTTAAACAGTTTTGTCTTAGATGTTGACAAGATCGTTATTTAACCGAGTCTTTTTTACTCGTAGCAAAATGCGGAATATAATTTCGTAAGGAAACCAAACCCAAAAGATACCTGCGACAAGTGGTTGCCTTGAATACAAGTTGATATTTAATATTGTTGTGGTAGGCTTTGTTTATTTTGTAGGTTCAGGATTCAAGTCTTGACATTGACGAATACTAACAACTAAACACTAACCTACCGTTCTAAAAAAATTTATATTGCTGAAAAAAGAGAGGTTGAATGCATTAAATCTAATCCAAAAAGAGGACTGACATCTCATTGGTTTCTTGAATACCATAGCATTGAAAACAAAATATATATACGATGAAGTGTCTTCAATTTTCATTTTTTCTAGCAGAAAAGCGTGACCAAGGTGGTGGATGAAATAATATATATGATTTATTGATGGGTGAATAATAGAGGAAAATCTGAAGGGGCATACTTTTGCTTTTTCGATTTGTGTAAGTAGTTGAACTGCATATGGTATTCATTGACCTAGAAAAAGCATATGACAGTGTGCCGCGGAAACTCATCTGGGAAAGTCTACAACTTAGAAAGGTACCAGAAAGGTATATCAAAATAATAAAGGATATGTATGACGGGGCAAAAACATGTGTACGAGCACCTGTCGGAGACACAGACTACTTCCCGGTGGAAGTAGGACTCCACCAAGGATCGGCATTGAGCCCATTCCTCTTCACAGTAGTGTTGGACGAGATGACCAAGTCTATACAACAGCCAGTCCCATGGTGTATGCTGTTTGCGGATGATATTGTCTTAATATCAGAATCTAGGACGGTGCTTAACGAGAGATTAGAACAGTGGAGAGCAGCAATAGAACGCAGGGGCTTAAGGATAAGTCGCTCTAAGACAGAATACATGCATTGTAACTTTAGTGGTGAGGCCGAAGAGGACATCCAAATCAGTATCCAAGGCATGGCGGTCCCCCGGACGTCTAGGTTCAAATACCTTGGCTCGTACGTACAGGAAGATGGAGAGATACACAGCGATGTAGCACACCGTATACAATCAGGATGGTGCAAGTGGAGAGCAGCATCAGGGATTTTGTGTGATAAGAGGTTCCCGGCAAAACTAAAGGGAAAATTCTACAGAGTGGCAGTACGTCCAGCTATGTTATACGGCACAGACTGTTGGGCCATAAAGAAATCGCACGAGAGACAAATAGAGGTCGCAGAAATGCGAATGCTGAGGTGGATGTGTGGACACACAAGATTGGATCGGATAAGAAACGACGTCTTTCGCCAGAGGCTAGAGGTGGCGTGTATCACAGAAAAAATAAGAGAGGGAAGATTAAGGTGGTTTGGGCACGTGAAGAGGAGAACGATGGCAGCACCAGTCCGAGCAGTAGAGAACATCAGCTTAGAGGGTAAGAGGAGCAGAGGTAGACCTAGATTGACTTGGGACGAGGTTATTAGGAGAGATATGATGGACTTGCATCTCTCTGAGAACATGATCGAGGATAGAAGTGAGTGGAGGCGTAGAATTAAAATTAAGGACTTTTAGTGGGTTTTATTGGTGGGAAGGGTATACGGTGACATATGGCCGTACCCCACACGTTAGGTGTAGTTTTCCTCATCTATCCTTTTTGGGTGTTACATGCGCATTATCTAATTCTTCTTGTGATATATATCATTGTGTTATATGCTTCGTATTATGATGGTTATTGCCTTTGTTATGCTTTGTTATATGCTTTGTATATGCGTTGTATTATGATTGTTATTGTTATTGCCTTTGTTAACGAGTCGGGGGTCTCTTCGGAAGCGGTCTCTCTATCTTTCTAGATAGAGGAAAGACTTGCCACCATATACCCCTCCCAGACCCTGCTCTTCAGCGGGAGACACTGGGTATGTTTGTTTGTTTGTTTGTATTTCTAAAACTGTGTTTATGGTAACAAAGCATTAGGTTAGCAACCTAGCTAGTTTCAGTTTCAAAATTTGAATATATACTTGAAACTGGACAAACAGACATTGGTTTGTATCTATTATTGAGTTATTAGTGATGTGGGATCTTGTGAATTTTGAACGGTTAGGGATGAAGAATACGAGCCATTAAGCGAAAGCTCTCGTAGAATTTCCAATGAAGTGCTCAACCTCATCTAGTTAGTAGTTTCTGGATAGGAAGGTCTCTTAAAAGCTAGGTGCATGGTTAGTGACTTAGTGCTCTATTTACACAAGTTGAATGGAGTTCTCATTGCAAAAGTTTGCATTTTGTGATAGACATTTCTTTTTTGTAATTACTGAATGCCACCTATAAAGGGAGTCACTTTACATATATATCGAGGTTTCTATTGCTGTTAGTCAATACCTGTTACATTGATTTCAGAATGTCAGACTCAAAATTGATTATCCATCTTAGATGCTAGATAGATCATAACGAGACTCTTATTTTGTTGTTTCTGTGTGTCTGTGACAGACTCAGTTGTATCAGTATCAGTAAGTCATGTCATACCTTATGACTTAGTAGGTTCTTCCTAGCTTTCCTACTCTAGTCATGTAGTTTTTACGTGTTTATCACTTTATCTTTGCTGTTGCTTTTGGTAAACCCATTTGTATCAGTAAATTGTATTACATGATTCTATATATTTTACCCAAGATTTCTCAACTTAACTGTGTAGTTTTGCTAGCTTTATTGCTTTTGTTATCGAGCCGGGGGTCTCTTTGGAAGCGGTCTCTCTACCTATCTGGATAGAGGAAAGACTTGCCACCACCTACCCCTCCCAGACCCTGCTCTTGAGTGGGATATACTGGGTTTGTTTTTTTGTTTGTTTGTTTATTTGTGTAAGTAGTTGAACTGTGAAGTTTGAATCATAAAGTGACTTTTAATATAAAGTTAAATCCCATGAATATGAAACTGAAAATGATAAGTCCGTTGCTTTTAAGATATTGAATTTGTTTTTTTATTTATATAAATTATAAACTGTCTTGCTAAATCATTACTATTTGAATACTTGGCATTTGAATAAGAAAAACATTAAATGCCGACCGTCTAATTAAGAAGAGTCTTTTTTGTTTTGCTAGTATGTCACGTTTTTTAAATCCTTGTCATTTTTATTTGTAATATAAACAATATACATCATAAGCGTGCGGTTGTAGATTGGATGTTTATGCTACACGAAACACTCCAGAAATGCTACACACCCATTGCAACCATGTTATATTACATTTTTATTTATATAATAGGACATATTCTTAGGATTCAGTAGTTCATGGGTCGTCAACTTTCATTGATTTGCCATTCTTTTCAAGAAGTCAGTCATTTTTTATCAAAATTTAAATGTGTTTAAATGTATCTTAATAAAATACTATTTTTATTTAAAATAGAAAAACAAAAAGTAATGTCTTTATTATAACATTAAACAACTCCTCCACCTGATGTGTATACGAATAGTTTTACAGTTGTTGATTGTTAAGCGACTAGATCATATACATAGCTGCTTTTTTTTTATTTAACTTCTTGATCAACAACAAAAAGTGTTAAAGATTTAACATTTTCTTAAACGGGGATGTATAAGGATACAAAGGGCACAACCGAACTACCCAAATTAGATCAACTAATAATTTACTAGCACCTTATTTTTAACCAATCTACCCAAATCAACAGGGGTACAACTCGAAGTACCCAAATTATCCAACCTTCACACTGACTTTAGCTTCTACCATCTGAGAGCCTCCACCCGAACCACTAGCGGTGGGGTTGCCAAGTGCCTCGAGGCACTCGAAGCTTCTTGCTGTGTGTGCCTCGAGCACCCTAACTCCCTAAGACCTAATAGATAACATTCAAACAATAAAATGGAAGAAACCCTGAACCAAAACAAAACAAAAACTTAAGAGATTTTACTTTTTTTACGACAAATGTACGACTGTGATTCGGAAAATAGCGTTAAGCGGGTTGACCTATTTGTTTTCTAGCCAAAATCGTACCCCCAACCCCCTCAGTAGGAAATCCATATCTTGGGAAACCACATGGCTCAATTCTGAGAATTTTTGCTTGGAGCGAGACTTGAAACCATAAACTTTTCATATTTACAAATACTGAGTACATCAACCAAGTTAAAAAATTATTGATAATTAGATATTTGATCATTGGTAATTAGATATCCATATTTAACCACCGGACAAGGGATCATTAATTAACGATATTTTACGTAAAATATTTTTTGAAACAACAAAAATTTTATTATAGAAAAAGTTACCAAGAAATTAAAACCCACAGAAAACAAGAAACATTCAACAAAAAGCTCCAAAAACAACACAATCGCACTATCGATGACAATGATTAAGTACCAAATAAAAGGCTAACAAAAGATTTACCCATGGCTGTTATTGTGCCTTACCAATAAAATTGGATCCCTACGGGTTCCACATAATAATATGCATCGGAGAAAAGAGTGGAAAATTAAGTTTCAATTTCCAAAGCAGCTCTTTATGAATTAGAACCATCTATATTTTTGTACTTTTATCATTTTTTTCTAATATACAGACACCTAATTCTATAAATTAACATCGCTCTATACGTTTTGTATAGGATCATACGTTGAGTATAGGATTGAAGTATAATAAATTTAACTAGTTTTTTGATATAATAGTGAAGCTAGCTCATTAAAAACCTTGGTAGGGAAAAACCAATGGAACCTAAGCATAGTCAAGGACGATATCCCATTGGTCCCTTGCATACTACAACACTAAATATAGAATATGTTTACCTTGAAGGGGTCTTATTTTTGTTAGCAACAAAGCAGGACCACAATTTTATTGCACCAAACAACCATTACAACAACTTAAAAGTTAACATCCTAAAGGGATCTACATTTGCCTTTTCAATTTGTGCGAGGAGGTGAAGTGAGGTTTGAATCATAAGGTGACTTTGCATATAAAGTTAAACCCTAGGAATATGGATGCGAAAATGATAAACCTGTTCATATTAAGATTTTGAATCGAATTATTATATAAAACATACATTGTATGGGCTAAACTTTGAACCGTCTAAACATAGCTATATCTGCACACTGTTAAAATATTTTGTAATTAAAGTAAACCTATTTTTTAAACTTTAAAAAGTACAAGAACTATAATTAAGCAAATGAAAGCTAAACTTAGTTCATAAACATTCCAGATTAACACACACTAACTATGTATAAGTAAACAGTTAACACAATATTCCCTTTCCAGAAGAACAACTATTGATTCCTTCTAGATAAACAAAATCAATCACGTTGAATTTGGGCTTCCAGAAACTCAGGGTCGGGCCACCATTGAAGACCAAAAAGGCCCTAGATTCTTCTCAATCCATCACCACATGATAACTACAAATAAAACCCCCAAATAAGAAAAGAAAAAACCAAAACAAGTTTCTTGGAGAACAGGGCAACCTCAATCCATATAAATCTTTCAAAATCATATGCAATAACACATTAGATCGACAATCAATCGTATCAGATCATCAAATCGAAGTACATATAGAAGTTATCATAGAAGTTCTTATAGATATGCAAGAGAGGATCGTAGAAGATGGATTTTGAGTTTAAAAGAGCGAGAGAGAAATTGGAGAAAGAACAGAAGGATCGAAAAGAGAAGGCGAAACGGCGATGGAGGAGCGTCGGCTGGAGGAACGCCAGCTGCAGGCGTCGCCGGCGATGGAGGTTGCGAACAGGAGGATGGTGGCTGGAGGAGTCGAGGATGGTGGCTGGTGATGAAGGAGGAATGATAGGGCTATTAGGGCTCAAATTTTTTGTTTTGAATTTGTGGAGCAGGAGAAGAGGTTTGAAAATCTGTGAAGACAATGGTCTATGTTTGCCTCAGACCTCGGGAATATATTTTTTTAATGAAAAGTGTTCTAGAAATCAAACAGTTTGCGTTCTCAAAACGTCTTCCTGTGTCTGCGTGCACACAATGAAAAGTGGGGAAGAGCTTTTTGAAAAAAAAAACAAACACTACCTAAGTGTTGAACCATTAAGATGTCTGAACTATTAAGAGCTAGTATATCTCTTAACTATTCCAAAGAAAATGCCCGACCAATTCAGATTAGAGGTTTTAAACATTCAGCATTAGACTTCTTAACTATTGAGCATTAGTATATTGCTTAACCATTCAGCATTAGTATATTGCTTAACCATTCAGCATTAATATATTGCTTAACCATTCAGAGGCAAATGTCTGAATCATTCAGACATTTGCTCACGAAACAAACTGTCTGAACCAATAAGTGTTGAACCATTTATACATCTGAACCATTAAGAGGCTGATTCAGATGCTGTCAAATAGCTACTAAATCCATAACCATCCTAATTAAGTAGAAACTATTTTTTTGTTTTGCTAGTATGTCACGTTTTTTTAAATCCTTTTTTGTAATTTTATTTATAACATTAATATACCTCACATGCATGGATTGTAGATTGAATGTTTATGTTACACGAAACACTCCACATATGTTACATACCCATTGCAACCATATTACATTACATTTTTAGTTATATGGTATGACACGTTTCTAGGATTCAGTAATTCGTTGGTCATAAATTTTCATTGATTTGTCATTCTTTTACCGAAGTCAGTCACTTTTTTTAGTCAAAACTTAAATGTGCTTAATAACTATATATATTAATGGTGTATGTCGATAGCTACAAATTGTTTTTTATTATTTATTTATCAAAATTTTATCTCTATGCTAAAACCCAAAGTCTTGATGAACACAGGTATAAGCACAGATCTGGATGTCTAGTATGGTATACAAAGAACACGTATCTTGTCTAGAATGCAGGGCGCGAGCATTCATATGGATTGATATTCTCGGCCCCACGGTCGGCGCCACATGTTGCTACATCCAAATCCGATTCGAGCCTTGTCACTGCGTATGGCTGAGCCTGGACTACATGACTCATTCCCGAACTTTGAACTTGGCTGTAACCACAAAGGAGATCTACGTTACAGGGCCCAGCGAGTTTAACACCGAAGGCATTCCGATGCTCAAGTCAGTACCAAATATTATATAGTCATGCATAATGTATATATATATATATATATATATATATATATATATATATATATATATATATATATATATATATATATATATATATATAAGACAAATGAACAGACAAGTGTCGGAGATGAGGATTAGAGAGAGCCTTAAGACATAGGATGATCTTATCGACAGAGGTTGTGACATCTCGTAATTTTGTTAATTAAAAAGTTAACTATGTTAAGTTTTAAAATGACCTTTTATGTCAATTTTAAAACTTTGGGGACTTATTATGCTTGATAATTAATTTGGTGGTTAATAAATTAATTTTATAAATAATAATAACATTATAAGTGTTATAATATTTACTTATTATTATAAAACTTAACTTGATAATAATCTTAAAAATAATTGTTATTATAATAATAATAATGATATTATTATTACTATTATTGATAATAATATTAATAATAATAATATTAATAATAATATTATTAATAACAATAATGTCAATGATAATAATATTAATAATAATAAAGTTTTATAACTTTAAACTTGTAAATAATAACTTTTTACATAAAATAATAACATTTTAAACCTCAGGGGCTAAACTGTAATTTGTTCTAAAAGTTAAATGTTAAATTTGGATTTAAAATTATAAACCTTAAAACCACAGGGGCCAGTTGTGTAACTTCCCAAAACCCAAACCCCCACCCTCTCTTCCCCGTATTTCCGGCGGCCCCTCCGGCCGACCTCCGGCGGAGCTCCGGCCACCCCCGAAAAACCGATTTTAAGCCACGGTTTTGACCCAAAACTTCACCAAATCGTTTCGTGAACCATTTCGAACCCTATGAGACTTAATAATTGGCATTTCATTTTGGTGTGGCTAGGCATTTATCATATAACCGAAACCCCTTGAAGTTCATAGCCGTTTGAGCATTAAACTACAATAATAATGCAATTAATCACACATAAACAATAGACTAACTATCTCTAACCTTTTTCTAGTTCCAATTTCACCTGAAACACATGTTTCCTTCCCATTCGAACAATCACCATAACCGCGACCTGCAACTATTCAAACCCCATCTTCGTCTTGTTCACCATCGGATTCATCCCCAACCAGGTAATGGAGACATGTATATACTCGGTTTTTGGAGGGGAATAAAAGCCCTAACAATGGTTTGATTAAAAACATCATTTGATGCTTCAATTTGGGGATGATGGAACCTAGGGTTCATGTGATTTGGGTGTGGTTTGTAATTTGTGTTTTTAAAATTTGGAAACCAAGTTAAACCGCGGCTGTGGCCCTGGTTCATTGGTTCCCCACTCACTTGTAAACTTTGAGGTCCCGGGTTCGAACCCGGGCACCCTCATTATTTTTTTTAAAAGGCTTTTCAGCCCTTAAAAAGTTGTAAAAAAATTTCTAAAAAATTCTAAAAATCTATTTTATAAATTTTATTTATTTTAAAGGTTAACCAATTATTTTCTGAAAATTTATTTCTTATAATATCTTAATATTGTATTTTATTTTATTAAAACAAATAGTATAATTAGTTAAATATCTTATAAAATAGATTTTAAAATTTATTTATCTTAATAAAACATTACAATTAGATTATTTTCTTGTTTTACCTTACTAATTATTAGTTGTTTCAAATAATAAATAATAAACCATTTGGTCCAAACGTTAACTATTTACAAATATTATTCTTCTTATAAAATATATTACCTAAAGGTTTAGATTAATAATTTGTTATTAATCAAAATGTTATTTTAATTAATTTTAAAGCTTTATTTATATAGAACCTTATCAATATTTATACTTAAATTCATTTCTAAAATACTTAAATATACATATATAATTCCGCTAATGGAATCAAAATGTAAATAATTACTTTGTAAACTTATCAAAACCCCATAATTCTATCAAAAATCTAATTCGTATTTGAACGTTAATCTTATTATTAACCTTAAACTTGTAATATATATTTAGGTGCTTGAAATGGATACTTTGGATCATCCTTTAATCTTTATTTATCATCTTGTAATGCTTATATCCATGTGAGTTCTCCTTGCCCCTTTTTACATTTTTCACACTATTTTAGGGTGAAACATGATACTTATACATCATACACTTATAAACGTTTGAGACTTGTAAAGCACTTGCAATTCATCTTATTATTTTTGTCATGGTTATTTGTGTGTTGTAAGTGTTTATATGAGATACATAGTTTGTTTACAATCATTAACTATTGCTAGCCTGGCGACGTCTTAGATCTTTGGGCCTGACAAGCCTATTTGGTGCTAAAGTCGATGTATTGCCGACTCCTAGGAGCCGTATGCTTGTGCACTAGGGAACCAAATACACTTAGCCAATCATATATACTTGTAATCGAGTCGAGGTTTGGTTGTAACGATATGTGTTCTATAACCTTACTAGCTTATAACCTATGACATGAATTGCTACTTGTAATATTTTCATATTATGTATGAAAACCTTGGAAACTCACCAACTATTTATAGTTGACCTTTTATTTTTATCATCTTTCAGGAAAACCCCCAAGTTTGAAGTGAACTTATGTTGCTGGCATAATCTAGGACTTGGACCTAGTTAATAAAATCAATTGTTTATGCTGTGTTATGTCATGTTGAAACTTATTTCATTATTGAGACTTATGCTTGTAATGTACCTTTCAAACTTATGAATAATATATATTTGGATTTAATAATAGCGTTATGTGGCTGTGAACGATCTTAACTCTCACACCTCGACGTTTCCGCCGTCAAGGTTGGGGTGTGACAGAGGTTGGCCTTGCGGTATTGCATGATGGCCTTACGACATTGTAGGGAGGGGATTCAACAAGGTGAAGTGATGACTGGAGAAGAAACTAGGACGACCTTGCGACATTACAGGGAGGGGAATCGGCAAGGTGGAGTGAAGACTAGAGAGGAAACTTACACTTCTGGTGGACAAGTGTGATGGTTTTCAGGAGGAGAATGGAGTCCCCTAAATGAGAGGTTTGCCTCTTATTTATAGAGGGGGGTTCCTCAAGCCCTAATGGGCTTGAGTAGTGTGGGTTGGGCCAAGCCCAATAAACTATTTTGATTAGCCAATGTGGTTGGCCCACTGACTTAGACATTCACATGAGATAACCTCACCCATAACTATGCTAAGGTTAGGTTGGGTGGGAAAGGCCATGCGATACAGCCTAAGGCAATGCTAGGTTTGGCAAGGCCATGCGATGCAGCCTAAGGTAATGCCAGGTTGGGTAAGGCTATGCGATGCAGCCTAAGGCAATACCAAGTTTGGCAAGGCCATGCGATGCAGCCTAAGGTAATACCAGGTTGGGTAAGGCAATGCCAGATTGGATAAGGCTATGCGATGCAGCTAAGGCAATGCCAGGTTGGGTAAGGCAATGGATGGTTAGGTAAGGCAATGCGATGCAGCATAAGGCCATGCCAGGTTGGGTAAGGCCAAGCCAAGGCCATACAAGGTATCCTAATGTAAGGTTGAATGTTGCCTGGTAGCTTGTGATGCCTTTTCATGGTCGTAAAACTACTTACAACAGTTACCTATCATTATTTTTTAAAATATACACCATATGTAGTGATGTGGTGTATTATATATTTATTAGTTTTTATTTATTATATGTTTTGTATATACGTTATTTATATGACAGTTATATATATTTATAGTTATTTTATGGTTGCTTCTATGTTTTTATTTAAATTTTTATTAAATTAAATAATATTTTTAATACTTTCCGTGTGATTTTCTTTTGGTTTGTTAAAGATAACATTTATGCCACTCAAAGCTTTTAAACATACCCTATCATCATTTTTCTCTATTTACGATCTCATATAAATTTATTTAGCATCGACCTACGAGGAATGAAATTTTTTACATACATTTCCCAGCGGCGAAACACAAGTGATAATTGCTATTTGTAGCTTAATCACATACTGTTTTTATTTATAATGCATTTTATTCTTTTGTTTTGTTTATGTAAACAAAGGAGAGTTTCTATTAATATGATTAATAGTGGGGTGATATAGAGAAAAATATATATTTTAGCAAAGGTTAGATTTTAGAGGGAGAGTGAGACTTGATGCGAGATTTTTCACCCTGATTTTTTTTAAAAAATTGGAAACATACTACTAATCCTAAATACTAATTATGCCTTTGAACAACTTCAAGTAGACACAATTCAAGACAAGAATAAAACCTTCACGATTAAAAAGTTAATATATACATAGATTCTTGATAACATGTCAAAGGTTGAAAGCATAAAACAATAATATCCAACGCCTAAACACAATTCCTAAGAACATGACTAGGGTGGTTTTTTCCTGACATTGGAACAAAACATTTCAGATGAGTATGTCTGTTCCCTCCCAGCTCGATCTTCCTCTCCGCAACGTGCCATTCAAAGTCAAGCTCGAGGAGTAACCACACCCTTTCTTGATTTCTTTGCTCTTGAAGAAGCAACATCACTTCTTTAGGAATTTGAGTTTGAGTAGGTTCAAACTTCACTCTCATCTCATTTCTAGAGATGTTGAACGATGAAGAAGAAAAGGTCGAAACAACAACACGATTATCCAAAAGAGAGCCTATTGTGAGGTTGTATCTCACCAAGTCGGGCACCGGATGAAATTTTCCCGTCTTGCTTAAGATATAACTCATATTGATTTCTCCTCCCAAGTAAACTGTGGTGCTATGAGTCGTGATGTTCACATTCGTGCTCCCAATCTCCGCAGTCACACGAATGTGACCCGCGTTCACGACAAGTCGTGTGATTACGACATAGAGCAAAAAAACGAAAACCGGAAGAAGAAACCAGTAAAAGTTGCGAGGAATAGCATCAAGAGCGGCTCGAACTCGAAGAGCACGAACCGCTGGTTGATTAGGTGCTGCTGCTTCGATTTCTAAGGATGTAATTGTTGATGCCATCCTAAAAGTGTTTATAATAAAGTTTTATCGAGGAGAATTGAGGTAGTTTGAATGAGAATGATCTCTCTTAAATAGAGGAGACACACACAACCTTGTAGTCTGTAGCCATGATGCTTACTTGCTTCTGTTAGAGCTTACATGAACCATAGACCATATGGACTTTAATGTAGCCGAATGCCCAAATAGACAGGAGATTAAAGCCCATCAAAACAGGCCTAATACTACAAAAACCGTAGACCATATGGACTTTAAAGTTTGAACAGCATAAGCCCATGATGAATCCATTACGTTTATGTTTTGTTTTATGCATGTTTACCCCATGATCCATTAATTCCACATTTGCATGTCATGTTCCATTACCCACGACGTAGCATATCCATAGAATTTCTTTATATGTAGTGTAATTTGCCTCTCGAAAAGAAATGAATTTGAAAATCGATAGCAAATTTTCTTGTTCTTATCTTTCCTTTAGGATTATGAAGTTTTCTTTTTTTGTAGGTAAACAAAAATATGTAGGTTGGCTTCATTTTGTTTTTAACGGGTAATGTTTATTTTAAACCGGTCAACAAACTCGATGGAAAAAGGTTACTTTACAAAAACCTCGTTCGCCTGTATTATACTTGACATATTTCACCGGCTTGAACCATTACGGTTTTGCCTCTACTCACAAAAAGTCCTAAATCCATTACCGATCACTGTACTAACACAAACCAAAGAGAAACAATAATTTACATTAGATGTTTTATTACTATACCAACAATAATTTACAAGTTGATAGTAGTTATTAAAAAATCTTTGATCTTTGCCTCGTGTCTTCTTTTTTTCTTTTTTTTAACGGAAAATGTACGACTCTGATTCGGAGGATAAGTGTTATCTTAATCGGGTCCACCTATCCGTTTCCCATCCGGGACCGCCCCCGAAACCCTATCAGGAAAAAACATATTGCTGAGAAAACCCTCTGGCTCAACTCTGAGCATTTTACTCAGAGTGAGACTTGAACACATGAGGCCATGACCTCCCCTTATTTACATGTCATGGTACCTCACCTTAACCAGTTAGACTAATGATCATTGGTCTTTACCTCGTGTCTTACTTAGCATTGAAGTCATGTATGATTTCGGGCCGACAAAACTTTTGGGTTATGTTACCTTAATTGTAAAAAATTCCGCTCGCATTCATTCTTTGGCTTTCCTACCCGACCTTTTAACATGTTTTTAAACCTTGCCATTTTTTATCTCCAGTTCATAAGAGATTTAATTTATACTTAGTTCAGTAGAAGAATATTAATTCGTAATACATGATCATGTGTGTTTTATGTTATTTCTTTAAAAACAACAACAACAACATAATATTCTTCTTTATTATGAACTCCTAACTTAATAATTTTAGAGTGCACCAAGTATACAAATCTGTATTGTCACTTTTAAACATTTAACATAGAAACTAATTAAAATACTAGTTAGTATTAAGAAACACTCAGGGCACAAAACACCGGTTTAGTTATCTCTCCTACCTACTAAGCAAATAGTCAATGTGACAAAATAACATTGGTTCTCATGTTTTTATTCGAATAAAATCATTACACATATATAGAAATATGTTCTTTTATGTATAAGTGTATATTCGTGAATGTAAAAAAGTTTACACCAAATTAGGATGATAATAATAAGAATTTAGCTCATTATGAGCTTTTAACATTACAACAAAAGTAAAGGTTATTGATGAGTTCATTGATAAAATAGAAAAAACAAACTGGTGATCTAATACAGGAGACGTTAATTGATCCTAGCCTCTTTTAAGTGTTGAATAGACATCCTGGGCTTTCCTATGACCTTCAAATGGTTGTTCCCAATAGTAAGCATCATGTCTTTCACCCAACAAAAGCTCTTTTCAAATGTGCTATTGATCCATTATTTATAGGGTTTCTAGAGTGTCGAGCATGCCCTCGTGCTCACCAGGCATGCCCTTCTGTCAAGTACAGAGTACATAAAAGTTGATCAGCTGGTACACGCAACAAAAAACTAACCACGACCCCGTGTTTGATGGGGCACGACCCCGTTTGGGGTGTGGCACACCCCCATGTTAATGGTAAATGTTTAAGTGAAAATTGATCTGTAAATGTGCTTGATATTTCTATACATTCTATTAAACTGTTTGGTTTTCTAAATTTATTTTCTAAAACCATTTATGTTATAAAACATATTTTTAAGAAAAAACCTCTTAGTGTTTTAATGTCTGTTTTAAAAACAATTGATTTTAAACAACTTTTTAAATATATTTTAAACCATCTAATCAACCAAGGGTTTTATAAATAATATTTACAAAATAAATAATTTTAAAAATTACATTTAAAAAACGAATGGATTTAAGAAAGACAATAATGCATTTAAAAAGTGCCTTTATAAAATATTTTTAAAAAAAGGAACGTTTAAAAGAAAAAACCTCTTAGGTTTAAAAAACCATTTAAAATTTGAACATTAAAAAACAAACATTTAAATTTGTGTATTAAATAAAAAACATATTAATAAAGAAAAAATAAAAGTAAAATGTAAATCTATACTACTATATAAAGCATATAAGGAGGATATAATTGTAATTTTATTTAAAATATAAGACACTAAGATAACTTTTTAAGCACAATATACAAGTGTGTTATGCATTAATTCATAAATTGCCCTCATTAAGTATACTTCTTCTAATTAATACATTATTTAATTCACTAAATTAAGTAGTATTTTATTAATAATGATTTTAAAATAATAATTAAATTTACATTTACTATTTATATTTATATATAACCATATCTTATTAAAATTAATTATTATATTATTTATATACATACTATATAGTTACTACATATTACATAGTTATAAAAATAATAATAATAATAATAATAATCATAATAATAATGATAATAACAACAATAATAATAACACCCAATTATAATTAAGTCAGGTCGTGTTAGACGACACTCTTCAAGTGAAACTCCGTGACACCTATCGCATCGTGCGAGACAAACCACTATATGATACATATATCTTAGGATGACAATATAGTAATTTAATTCAAAGTGTAAGGCGTCTAATATAATATTTTAATCATAGAATACAAGTATTTATATAATAGTTCAACTTTTGCCCCTTATTTAGTTAACTTCTAAGTACTATATTATGTAATATAATTATTACTATATTATTTTATGATATGATATTATTTAATTTATTAAATTTTAGTTTATTTATGATACTATAAATTGACATTTACATTTATATTTACTAATTATATTTTAAAACTAATTACTATTTAAATTAAGTATTATTTTATTTATACAACTAATATATATCTTCATATTTATAATAACATTAATACTAATATTTTCTTGGGACATATTGTGAGTTTAATAATTCTGTATTTATATAAAATATTTGAGTTAATGATATATTATTTAATATGATTCAAAAAATAATTACAATAATAATAAATATTATCATATTAATACTACTACTAATTATTATTATAAGGTTAAGAACAACAAAACTATAATATTTGTGTTAATATATTAATTACAATATGATATCGTGTATCTGTAGTGGTATTGTATCTATAACAATTTAATGTTCAGTAATTGTATCATGACAATATAATAACGAATCACTAAAACATGTGTAGCGATAATCCGAGTGCATATATAGGTTAACTCATCGAAATTATGATAATCCCAAAAACTATTATTATGACGTTATTTTATACACTACAAATCAAACCGCGACGAAACACGGGTCTAACGCTAGTAGATTTATGAACCTTGCACGTAAAATACTCATTTGAAAAGTTTAACATCATTAATTGAACAAAATGGACCAATGATGAAAGATACATATATCATTAGAGACTACAATTGTAATTTTATAACATTAGGGATCAAATCAAAATTTTGACCAAACCACAAGTATCATCCGTGTAATTTACTCTTTAATTAATTAGCAATGCAACGATTGTTATAAGTAACGTATAAATGAAATAGTTTAATTTTAAAACAACAAACTAGTTTTTTTTTCAAACGGCAACAAACTAGTATCTAGTTATTTATAAATGATATCAATTATCATTTGTCTAAGTAGTTAAGGTAAATTACCCAAGACAACTAAAAATGATGAGGTTTTGAGTTTGTGTTTGACTCTATGCCAAAAATACTTACGGTTTAGTTAAAGTGTTTTTTTCCTCAGTTATGGGTGCGATCCTGGCCGGAAAATGGATCATATGTGGTTTCGATTAAAATAAAACATCTCTTACAAAGCAGTGTAATACTTTAGTTGTTTAAAAAAAGTTATTTATTAATGACATGGTTTCTATAATCCATTAATGCTTCTTAATACTAAATGCATATATCACAAAAACCAATAATAAATACCGTGTATTTAACCTTGAAGACAACTCAAAATATTTTTGTACTATCAAAAAATTTAGATCACAATGACGAAATATCTTCTATGTTATGCGGTCTTTTACATGTTATTTACAAATTGCATGAATGGGATTATTGCTATCCCTCTCGAGGAATTTTGCCGGTCTGTTGGTATGTAGTAAATACCTTCAAAGTCTTATTTTGTTCGACTTAATTATTTTTACGTTGTTCGTTCAAATAGTAAGAAAATAATTTTTAAAGACGAGATAATCGTGAATTCATGATTGATATTCTTTTGCACTAAGAACCATAACATTTATTGCTCTTATTTTGGTTTGCTGTGACAACCCGAAATTTTCCGTGAATTAATATAAGATTTTTATGTGAATTTATGATTTGTTTTTATATTTTTATTATTATTTAATAATATTAATAATAATAAAAAAATAATAATAATAATAATAATAATAATAATAATAATAATAATAATGATATTATTATTACAAACAATGATAATAATAATAATTATAATAATAATGATATTATTATCAAAAATGATAATAAAAATAATAATGATGTTATTATTAAAAATAATAATGTTAATAATGAAAATAATGATAATAATGAAAATATTATTAATAATAATTATTTACAAAATTTATTAAATTGATTTAATAAGTCCAGGGGTTGTTTTGTAATTTTTAAAACATGTTTTATAAACTTAAAACATGAAATAAAAAGTTTACAAACCCCAGGGACCATTCTGTAATTTATTTAAATCCCAAACCCCCCCCCCCCGTCGACACCCTGTTACTCCGGCCGGCCACCGGCGACAATTCCGGCGAACTCCAAACGGCTTCAATACTCGATTGTAAAATATGAAACCGGTCCCAAATGATTCGTAGACAAAAATCGAACACAATGCCCCACAATAATTCGAAAACCAACTGAGTGCGATCGATCTACACCACGTGAAACTTTCGGCCACTTTAACAACTCCTAAATCGCACTACTACTATATTTTATTCAAATTAATCAAACAATATCGACTATATAATCATTACTAAACTAATGGTATTCTCAATCTCAACTGAAACACTCGAAAACAAGCAGTTCGAATCATCACCATTACCGCGACCTGTAGCTACACGAACACCCCTATTCGAGTTTCAAACCTCTAAATTTCCAGAGGGCTTTTGATCATTGGGATTACTGGAAACCTCCTGTGAATTTAATTTAATTTTCATCTACGATTGATCGTTGTTTGAATTCCTCATTCGGCCGCGACCTGCAGTTAACCGAACATTACCTATCGAGCATCGAAACAGGTAATTGAAACTACCTATATACTCGATTTCTTATATGGAATAAAAGCCCTATCCTTTTAATCGATTTCAACATCAATTTAGGCTTCAATTTGATCGATTACAGTTCTAGGGTTCATGTGAATTTGGGGAAACTGGGTTTAATTGTTTAAAAGGATTTAGTCCTGTGTTCCTTTCGATTTGGAGCCTTGGCTCACTGGTTCGGGTGTTGGGGCGATGGGGAGGAGGTCGCGGGTTCGAACCCGGCCCCCTCCTAATTATGTTTTTAAGCCTTTTAGGCTATTTAAAATATATAAAAATTATTAAAAATTATAAAAATAATTTTTAAAAGCTTCTGTTATTTTTAACACCATTAAATATTTTTCTGTAAATTATTTAATTAAAAATACTTTAAATAAAATTTATAAAATATTATTTAAAAATATTATAAATAACTATTTTTATAAAAATAGACTTTAAATTATGATTTAAAGTATTAATTCATTAATTGAACACCATATCATTTTTAATTAATGATAAATCATAAAAATTGTAGAAATTCAATTATTTAAAAACCCTAATTATTTATGTTAATAATTATTACATGTATTATAAATTATTACATATATTATAAATTGTTATCCATACAAAAATGGGTTTTTTAATATAAATTAAAACAATCAAATTATTAATGGATATTATATTATTTAGGGATTTATTTTGATAATATAAATACAAATTAGATTTTATAAATTTAAACATTTATAAAATCTTACAAAAATTAAATATAAACTTATATGTTTATATAACGTCTATAATTTAATTAGAATATAATGATATGTCAAAATCATTATTAAACTAATTAAATTTTATATAAATCCTTAATTATTAACAAAAATAACTAAATGACTTAATGATTATAACAAATCCCAGAAAACCAAACCCTAGATCAAATGAACACCAGGTTCAAGATCTAACTTATTTAGGTTATGGATTTGTATATATATATACTTATGTGAATATTAATTCCTTAACAGGAATTTACTAGGTTGTCAACACCACACAGGAACTGAGGTGAGTTCATAACTATTCCCCTTTTTAATCATTTAAATATTTTGGGGCTGGAATACATGTTGTAATTGAAATTACAAATTATTTAATGAACACCAGGTTCAAGATCTAACTTATTTAGGTTATGGATTTGTATATATATATACTTATGTGAATATTAATTCCTTAACAGGAATTTACTAGGTTGTCAACACCACACAGGAACTGAGGTGAGTTCATAACTATTCCCCTTTTTAATCATTTAAATATTTTGGGGCTGGAATACATGTTGTAATTGAAATTACAAATTATTTTGTGTATTATGTTAAATAATAATTTAATCACATTTATGATTACATATGGTTATTATGAAAATCCTTCTCTGTATACTGGACTATAAATAAGCAGGGATCTTTTGGATAGTACTATCGGGGAGTGACTTACCCCCACAAAGGTATGGACATGTGATCCATATCAGATGCACAAAGATCTTGTTGTCATTCGGGATGACTGTTTCTGTAGTGAGAAGGCAGATGTGCACTTTATATAGTTTGTATTATAGTTCCATTTACAACCCATATGAGGATAAATGTAAAGGAGGATTTGCTCCCTCTGATTTGAAATTATTATGAAAATATAATATACACATGAAAAGGATATTAAACTATGGTACATGGACAAATCCTATGTGTAGGATTTGTTGGGCTTGTACATAGTGGGTATGTGGGATAGCGGGTTCACCTTAATAAAAAGGGTTCTGACAGGCTATTCATATACCGGTGAGTAAATTAAACTCACACTTTTACAGTAAATCCTATTTGATGATAATTGATGATTTATCACTATGTTTTACTTACCTGTGAACTCACCAACCCTGTGTTGACACTTGATTTACATGTATTCTCAGGTATCTACTAGGAGCTTATGGACATGCACGTAGGATCATATAAGAGCTCAAGATACCTATTGATTATTATCTGAAATATGATTAAGACATGTTGTCAAGAAAACAAACTATCTTTTATTTCCGCTGCTCTGATTATTAATGAAATGTTTATCTAAAACTTATCATATAGATAACTGCATCTCATGTGTGACTACTGTGTTCGATCCTGTTTGTTCACCCCTCCGTGATAGATTCCAGACCCGGAATTTGAGGGTGTGACAGATTGGTATCAGAGCCACTGGTTATACTGAGTTAGGGATTGCATCTAGCCTATAGCCACACACAATAGTTGCACAAAGTAAATTGCCTTAGTTAGAAATCCAATAGGATTAAGAAGTTATATGCTTAAACTTAGATAGTTGTCTTCCTAAACATAACTTGACTCTTTGACTCTTTTCGATCATTCCTAAACTTATTCTCAACGACATGTGGGATCTACACTTATCATCGTGCCTAAATCAATTTTTTTTTATTCTCGTCAAAGTCTGTGTCTTACAACTTGAAACATGTAATGCTGGAAGAGCGTGATGCCTGTATCTCGGGGTGTTCTGTCTAGGCAAGGTATTCGCATATATCCAAATCAACCGATGGACCTGTTTACCTTACCTGGGAACCCTTGGGATGAGTATCTGCTTATAGGTACGCATGTCTTCAACAAAGTTGTGATTGACCCAATACTTTGATTAGTCAACGTACTCGCTTTGATTTACAAATCAAACGATTACACCTGGAACATCTCATTGCTATTATGCCAAATTCTTGACCGTCGTTTTCGTGTTGAATAACTCGTATTACCCAATTTCCATGAAAATTCTTAATGATCTTTCAGAATGACTTCTTGTCAAATCCGTTCACGGTCTAGAAACTCTGGCTGTAAGATTTCTGCTATTGTAGCATGTGAAGTTACTGCGATCATACACAAGTCTTTAAGGCAAATAGGTCAAATTACCTTGATATGTTCCATTTGGTAATCTAAGCTACGCTTGTCCTAACCTAAAGCGAGACTTGTTTCCTTAGTACTCGTGCCTTGCCGAATTTAATCGAAAAATCCAGTTTTCTTAAATTCCCATCTGTCCTACAGTAATTGTCCATACTTTGAATATTTGATATAAAATGCATCTATTGAATATGTCAAAGTGTGAATTCTCATCAAACAATTTCATGATAGATGGACGTACCAGCGGGCAGAGGCAGAGGTAGAGGACGCGCCAGAAGAACTGTCCCAACAGGGATGACTCCTGAAGAAATACAAGCCTTGGTCAATCAAGGTGTTGCTGCAGCCCTAGCCACTCAGGCTGCTCAGAATGGTCATCACTATTCATATAAAAAGTTCCTAGACTGCAAACCAGATATCTTCACCGGTGCAGAAGGGGCCATTGGGCTCATAAGGTGGTTCGAGAAATGTGAATCCATCTTCGCTATATCTGAATGTCCCGATGAGAGTAGGACCAAGTATGCCTCCGGAGCCTTGAGTGGAGCTGCACTCTCGTTCTGGAAGACAGAAGTTTCAAGACTTACTCTCTCCCTAGCCAATGCTATGGATTGGGAGGAATTCAAACAGCTGATGATGGAAGAATTCTGTCCGAGAGAAGAAGTACAAAGGTTTGAAACCGAGTGCTGGAACCATAAAATGGTGGGATCTAAAATTGAAAAGTATACCACTGAAAATCATGAGTACGTAACCTTGTGTCCTCATATGATGGAGCCTGCTCACAGAAGAATTGAAGGCTATATCCGTGGACTGTCGCCAGTCATTCAATCTATGGTCACTTCCTCCAACCCAACTTCAATCCAACAGGCCATTAGGATAGCTCACAAGCTGACTAATGAGGCTGTGGCTCAGGGGAAGTTACCACCAAGAAACAAGGGTAAGGGTGTCACTGCTGAAAGCTTGGGGAAGAGAAAGTTTGAAGATGCTAAAGACAGTGAGAGTCAAGGTACAAGCAAGAAGCAAGATCAGAAAAAGCACCATGACAATCAGGGCATTCCGCCTAGATGTCAGAGGTGTAGCAAGCGTCACCATGGCAAGTGTACTGCAATCATCTGCTACAAATGCAACAAGAGGGGGCACACTGCTCCTGAATGTAGAACCAAGACTCAAGACCAAGGAAAGAAGGATGGTAATCAGCAGAATGGTGGAAAGAAGGAAGTTATTTGTTTCAGATGTGGAGAAAAGGGCCATATTGCTAAAGACTGCACTGGGGAAAAGAAAGATATAGCCAAGGGCAGAGCTTTCGTTATTGGCAAAGGTGAGGCTCTAAAAGACCCTAACGTTATTATGGGAAAATTTTTGGTGAATAATGTTTATGCCATAGTATTATTTGACACGGGAGCTGATAGAAGCTTCGTATCTAATACTTTCTATAAGCACTTGAATGTAGAACCTGTATCCCTAGATGAGCCATATGTTGTAGAAGTAGCAAATGGTAAATCCTTGACCGCATCATAAATCCTGAAAAACTGTACACTAGATTTATCAGGTCATATCCTACCAATAGACCTCATGCCTATTACTTTGGGAAGCTTCGATGTGGTAGTTGGTATGGATTGGTTATCCAAAAACTCTGCAGAAATTATCTGTAAAGACAAAATGATTCGTATCCCCTTACCAAATGATGAAGTCCTGTGTGTGAAGGGAGATAAGACTGGTGTTGTGATGGGAGTTATTTCTTACTTGAAGGCTCAAAAGTGTCTTCGAAAAGGACATACTGCTATCCTAGCCCTAGTCACTGACAAAGATAAGAAGGAAAGGAAGATTGAAGATGTACCCGTCGTCAGGGAATTTCCTGAAGTGTTTCCTGATGAACTGCCTGGGTTGCCCCCTAAAAGAGAGGTTGAGTTTTCAATCGAGTTAGTACCTGGAGCTACACCTATAGCTCGGGCGCCATACCGTCTCGCACCTTCTGAATTAAAAGAACTATCTGACCAGCTTAGGAAACTCCTTGATAAAGGATTCATCCGACCTAGCTCGTCACCATGGGGAGCACCAGTGTTATTTGTGAAGAAGAAAGACGGAACTTTCAGGATGTGCATTGACTATCGGGAACTGAACAAAGTGACGATCAAGAACCGTTATCCCTTGCCACGTATTGACGACTTATTTGACCAACTGCAAGGTTCAAGCATTTACTCCAAGATAGATCTTAGAAGCGGTTATCATCAGCTGAGAGTCAGAGATGAAGATATTATGAAGACGGCTTTCAGAACTCGATACGGTCACTTTGAGTTCACAGTCATGCCATTTGGGCTAACAAATGCACCTGCTGTATTCATGGATCTCATGAATCGTGTATGCAAGCCTTATCTAGACAAGTTTGTTATTGTCTTCATTGATGACATCTTGATCTATTCCAAAAATGAGCAGGAGCATGAAGAACATCTGAGATTGATCCTTGAACTACTAAAGAGAGAGGAGCTTTATGCTAAGTTCTCGAAATGTGATTTCTGGCTTAAAGAAGTTCAATTCCTTGGTCATGTGATCGATGCTAATGGAATTCATGTAGACCCAGCTAAAATTGAATCCATCAAAAGCTGGCCTACACCTTCTAATCCAACCGAAATTAGGCAATTTCTTGGCCTAGCCGGCTATTACAGGAGATTTATCGAGGGATTCTCCAAGATAGCTCAACCATTGACTATGCTTACCCAAAAGGGGGTAGCATATCATTGGGGATTCAAGCAAGAGGCTGCTTTCCAAACACTGAAACAGAAGTTGTGCAGTGCACCTATTTTGTCCCTACCCGATGGTATTGAAGACTTTGTAGTCTACTGTGATGCTTCTGTTCAGGGACTGGGATGTGTTTTGATGCAGCGAGACAAAGTCATAGCCTATGCCTCAAGACAGTTAAAGGCTCATGAGAAGAACTATGCAACTCATGACCTAGAACTGGGAGCTGTTGTGTTTGCTCTTAAATTATGGAGACATTACTTGTACGGTACTAAGTGCACTATTTATACCGACCACAAGAGTCTTCAACACCTGTATAATCAAAAGGAGCTGAACATGAGGCAGAGGAGATGGCTTGAACTACTAAACGATTATGATTGTGCCATCAAGTACCATCCTGGTAAAGCAAATATTGTGGCTGATGCTTTGAGTAGGAAAGAACATGTGAAACCTCGTAGAGTACGAGCTCTGCAACTTACTATTCAAAGCAACCTGCCGGCACAAATCTTGAATGCTCAGACTGAAGCCCTGAAAGAAGAGAACATTAAAGATGAAAACCTTCGAGGGCTAGACCAACAGTTTGAAGTTCATTCGGATGGGATACGCGTTATAGCAGGAAGGATTTGGGTACCCCTGTACGGGAATCTGTGAAGCTTGATCATGGATGAAGCCCACAAGTCTAGATACTCTATCCACCCAGGTGCAGATAAGATGTATTATGACTTGAAGCTTGTTTACTGGTGGCCAAGAATGAAGGCAGACATTGCAACCTATGTCTCAAAGTGCTTGACTTGTTCTAAAGTGAAGGTCGAATACCAAAAGCCTTCAGGAATGTTGACCCAACCAGAAATTCCCGTGTGGAAATGGGAAAGGATAAAAATGGATTTCGTCACGGGTTTACCCAAATCTCAAACGGGCAATGACACCATTTGGGTTATCGTTGACCGTCTCACCAAATCCGCTCATTTCATACCCATTCGTGAGAAAGACAAGATGGAGAAGCTTGCAAGGGTGTACATCAAAGAAATTATCTCTAGACACGGAGTGCCAGTGTCTATCATCTCTGATCGTGATGCCCGATTTACATCAATCTTCTGGGGTAAGCTTCAGAAAGCTCTAGGCACTCGCCTAGATATGAGCACAGCCTATCACCCTCAAACTGATGGTCAAAGTGAAAGAACCATACAGACTCTTGAGGATATGCTTAGGGCTTGTGTTATTGACTTTGGAAAGAACTGGGAAGGTCATTTACCTTTGGTAGAGTTTTCATATAACAATAGCTATCATTCGAGCATCAAGGCGGCACCATTCGAGGCCTTATATGGACGTAAATGTAGATCACCGCTTTGCTGGGCAGAAGTTGGAGATAGTCAACTTACTGGTCCAGAGTTGATCTTTGAAACTCATGAGAAAATTGTCCAGATAAGAGAACGCATGGCTGCTGCCAGGGATCGCCAGAAAAGCTATGCTGATAAACGCCGTAAACCACTGGAATTTCAGGAAGGAGATAAAGTTTTGCTAAAGGTATCTCCCTGGAAAGGAGTTATACGCTTTGGAAAACGAGGGAAATTGAACCCTCGCTACGTGGGGCCTTTTGAAATTGTCAGAAGGATCGGCCCAGTAGCCTATGAATTAAATCTACCTGCTGAACTTGGTGGTGTGCACAATGTTTTCCACGTATCCAATCTAAGGAAGTGTTTATCTGATGAATCACTTGTTGTGCCTTTAGAGGAACTGCAAGTAGATGAGAAACTCAGGTTTATCGAGGAACCAGTTGAAATCATGGATAAAGAAGTTAAACAACTTAAGCATAGCAAGATCCCGATTGTCAGAGTTCGGTGGAACTCCCGGCGTGGTCCTGAGTTCACTTGGGAACGAGAGGACGAAATGATGCGCAAGTACCCTAACCTGTTTAAAAAATGTTGCTAGTACATCTTAATTTTCGGAACGAAAATTCCTCTAACAGGGGGATGATGTGACAACCCGAAATTTTCCGTGAATTAATATAAGATTTTTATGTGAATTTATGATTTGTTTTTATATTTTTATTATTATTTAATAATAATATTAATAATAATAAAAATAATAATAATAATAATAATAATAATAATAATAATGATATTATTATTACAAACAATGATAATAATAATAATTATAATAATAATGATATTATTATCAAAAATGATAATAAAAATAATAATGATGTTATTATTAAAAATAATAATGTTAATAATGAAAATAATGATAATAATGAAAATATTATTAATAATAATTATTTACAAAATTTATTAAATTGATTTAATAAGTCCAGGGGTTGTTTTGTAATTTTTAAAACATGTTTTATAAACTTAAAACATGAAATAAAAAGTTTACAAACCCCGGGGACCATTCTGTAATTTATTTAAATCCCAAACCCCCCCCCCCGTCGACACCCTGTTACTCCGGCCGGCCACCGGCGACAATTCCGGCGAACTCCAAACGGCTTCAATACTTGATTACGTGATGGTAATCTTCCTAACAATCTATTGTCAAGTAAAGATATTATCCCTGATCATGATAGTCGCTTCATCTCTCGTTTTCTGGAAATGTCTCCAATCATCTCTCGAAACTCAACCGAATCTTAACACAACTTATCAACCGTAAACCAACGGTCAGACTGAAGGAACGATACAGACGCTCGAGGATATGCTTCGGGCTTGTGTCATTGATTTCAGTGGATCGTGGGATTCTTATCTTCCATTGATTGAATTCTCTTACAATAACAATCACCATACCAACATTTAGATGGCACCATTTGAGGCCTTGTATGGTCTGAAGTTGGTGAATCACAGATTACTGGTCCTGAACTGATACAAGAAACAACCGACAAAATTCATAAGATCCGTGATAACTTGATCGCTGCTAGAAATCGTCAAAAGCATTATGCTGACAAAAGACGTAAGCCCATGGAATACAATGTCGGTGATCTCGTACTTCTTAAGGTGTCACCTTGGAAGAGAGTGATTCGCTTTGGAAAGAAAGGGAAACTAGCACCTCGTTACGCGAGTCCATTCAAAGTACACGAGCGAATTGGGAAAGTAGCCTACAAGCTTGAACTACCCCAAGAGCTCAGCAATATACAACCAACGTTTCATGTTTCAAATCTCAAGAAATGTCTCGCATACACTAATCGATTTCACGAACTGAGCCTTTTGGTACCGCATCTTGCTACCCCTACCTCCCGAGCCATCGAGAAATACATTGGTGGACTACCCATGCAGATTCAGGATACGGTGCTAGGAAGGAATCCTTCAACACTAGAAGATGCTATCAGGCTGGCTGCACAGTTAACCGATAATCATGTGAAAGCTGGTTCCTTAACCCGGAAAGGATCGAAGAAGAATACCGATAAACTTTCTAACGAGACCGTCAAAACCGACCAACCCGAGCCTTCCAGGAACAAGAAGAGGAAGGCTCAATCTCAAAATTTTGCTGTGATTTCCCCTACTGTGCCAATTACTCAAGTCCCCCCAACACATCAACAAGCGGTAAACAACCAATCGCTGATGAGAAAGCCATACACCGGACCCCATCCACTGTGTAACATCTGCAATTACCATCATCCCGCTAACATTCAGTGTCGTCAATGCATAAACTGTGGTCGTTTGGGTCATACATTCAACGTGTGCAGGAGTGCTGCTAAAGCTCCGACCAATGCACCAGTTCACCAACATCCTCCTGCAATTACCCAGGGTCGTGCATGCTATCAATGTGGTGATCCGAACCATTTTCGCAATCGATGCCCTCAACTTGCCAGCCTAGTTCCTACGGCTCAAGGACATGCTTTCAACATTAATGCTCAACAAGCTCAAGCCACAAATGATGTGGTGTTTAATAATTCTTGTCCTTGATTTCGTCTTCATGACGTAATTCAAGATTTGTAATCGTGATTTTCTTTTGTTACATTGTTGTAATTTGAAAATTTCTAAATTTCTAATTGAGATATTTTTCCTTTCGTTGTTAAGTCGAACTTTGAACCGTTTGCACCGCGGGAGATGCAAGAGTTTGCAAGTCAACCCATGACTAAGGACACTCATATCTCCTAAATGATTTTAACTCATCAAAACAAGGGTGATTCCCTTAATTTGGTGATGATTCTTTATTCATTTCAATAAATGGTTTTCCAATGACGTGTTTTATGAAATTTCATCCTCTGGATTAGGGTGATTTCCTTATCTCGAGGACTAACTTCAATTATTCTCTTTGAAATTTACATTTCACAAATGACATGATCTCACCAAAATAGGATTGAAACCCGTACTTTGGTGACAAATGTCAATCTTCGATTGTTTTCTTGAAGCCCAATCATCAAGATACGATTGAAATTCGTACCTTGATGATAATTTCATTTTTATGGATTGTATTTTCTCAAATGAAACGACCTCGTCAAAGTAGGAGTGAATTCTGGATTTTGACGAGGAAGTCTATCTGGATTTTGACGAGGAAGTCTATCTTATTATATTTTGTTTTTGTAAAAATTCATCGTTAAGATAGGAGTGATTTCCCTTACCTTAATGGTGAGTTACCTCGTTTTATGTCTGTAGATCCTCAGATCGAACTTTTTGATTGGAAGGTTAGTGGTCATACCTTGAGAGTACACCATCAAGTTAGGGGTGAAAACCATACCTTGATGACTATTCTCATTTCTCGATCATCAACTTACCATGGTTGTAATCAAGTGACGAGACGCATGTAGTAGCTTGAAGGGTGAAATAATGTTAGTGTTTCGACCTATCAAGCCAAAGCATGATCTCTGAACTTGAAAGAGACGCGATCGTTTTAGGTTGATTTTGATTTCAAGTTTGGAGCATTTAAATTCTTAAATCGATTTCTTTTATTCTCATGTTTTGATTTGATCTAGTTACACCAAACCATTTATTCCTTATTTATCGACTTTCATTGTGAGATAGCATCAAAACCTGATTACGTGATGGTAATCTTCCTAAACAATCTATTGTCAAGTAAAGATATTATCCCTGATCATGATAGTCGCTTCATCTCTCGTTTTCTGGAAAAGTCTCCAATCATCTCTCGAAACTCAACCGAATCTTAACACAACTTATCAACCGTAAACCAACGGTCAGACTGAAGGAACGATACAGACGCTCGAGGATATGCTTCGGGCTTGTGTCATTGATTTCAGTGGATCGTGGGATTCTTATCTTCCATTGATTGAATTCTCTTACAATAACAATCACCATACCAACATTTAGATGGCACCATTTGAGGCCTTGTATGGTCTGAAGTTGGTGAATCACAGATTACTGGTCCTGAACTGATACAAGAAACAACCGACAAAATTCATAAGATCCGTGATAACTTGATCGCTGCTAGAAATCGTCAAAAGCATTATGCTGACAAAAGACGTAAGCCCATGGAATACAATGTCGGTGATCTCGTACTTCTTAAGGTGTCACCTTGGAAGAGAGTGATTCGCTTTGGAAAGAAAGGGAAACTAGCACCTCGTTACGCGAGTCCATTCAAAGTACACGAGTGAATTGGGAAAGTAGCCTACAAGCTTGAACTACCCCAAGAGCTCAGCAATATACAACCAACGTTTCTTGTTTCAAATCTCAAGAAATGTCTTGCCGATAAAAATCTCCATATTCCTCTCGACGAAGTCCAGATTGATGAATCCATGCACTTTATTGAGAAACCTGTGGAAATTATGGATCGGGAAGTTAAACAACTCAAACGCAGTCGGATACCCATTGTCAAAGTTCGTTGGGAATCTAAACGTGGCCCAGAGTTCACCTGGGAACGTGAGGACCGAATGAAATCCCAGTACCCTCATCTTTTCGTTTCAGCCTCCTCGTGATTTAAAATTTCGGGACGAAATTTCCTAAAGCAGGGGAGACTGTAACATCGCGTATTTGTGTTAAATAAAAATAAATTTTGTTGAATACGTTGATGTTGAATTCAAAATTTCAATAATCGTAATAACAATAATAACAATGATAATGATAATAATAATAATAATAATAATAATAATAATAATAATAATAATAATAATAATAATAATAATAACAATAAAATAATACTACTATTGATAATAAGTAAGGATTATTAAATATATATATATATATATATATATTTAATAATCCTTACTTATTATCAATAGTAGTATTATTTTATTGTTATTATTATTATTATTATTATTATTATTATTATTATTATCATTGTTATTATTGTTATTACGATTATTGAAATTTTGAATTCAACATCAACGTATTCAACAAAATTTATTTTTATTTAACACAAATACGCGATGTTACAGTCTCCCCTGCTTTAGGAAATTTCGTCCCGAAATTTTAAATCACGAGGAGGCTGAAACGAAAAGATGAGGGTACTGGGATTTCATTCGGTCCTCACGTTCCCAGGTGAACTCTGGGCCACGTTTAGATTCCCAACGAACTTTGACAATGGGTATCCGACTGCGTTTGAGTTGTTTAACTTCCCGATCCATAATTTCCACAAGTTTCTCAATAAAGTGCATGGATTCATCAATCTGGACTTCGTCGAGAGGAATATGGAGATTTTTATCGGCAAGACATTTCTTGAGATTTGAAACATGAAACGTTGGTTGTATATTGCTGAGCTCTTGGGGTAGTTCAAGCTTGTAGGCTACTTTCCCAATTCGCTCGTGTACTTTGAATGGACTCGCGTAACGAGGTGCTAGTTTCCCTTTCTTTCCAAAGCGAATCACTCTCTTCCAAGGTGACACCTTAAGAAGTACGAGATCACCGACATTGTATTCCATGGGCTTACGTCTTTTGTCAGCATAATGCTTTTGACGATTTCTAGCAGCGATCAAGTTATCACGGATCTTATGAATTTTGTCGGTTGTTTCTTGTATCAGTTCAGGACCAGTAATCTGTGATTCACCAACTTCAGACCATACAAGGCCTCAAATGGTGCCATCTAAATGTTGGTATGGTGATTGTTATTGTAAGAGAATTCAATCAATGGAAGATAAGAATCCCACGATCCACTGAAATCAATGACACAAGCCCGAAGCATATCCTCGAGCGTCTGTATCGTTCCTTCAGTCTGACCGTTGGTTTACGGTTGATAAGTTGTGTTAAGATTCGGTTGAGTTTCGAGAGATGATTGGAGACTTTTCCAGAAAACGAGAGATGAAGCGACTATCATGATCAGGGATAATATCTTTACTTGACAATAGATTGTTTAGGAAGATTACCATCACGTAATCAGGTTTTGATGATAACTCACAATGAAAGTCGATAAATAAGGAATAAATGGTTTGGTGTAACTAGATCAAATCAAAACATGAGAATAAAAGAAATCGATTTAAGAATTTAAATGCTCCAAACTTGAAATCAAAATCAACCTAAAACGATCGCGTCTCTTTCAAGTTCAGAGATCATGCTTTGGCTTGATAGGTCGAAACACTAACATTATTTCACCCTTCAAGCTACTACATGCGTCTCGTCACTTGATTACAACCATGGTAAGTTGATGATCGAGAAATGAGAATAGTCATCAAGGTATGGTTTTCACTCCTAACTTGATGGTGTACTCTCAAGTATGACCACTAACCTTCCAATCAAAAAGTTCGATCTGAGGATCTACAGACATAAAACGAGGTAACTCACCATTAAGGTAAGGGAAATCACTCCTATCTTAACGATGAATTTTTACAAAAACAAAATATAATAAGATAGACTTCCTCGTCAAAATCCAGATAGACTTCCTCGTCAAAATCCAGAATTCACTCCTACTTTGACGAGGTCGTTTCATTTGAGAAAATACAATCCATAAAAATGAAATTATCATCAAGGTACGAATTTCAATCGTATCTTGATGATTGGGCTTCAAGAAAACAATCGAAGATTGACATTTGTCACCAAAGTACGGGTTTCAATCCTATTTTGGTGAGATCATGTCATTTGTGAAATGTAAATTTCAAAGAGAATAATTGAAGTTAGTCCTCGAGATAAGGAAATCACCCTAATCCAGAGGATGAAATTTCATAAAACACGTCATTGGAAAACCATTTATTGAAATGAATAAAGAATCATCACCAAATTAAGGGAATCACCCTTGTTTTGATGAGTTAAAATCATTTAGGAGATATGAGTGTCCTTAGTCATGGGTTGACTTGCAAACTCTTGCATCTCCCGCGGTGCAAACGGTTCAAAGTTCGACTTAACAACGAAAGGAAAAATATCTCAATTAGAAATTTAGAAATTTTCAAATTACAACAATGTAACAAAAGGAAATCACGATTACAAATCTTGAATTACGTCATGAAGACGAAATCAAGGACAAGAATTATTAAACACCACATCATTTGTGGCTTGAGCTTGTTGAGCATTAATGTTGAAAGCATGTCCTTGAGCCGTAGGAACTAGGCTGGCAAGTTGAGGGCATCGATTGCGAAAATGGTTCGGATCACCACATTGATAGCATGCACGACCCTGGGTAATTGCAGGAGGATGTTGGTGAACTGGTGCATTGGTCGGAGCTTTAGCAGCACTCCTACACACGTTGAATGTATGACCCAAACGACCACAGTTTGTGCATTGACGACACTGAATGTTAGCGGGATGATGGTAATTGCAGATGTTACACAGTGGATGGGGTCCGATGTATGGCTTTCTCATCAGCGATTGGTTGTTTACCGCTTGTTGATGTGTTGGGGGGACTTGAGTAATTGGCACAGTAGGGGAAATCATAGCAAAATTTTGAGATTGAGCCTTCCTCTTCTTGTTCCTGGAAGGCTCGGGTTGGTCGGTTTTGACGGTCTCGTTAGAAAGTTTAACGGTATTCTTCTTCGATCCTTTCCGGGTTAAGGAACCAGCTTTCACATGATTATCGGTTAACTGTGCAGCCAGCCTGATAGCATCTTCTAGTGTTGAAGGATTCCTTCCTAGCACCGTATCCTGAATCTGCATGGGTAGTCCACCAATGTATTTCTCGATGGCTCGGGAGGTAGGGGTAGCAAGATGCGGTACCAAAAGGCTCAGTTCGTGAAATCGATTAGTGTATGCGAGGTTCTCGCCACTGTCTTGGGTTAACTCCCAGAACTCAGCTTCCAGTTTACGGACTTCATTTCTTGGGCAGAACTCTTTAGTCATGAGTTCCTTAACTTCAGCCCACGTCAATGCTAAAGCAGTTTCAATTCCACGGGTTCGTTTCTCCCCGTTCCACCAAGTAAGTGCGCGTTTCTGGAGAACGCTTGTGGCATACCGGACTTTTAGATTTTCAGGGCATTCACTGTTTAGGAAAGTGTTCTCGATGCTTTCGAACCACTGTAGTAATCCAGTAGCACCTTCAGTTCCACTGAACTTAGTGGGGTTGCAAGAACTGAAATGTTTATAAGTACAAGTTCGGGGAGGGTTTGGTGCAGTTGGGTTTTGGACAGTATTGTTGCCTTGGTTCAAATGTGTAAGTAGTGTTGGGATAACCGCAGCAACTTCACGTGCCACCATAGCAGCAATCTTGCGGCCAGAGCTTCTAGATCGGGAGCGGTTTTGACGAGAAGACATGCTGTATAATAAGGAACAAAGAAACCTTTATGAGTAACGGGTAATTGGTTTTTTAAAACTTTTCAAAATAATAAAATCGTTAATGAGATTGTTTAAAACAACAATGAGAGGTTAGGAGTGTAAACGTTCGGTTCGCAACCCAAAACGAATACGTTGACTTATCAAAGTATTTGTGTCCAGCACGAGGACATGCGTACCTATAAGCGAATACTCATCTCGAGGGTTCCCAGGTAAGGTAATCAAGTTGTATGAAATACCTTGCCTAGACAGAACACCTTAAGATACAGGTATCCCACTCTTCCAGCATTGCATGTTCTCGGTCGTGTGACACGGACTTTGACGAGATTTGAAAACCATGAATAACAATCGAGTTTTGGAGTTTGAAATCACTTGAATTAGGCACACAATGCCTTAGAATATGAGTTAAGATTCGTGTGTATATTGATAGATTCAAAGCATAAGAAGAATCACATAAGGCATATAATCACATAAACAAATACAACCATATAAGGCACATAAAATCCTATCTAAGCATGTAACATACATGAGAGGACTCATGTGTAATGGTACTTAGTTATAGTCTAGGTCATTCCATTTCTAATAACCTAATTCCCTATAACCATGGCTCTGATACCAATCTGTCACACCCCGACCGACGGCGGAATCATCGGAGCGGACGAGGGAATGATGGATTGTTCATAACACATGGTTGTCTAATAGTGGAAATAATATTAAAATCAGATTACATGATAGAATAAGTACAACATACACAAATACAACAATCGAAACCACAGATAATAATTGTCTTTTATTATAACTAGGTCCGTGTCTTAGATGAGCACATAGAAGTCCACTATCTTGCTTAACCTGAAATCATGTGAGAAAATAAAGTCAGCTAACGAGTTAGCTGGTGAGTAATCACAGTTTTGAATATACATATAGATTGATTGATTGATCCATCGATTGTAATTCAATTCACAAGGTAATATTAAGACTTATATGGCAACCGCGAAGCATATAGATAAACCGACACAATATAAACCCCTTGACTTGACACTTGCATATAATAGACTCCACACAAACACATAGATTGACTAATTGCCTCTGGCACAATCACCACTCGTAAGCCATGTGGGGTGGGTTATCCAAACCAGTAGATCTACATTGTTGCCAGGATTGATTGATTGATTGAATTAGGGTTTTACTGTCATCCAGTTTATCACAGTATGTTCACGTAATTGCAAGTAATAACATAACCTGTCTTGAATTGAATTGAAAATGAAATAACAATAGAATATCATGATAGAATATATTGTATCACATGATTTCCCCCAAATAGGAAATGATATAAAAAGGGGATATGAATACTCACTTGATTGATGAGATTGGAATTTGGACGTGATAGTTTAGACACCAACGATTTCCTTATAATTAACCTAAGGAACGGTGTCTCGAGTTAGAATAATTACGATTTGGGAATTTGGGAATGTATTAGGATTTCTATGGTAGTTTAAATTGATAAATTTTATTCGGTTTGAAATGTCTTGAAATAAACGAATTTATTGAAAGTGATTATGTCAAGAACTTTAATAAAATTTATACGTGTAAGTTATACATTTATACAATTTATTAATAAATTGTATATGTATAATTATATTCATAATTATATATAATCAAGTAATTATATGTATAATTATATACATGATTATATGTATATAATACATTTATACATAAGTGAACTTAACTATATATTGCATGTTAAGTATATACACGAGTTATAAATTTTATACGATTATATAAAATTATATACATGTAATTTAATCAAAAATAAAAAATGTTTTGATAATTGGATAATATATACCTATGTATATATATTGGATTCAATTTATAATTATATATTATACACTAATTTTAAATTGGTAGAAAATATAATTAGTTATTTTATTTATTTAAAACAATTAAAATAAATAATTAAAATGTTGAAATAAATTTCAGAAAAATAATTAGGTTGTTTTAAAAATTCCTAATGTTTGTAAAAATGTTTTTATGATTTTTAGAATTTTTTTCTGAATTTTTAATGCTTAAAAAGAGTGTTTAAAAAATATATGAGGTGGCCCGGGGTCGAACCCGGGACCTCTCGGATGTGATAGAGCGTGGGAACCGGTGAACCAAGGCCTTAGCCGCGGTTATGATCCGGTTTTATTTGATTTTAAACACCACCCAACAGAACCCCCAAACCCGAAGAACCCTAGGTTCGAATTTCTTCAAATTGAACCTCGATTCGATTTTTATTGCTACTGAAATCATGGGGCTTTCATTCCCCATGAAAAACCGAGTTTGTAGAGGTATTAATTACCTGTTAAGATGGTGTATTCGAGGTGTTTGAGTTCGAGATAGGTCCGCGACTAGATGCCAATCGAATGTTGCTCAGATCGTGATGATAATCAAATTAAATTGATATGAAGCTTTGGATGATGATCGAGAGTGAAAGCCCCTTATCAATTTCAGGTTTTGAAACTCCGAAGGTCGGGTTCGAGTGAGTTGCAGGTCGCGATGAAGGTGACGATCGAATTCGATGTGTGTGTGTGTTTTAGATGAATTTGAGAGTACAGAGAGGTTCGGAACCGAGATATGCTTGATTATATGAATTCAATTTTGTTTATTATAAGTGTTTGAGTGGGTTTCTTTGTCGGTTTAGAATCCGAGATAAAAGTAAGAATTTTTAGCCGTTAGTGGACTGATTCAACGCGTGTTTTTGTTGGAATTCAATCTAAATTGGATCCAAGAAAACTTTCGGTGTGATTGTGGGTTCAATTTTGATAATTTGTTTGATTTCTTGTCGGGAATTTAGTGAGTTCGATGTGAAGGCTTTGGATCCAATTATTTTGATGATTGAACGTGTTTAATGGTTGGGTTGGGTTCGAATCTCATCCACGAACGCAATGGAACCGGTTTTGTGGCTTGAAAATGTGTAATTTCATCGTTTTTGGCTCGCCGGAGTTCGGCCGGAGCCTCGCCGGCGACTCGCCGGAAATACGGGGTGGGAAGACGGTTTTTTTAAAAAAATTACAGAAATGGTCCCTGCGATTTCAAACTTGTTATTTTATGTTCAAACTTTGGTTTTAAGTTTCATAAATTGCATATTCACCCCCTGGACTTATAAATCAATATTTTTAATACATTTTTATATATATATATATATATATATAAAAACATGTATTAAAAATATTGATTTATAAGTCCAGGGGGTGAATATGCAATTTATGAAACTTAAAACCAAAGTTTGAACATAAAATAACAAGTTTGAAATCGCAGGGACCATTTCTGTAATTTTTTAAAAAAACCGTCTTCCCACCCCGTATTTCCGGCGAGTCGCCGGCGAGGCTCCGGCCGAACTCCGGCGAGCCAAAAACGATGAAATTACACATTTTCAAGCCACAAAACCGGTTCCATTGCGTTCGTGGATGAGATTCGAACCCAACCCAACCATTAAACACGTTCAATCATCAAAATAATTGGATCCAAAGCCTTCACATCGAACTCACTAAATTCCCGACAAGAAATCAAACAAATTATCAAAATTGAACCCACAATCACACCGAAAGTTTTCTTGGATCCAATTTAGATTGAATTCCAACAAAAACACGCGTTGAATCAGTCCACTAACGGCTAAAAATTCTTACTTTTATCTCGGATTCTAAACCGACAAAGAAACCCACTCAAACACTTATAATAAACAAAATTGAATTCATATAATCAAGCATATCTCGGTTCCGAACCTCTCTGTACTCTCAAATTCATCTAAAACACACACACACATCGAATTCGATCGTCACCTTCATCGCGACCTGCAACTCACTCGAACCCGACCTTCGGAGTTTCAAAACCTGAAATTGATAAGGGGCTTTCACTCTCGATCATCATCCAAAGCTTCATATCAATTTAATTTGATTATCATCACGATCTGAGCAACATTCGATTGGCATCTAGTCGCGGACCTATCTCGAACTCAAACACCTCGAATACACCATCTTAACAGGTAATTAATACCTCTACAAACTCGGTTTTTCATGGGGAATGAAAGCCCCATGATTTCAGTAGCAATAAAAATCGAATCGAGGTTCAATTTGAAGAAATTCGAACCTAGGGTTCTTCGGGTTTGGGGGTTCTGTTGGGTGGTGTTTAAAATCAAATAAAACCGGATCATAACCGCGGCTAAGGCCTTGGTTCACCGGTTCCCACGCTCTATCACATCCGAGAGGTCCCGGGTTCGACCCCGGGCCACCTCATATATTTTTTAAACACTCTTTTTAAGCATTAAAAATTCAGAAAAAATTCTAAAAATCATAAAAACATTTTTACAAACATTAGGAATTTTTAAAACAACCTAATTATTTTTCTGAAATTTATTTCAACATTTTAATTATTTATTTTAATTGTTTTAAATAAATAAAATAACTAATTATATTTTCTACCAATTTAAAATTAGTGTATAATATATAATTATAAATTGAATCCAATATATATACATAGGTATATATTATCCAATTATCAAAACATTTTTTATTTTTGATTAAATTACATGTATATAATTTTATATAATCGTATACAATTTATAACTCGTGTATATACTTAACATGCAATATATAGTTAAGTTCACTTATGTATAAATGTATTATATACATATAATCATGTATATAATTATACATATAATTACTTGATTATATATAATTATGAATATAATTATACATATACAATTTATTAATAAATTGTATAAATGTATAACTTACACGTATAAATTTTATTAAAGTTCTTGACATAATCACTTTCAATAAATTCGTTTATTTCAAGACATTTCAAACCGAATAAAATTTATCAATTTAAACTACCATAGAAATCCTAATACATTCCCAAATTCCCAAATCGTAATTATTCTAACTCGAGACACCGTTCCTTAGGTTAATTATAAGGAAATCGTTGGTGTCTAAACTATCACGTCCAAATTCCAATCTCATCAATCAAGTGAGTATTCATATCCCCTTTTTATATCATTTCCTATTTGGTGGAAATCATGTGATACAATATATTCTATCATGATATTCTATTGTTATTTCATTTTCAATTCAATTCAAGACAGGTTATGTTATTACTTGCAATTACGTGAACATACTGTGATAAACTGGATGACAGTAAAACCCTAATTCAATCAGCCAATCAATCCTGACAACAATGTAGATCTACTGGTTTGGATAACCCACCCCACATGGCTTACGAGTGGTGATTGTGCCAGAGGCAATTAGTCAATCTATGGTGTTTGTGTGGAGTCTATTATATGCAAGTGTCAAGTCAAGGGGTTTATATTGTGTCGGTTTATCTATATGCTTCGCGGTTGCCATATAAGTCTTAATATTAACTTGTGAATTGAATTACAATCGATGGATCAATCAATCAATCTATATGTATATTCAAAACTGTGATTACTCACCAGCTAACTCGTTAGCTGACTTTATTTTCTCACATGATTTCAGGTTAAGCAAGATAGTGGACTTCTATGTGCTCATCTAAGACACGGACCTAGTTATAATAAAAGACAATTATTATTTGTGGTTTCGATTGTTGTATTTGTGTATGTTGTACTTATTCTATCATGTAATCTGATTTTAATATTATTTCCACTATTAGACAACCATGTGTTATGAACAATCCATCATTCCCTCGTCCGCTCCGATGATTCCGCCGTCGGTCGGGGTGTGACACAGCCTAAGGTAATGCCAGGTTGGGTAAGGCAATGCCAGATTAGAAGAGGCTATGCGATGCAGCCTAAGGCAATGCTAGGTTAGGTAAGGCAATGCCAGGTTAGGTAAGGCTATGCGATGCAGCCTAAGGCAATGCCAGGTTGGGTAAGGCCAAGCCAAGGCCATACAAGGTATCCTAATGTGAGGTTGAATGTTGCCTGGTAGCTTGTGATGCCTTTTCATGGTCGTAAACCTACTTACGACAGTTACCTATCATTATTTTTTAAAATATACACCATATGTAGTGATGTGGTGTATTATATATTTATTAGTTTTTATTTATTATATGTTTTGTATATACGTTATTTTTACGACAGGTATTTATATTTATAGTTATTTTTATGGTTGCTTCTATGTTTCTATTTAAACTTTTATTAAATTAAATAATATTTTTTAATACTTTCCGTGTGATTTTCTTTTGGTTTGTTAAAGATAACATTTATGCCACTCAAAGCTTTTAAACATACCCTATCATCATTTTTGTCTATTTATGATCTCATATAAATTTATATAGCATCGACCTACGAGTAATGAAATTTTTTTAACATACATTTCCCAGCGACGAAACACAAGTGATAATTGCTTTTTGTATCTTAATCATATATTGTTTTTATTTATAATGCATTTTTAGTCTTTTGTTTTGTTTCTGTAAACAAAGGAGAGTTTCTATTAATATGATTAATAGTGGGGTGATATAGAGAAATATATATTTTAGCATAGGTTAGATTTTAGAGGGGGAGAGTGAGACTTGATGCGAGATTTTTCATCCTGATTTTTTTTTTAAAAAATGCAAACAAACTAATAATCCCTAAATACTAATTATGCCTAACATTGCCTTGAACAACCTCAACTAGATACAATTCAAGACAAGAATAAAGCCTTCACGTTTAAAAAGTTAATATATACATTGATTCCTGATAACATGCCAAAAGTCGAAAGCATAAAACACTTCTATCCAACGCCTAAACACAATTCCTAAGGACATGACTAGGGTGATTTTTTCCTGACATTGGAACAAAACATTTTAGATGAGCCGGGACTGCATGTCTTATTCCAAATCTCGGGTTGATATTCTCGGCCCTATGGTGGGCGTCACTGTTGCTACATCCAAATCCAGGTCGTGCCTTGTCACCGGGTATGGCTGATCGAAGTCGTGTGGTCGGTCAAAAATATATATTAAAGAGTACCTAATCACCCTTAATAGCAAAGGGTAAGCAGGGTGTCGAATCCACAGAGAATCACAGGAAAGTGCTAGTAACGATTAAACTAGAAGAATTAAACATTGAAAAAGGAAATTGCTTGATTAATTGAATTGAGAATGAATTAATTTAACAAAATAAAGTTTAAGTTTTAACAATCTTGATTGAAAAGCAACCCACTTCAGGATTCAGGTTTGGTAAAGTTACAATCTTTCTTAAATGAAACCTAATGAGAAGCCATTAATGGTGACCTATACATGATATGATTTACGTGATAATTATAGATTAAAGTTTAAAGGACCTTATTAACACAATTACCAATTTGAATCATGAAACCCTAAGTCTAATAATTACTCACACAATGATTAAAGACAACCAAAGTTAAAAAATATCAAAATTAGGTTAAATCATAATTAAACCGTTTAACGAATCAAATCATAAATTGAATCCAAAAGAACTTAAAAGGTTCAAGATTCAATCCCAATCTAGGTTACAAACTAAGAAAAACTAGAACTTGCACAAACCCGTCCCCCGAAGTGAATCACAATGGATTTAGCCTTGCATCTTCATCGATTCTTCAACAAAAACGTAATTGATCATGTAATTCGGATGAAATCAACGTTCTTGATGTTAGAATAGCTTGAGAATGATCCAAGATTGCCAATTTTCGTCCAAGATTACTGTGTGTGAAGTTGTAACTCGAATTAGGTTTTTTCTCTTTTTAAATGCCTTCAAAATAGGCTCAATCTCAACAAAAACCCGGACCTCGGCGTCGGTGGCGCCTATGGAGGCGTCAGTGGCGCCACCTTCCTGTGCAACCTTTATTTTCATGTGTAGTTTTTCTAGACCTTTCCGTTGATAGGTCATGGGTCCTGTAACTCTTTTCCTAGCTCAAGTTATGCCCGTTTTAAGATATCATTGCCGTACAACTTCGATTTACCATATCTTGACTTCTCGAACTCCAATTATCATCCCGTTTCTTCCCATTTCTCCGTGTTCTTCACGTTTAACCTACAAACACCAAATACTCCTAAAGTAACTCTATTTCTCATACAGTTATACACAAAACCCGGAAATAAAGTCATTAAACGTTAAACTTTCACCACCCGATCACAATCCCCACACTTACCTTTTGCTTGTCCTCAAGCAAAGCTCAATTGTAATTTACAAAACCATCATTGATACTTTATCTCACTAGTCACCTATTAAAGATTAACTAAGGTCAAAGGTCATGCCCCGTTCACACAACTTACATCGTCTGGTAGATTCATGTTCTAACAAGTCAATCATAAGCAAAATAAGATGTCACCCAACTAATGCTATCATGATTTTGATTTTTAATCTCATGTACACACCCCTCAGAATAATTTACTCCTCTCGGTTTATTTCTGAACTAGTAAAAGATGTACTAGTGTAATCACTCACTAACCCAATATACTATGTTGTCCACATAAGCTTGTATAGTGATCACACCTCCACCATTTGCATAGGTCTTGCACACGTCTAAAGGACTTATGGATTTTGGGTTTAGGCACGGGTAGGAAGTTTTGACTTTTAAAAGTGGCTAACATACATCTAACTATAACCCCAAATCATTAAACCATCCTTATCAACATGACTCAAAGAGCTAAATCACTTTAATCCTTTTTTTCTTCCTCTTTTTTTCTTATTTTTTTTCATAATATAAGCTTGACTTTGGATGCTCTTTCACTTTGAATGGCTCAACTCTTGGTTATCAACTAATAACTTGGGCTTCATGTCTTGGGTTTAACAAAAGAATGGTTTAAGGCTCAACGTGGCTACTAAGGGAAATGATGGATGAAACTGACAAACGTTTAACAATTAGATGGGTTCCTAGATTGCCTTTATCATTCATGCACAAACACCTTGCTTACGATATTGGTATACATCAACAACACAAGTTCTGTAACAACATTAATATATGGCCTACCCTCAACAATTGAATATGTGTATGATGTGTATGAAGTCATAGGCTCAAAATCTCACCAAGTAGGAATTTAGGTTGCCGATGTGTACATGAGTTTATTATATCAAATACTTGTTAACACTAACTGAGTATCCATCATATTTCCCCAAATGGCCCGCTAGAACACTTTTTCTGAGCTTGAGGAACATGGCCATGACCTAAGATCTATATCAATCTCTAATAAACAAGTGAAGGTTCTAGTTTCAAAAACACACTGAGCTTTACTTGAAAACTTTTGCAAACATTCACCTTTGGCAAAATGGTTTCTTTCTCCCCCCCTTTTTTTCAAAATCAAAATTTTTCTAATTTTTACCATTTTCACCTTAATTTGCATGACCCCCCTCATCCCCACACTTAAGGGGTGCATTGTCCCCAATGCACCATCCAGTCTGTTGGAGCAATTATGTATTTAAGGGGAGTTTTCATCATCATATCCATGCTCTCCCAATCATCAAAACAAGTCATCACTCGGGTTGTACCACAACACTACCATAGATTCACTCATTCCCACATACATAGTTATTGTTTTACACCCCCAACCACAGTTAAACACACCAAAAGAGTGTTGACGAGAATAATAGCAAATAACATGTTTGAACATAAAACAGATAGAGTGGAGAAACACATGGACCTGATCAAGTAATCAGAGAGTGTTCTGATCTCATCCAAACGGAGGTCTGGGCAGTGGTGGTCCAAAGAAGGATTCCATCAGACTTTGGTGCATAGCGTGCATATCGAAGCTGTCGGCTTCCCCCATCGCGTGTGAGCTTCCCTCTGGGGTTGTCTCCGTTGGTATCCAATGTGAGGGTTAAGCTTGTGGGTACCTCTCATATTGTTGTCCGGGCAGGTGTTCAGGTAGAGCACTCCAATCCACCGGCTGTGGCTGAGCTTGATATGACAGCCCTGCATGATAGTCATGGTACTGGCGAACCTGTTCCTGATACAGAAAATAATCGTTAATAGCTTGTTCGCGTGCATACGCGGAGTCACGCGCATACATCCTCATGTCATCACGTAGCTCTCTGTCACGCCGTTCTTGTGCTGCCCATGCATCCCTCGATTGTTGATCATACTCCTCTGTCCTCCTATCATAGCTCTCTCTCCACCTTCTTTGTCGCTCCCTTTCACGTGACTGTTCATCATACATGTGCCTCTGATCCAAGGTCCATCCTGAAAAACCAAAAGGTCTGGCTCTGACAACTGCTGCCTGGATTTCTTCTTCCTCGGTTGGCTCCCTTGTACCAGCATCCATATCCTCAATCGCTCTCACACCACCTTGACCCATAGCAACATCATCCGTATCCGCATATCGAGGAACATCATCCCGTTGCACCATTAACACTCGACCACTATCTTTGTCTCGTAGTTGATAGTGAGTGGCTGTCTTCTTATATTCCCATGATTGTCCTCCCAACCGATTAATTTTGAACTTTAAAACAGTGATTGGAATGGCCAAAGCCTCGTTGGACACAACCTTTTGCTTGCGCAACAACATGGTAATCAAGCGGCAGTGTGGAATCATCAACCGCGCCCTGCTTTCTCGGCTTTCCCAAATGTTCATCATTACTAATGCCGGTAAGACAACATGTGTCTACCAGTGAGGAGGGCATGAAGCACTCTAAGCTCATAATGTCGCACTCTTCCTCTGTCAGAGATTCTAGGGATCACATTCTTGCTCAGGATCACTGTCAGTAGTTTTGGTAAGATCTTCATGTTACTTCTGTTCAGATTGTCAGAAGTTAAGGCAGTGATAGGAACATCAAAGATATCATTCAAGACCTCCCGTAGGTAATCCCCAGTTGGGATTTCCAGAATTGAGCTTTCGTGCAGATATTCATAGGGCCCGGGTGCAGTATCAAACTTTGCCACTTAAGAGATTGTCTGAAAAGACATAACCATTGTTTTCCCACCGACCTTGCCGGTTAGTGTAGTGTTGTGTGGTGGGTTTGATCCATCCTTTCTTACTAGCGTAGACATCCATTCCATGATTTGATTTACATACACATGTGGCTTATCCATCTTGACAAATGTCAATACCTCTCTCCATCCCAATCTTTCAAAGCACTCAGTCACTCCAAACATTTGAAATTCCGGGATTTCCATGGGTCTTTCACAAACCATGAGCGTAGTGAGGTCGTTCTTGCCCTTGAATTTGTCCATGTACAGTTGTGGTTGCATCTCTCGTGGGAACTTGGATAATGGCTTCTTGTACTCCGTCCAAATAGGATTCCCCTCGGAATCATAGTCGATGTCATCGCCACTAGAGTTGGTGCCCATTGATTCATCCCTTTCACTCTCGGAACTTGTTTCAGTTATATTGCTTGTGCTTCGCCTCGTACGTTTTCCCGAAGGTTCCGAGGATGAGGCAGAAGCTTTGCCTTTTCCTCGAGAAGTTGATTCCTTGGTTCGTGGCATGATTCCTACGATGAACAGATATCAATTTAGCTCCATCATGAGTAAACAAACAATTATATGGATTATGAGTTCTATCACACCTAATTAATAAGGATTTTTAAGTCTATATTGTGCATATAGTCCCCAAATCAATTCTATGCCATAACAGGAGTATCACTAACCCATAATCTCAAAATTAATTCTCACGAGTGTCCCTCAATGTGGATATCCACCATAAAGTTCATAATTGCCCTCATGGATTGCACATAACATAAGTAAAGTCGTTGGCCTTCCACTGAATTCCATGCAAATGATAAGGGCTTTTAAGTTTATTGACATCATAAACACCAAATCATTCATATGAAACAATTCATTGTCATCATGTTACCAACCTTTACTTCTACCATCATCATATCTCAACCTATTTCCCAAACTCATGTAGAATTAATCAACATAGCACAAATCAACACAACTTAACATGCTCATCATTTGTATACTACTTCCTTAAGCAATTGATATGAAATTTAAGATTTTACCCAAGGAGATATACATACCATGGTCATCTAAGAGCACAACATGTAATGAAGTAACAAAAGACATACCTTGGCACAATGTGATGTGTTTAAATGAACAAGACGAAGAATGGAGTGATTTTGTGTAAAAACCCCCAAAAGTCCAAACTTTACGCTCTCGTTATCTTGCAAACGAGTGCGAATCTTGCAAAACTAATCGGTGAAATGTGATCCCCTCGAAAAACTAAGCAAGATGCACTTATGATTTGCTTGATTTGGTGAAGGATTGAAAAAGTTGGAAACTAGGGCTTGGTGTGTTCTTGAGAGGTTAGGGAGAAAAGTGGAGAGAAGATGATGAAAAATGGCCTTTTGATGCGTTTCTACCTTGAATTCTCAGTGGATTGGAGTTTATGGTTGGAAAAATCCGGGTTACCCGCCCAAAATTGGGCCGACCCGCGCCTGACTGGGCCGCGGCATCGGTGGCGGTGGTATAGGCGTCGGTGGCGGTGGGACGGCGCCAAGCCCAGCGTCGGTCACCACCGCCCGACAGTGGGTTTGTGGTTAGCCGGCGGTATCGGCGTCGGTGGCGGTGGTGCCGGCGTCGGTGGCGGTGGTCTGAAAAAAACATTTTTTTTGAAGAAATACTAACAAAGGAAAAAAAACTAGGAGCTCATAGTCATGAAAATATATAAATAGAATTTTAAAAAAATAATTAAATGTTTTTGTTTGTTTTTCGGAAATCGCACCACCTTCACGCACCCTCCACAAAATCATGATTCGTCCCGAATCGTCAATGAATTGTGTGCAACATACCTGATTATCCATGAGTTTCCCCACACTTGGGTGTTTGCACGTTCTTGCATAGAAACCAATCAAATTAAAATAAGAAATGACAACCGGAAAATAAAAGAAAGACTAAACTCACTTTCGTAGGAATCACGGTTGCATTTAGCGTATGCAACAAGCCTTTTAAACCGCTCGGTACGCCCGAGTGGACGAGTGAAGTCTCGTGAGGGTTTCTAGTGAACATACCCACAAAGTTCGCCGAGTTGCCTCTCAGAAAGCGCTAAGTTTTAGGTCTTCATCCAGACCGTTACCTGATCCTTACTGATTTGTTGTGTAAGTTGGTGCACTTACCACGAAGCTTACCAATTCGTCACTATTTCCGTTCATATCCTTGCTCTCCAGATAATGTTTCAATCGATGTCCATTCACCATTTGTCGTACACCGTCTTTGGGGTCTTCAATCTCGACATTGCCAAACTTGCCAACTCGAATTACAACATATGGTCCCATCCATTTACTGTTCAACTTACCGGGAAACAGTTTCAACCGTGAGTTATACAACCACACCTTCTGGCCGACTTCAAAAGTCTTCTTTCGTAATTTAGCTTCGTGCACCTCTTTCATTCGTGCCTTGTATGCGACTGTCATCTCGTATGCCTCATTTCTTAATTCTTCCAGTTCGTTCAAACTCAACTTCCGTGCATTTCCTGCAACATTGTAGTCAAGATTAACATTTTTAATTGCCCATAAAGCACGATGATCGAGTTCTACAAGTAAATGACATCCTTTTCCGTAAACCAACCGATATGGGGTTGTGCCAATAGGTGTTTTGAAAGCGGTATGATAGGCCCATAAAGCATCGTTTAACTTGGTAGACCAATCTTTACGATCCGACCGTACCGTTTTCTGTAAGATTTCCTTAATTTGCCTATTGGATACCTCCACTTGACCACTCGTTTGAGGGTGGTATGGTGTTGCTATTCGGTGATCTACGCCATAACGTTTTAACAACTTTCCAAAGTGAACATTCTTAAAATGTGACCCCCCATCACTTATGATCACACGGGGAAGACCAAATCGTGAGAAAATATTACTTTAAACAAATTTACACACAACGTTATGGTCATTTGTTTTAGTGGCAATTGCCTCCACCCATTTTGACACATAATCCACTGCCACTAAAATATATAAATTGCCATACAAATTCAGGAATGGGCCAATGAAATTGATTCCCCAAACATCAAAGATATCAACCACGAGTATCGGTTGCATGGGCATTTCATTACGTTTTGATATACTACCCATTTGTTGGCATTTCAAACAATTTTTAGCAAAATTATACGAATCACGAAATGTAGTTGGCCAAAAAAGTCCACAAGATAGGATCTTGTGACCCGTTTTCTGTCCGCTAAAATGACCCCCGCATGCGGATGAGTGTGCATGTTCTAACACGGCTGGAATTTCGGATTCAGGAATGCATCTTCGGATGATTTGATCCGCTCCAACCTTGAATAGATCTGGTTCGTCCCAAATGTAATATTTGACCTGCGACATGAACTGTTGTCTCTTCCTCTTTTTCCAATGGTCGGGAGTGGTACCTGCAGCCAAATAGTTTGCAAAGTTAGCATACCATGGTTCGGAAGAAATGGATAATAATTGCTCATCTGGAAATGTCTCATTAATCTCCTGATGTGAATCAGTGGTTTGATGCACCACTCTTGACAAATGATCTGCGACTACATTTTCGCTTCCCTTCTTATCACGTAATCACGTATCTCCAAGTCAAATTCTGGTAGTAACAAGATCCAACGTATAAGTCGAGGTTTAGCATCCTTTTTCTCCATTAGATACCTGACTGCACTGTGATCAGAATAAACAATTACTTTACTTCCCCATATATATGAACGGAATTTATCTAAAGCATATACTACTGCAAGCAATTCTTTTTTAGTTGTTGTATAATTTAACTGAGCATCAGCTAATGTTTTACTTGCATAGTATATTGCAACAGGTTTCTTATCCACCCGTTGACCCAAAACAGCCCCAATTGCAAAATCGCTTGCATCACACATAATTTCAAACGGGAGTGACCAATTAGGTGATTGCAAGATTGGGGCCTCCACTAATTTCTCTTTTAATGTGTTAAAAGCATGCAAACATTCTTTATCGAACACAAAGGGTACGTCTTTCAAAAGTAAGTTACATAAGGGTTTAGTTATGACGCTGAAGCCCTTAATGAACCGTCTGTAAAACCCTGTGTGTCCTAAGAATGATCGCATACCTTTAACATTAACCGGAGGAGGTAGAGTGGAAATTACCGTGATTTTGGCCCGATCTACCTCAATTCCCCGATTAGATATGACATGCCCTAGAACCGTTCCCTCTTGAACCATAAAGTGACTTTTCTCCCAACTTAAGACTAAGTTTGTTTCAATATATCGTTTCGACACTTTGGTTAATTCATGTAGACATTTATCAAAAGTAGAACCAAAAATTGAAAAGTAATCCATGAAAATTTCTAGAGACTCCCCGACCATATCTGAAAAGATACTCATCATACACCTTTGAAAGGTGGCCGGGGCATTACACAACCCAAATGGCATTCGCCTAAAAGCGAATGTGCCATAAGGGCAAGTGAATGTCGTCTTTTGTTGGTCCTCAGGGTGAATAGCAATTTGATTATATCCCGAATAGTCATCTAGAAAACAATAAAACTTCTGACCTGCTAATTTCTCAATGATCTGATCAATGAATGGAAGTGGAAAATGATCCTTAGATGTGGCAGCATTTAGTTTCCTATAATCAATACAAACACGCCACCCGGTTACCGGCCGAGTGGCGATTTGTTCACCTGTATCGCTTTTGACCACTTGAATACCTGCTTTCTTCGGTACCGTTTGAGTTGGACTTACCCAGGTGCTGTCAGAGATTGGGTAAATTGTGCCGGCATCCAACCACTTAAGTACCTCTTTCTTGACCATTTCCCGCATGTTTGGATTCAACCTTCTTTGAGTATCACGTGACGGTTTAACTTCGGCATCAGTTATGACTTATGCATCACGATCAAAGGGCTTATTCCTTTCAAATCAGCAAGTGTCCATCCTATCGCAGCTTTGTATGTTTGAAGAACCTATAACAATGAGGTTTCTTGATCTTCTTCTAAGTCGGCTGCGATGATTACGGGTAACGTGTTGTCTTCTCCCAAAAATGCATATTTGAGGTGCTTGGGAAGGTCTTTCAATTCCAACTCTGGTGGGCTTTCCAATGAAGGCTTCATCTTTTTGTCTATATGCTCAGGCAAGTTCTCAACTTGATGTGTCCATGGGGCCCTACCAGCATCAACAACCATGACATCTAACTTTTGTGCCTCAATTGCTAGATCTGTCATATGATTCCAACCTGTATCATCACAAACAAAACAAGTCTCTTTGGTGGCATCCTCACTTTCGTGAGGATTACATTCCTCAATGATGTCCGCCATAAAGCATTCATCATTGAGTAGAGAGTTTGGTGTATTAGCAAACACGTTTAAACGCAATTTCCTATTACCAAATGTCATATCCACCGTCCCGGTTCTACAGTTTATCAACACATTTGCGGTGGCCAAGAATGGTCTACCAAGTATGACGTTAGGTTGCTTTGTTTTATCATTTGACACATAGTCTAAAACTAAGAAATCAACCGGGTAGTAGAAATCTTCAACCATGACAATCACATCAGACACGATTCCTCTAGGAAGCTTAGGTGTCAAATCGGCTAATACTACGGTAGTATCGGCCTTGCGAAGTGGACCAAAATCGTACTCATCATATAAGCTTTCCGGAAGAATACTTACACTCGCTCCAAGATCCAGTAACGCCCCTGCCATTTTAAAGTCACCAACATGAATTGGTATCAAAGGCGTTCCGGGGTCCCGAAGTTTCAGAGGCAACGAACCTATTAACACAGCACTCATTTTTTCTGTTAAATCAAGCATTTTTGGAAATTTATTGTTTCGTTTTTGAGTACACATATCCTTAAGATATTTAGCATAAGCCGGTACCTGTTTAATTGCATCGAGTAAAGAATATTTACTTTAACTTGCTTGAAAATTTCCCAAATTTCTTCTTGTTGAGGACCCCGTTTGTTTAAAGTTTTTGACTTTTCAGGATTTTCTAAAGCTTTTGGATAATGTATGGTATTAACCTCCATACCCTTATATTGACCTTAGATGACTCATTTTTAAGCTCAGATTTTGGTGTATCTTGAAAAGTTACTTTTTTCTTTTGTTTAACACTATGGGTGTCCGGTTCACACTCATCATCACTTCTCCCATCCTCACCGAGGTCCTCCACCACTCATTCTTCGAATGGTGGTGGGGAAACCACTTTATTGTTATAAACTTTACCAGAGCGAAGAATACTTACCTGATTGATGTTTGCACTCTTTGTATTTCTTGCACCTGACGTTTGATGTTGAGGATTGACAGTGGTGTCACTAGGCAACGTTCCTGGATTTCTTCGCAATTGTGCCATCTCTTCCGCTAGTTGTCCAACTTGTTTTGCTAATGCCTCCACGGTTTTATCTCATACCTCATTGTCTTTCTTAATCTCTCGAAGAAAGTCCATGACCTCGGATGAGTTGCTTGAGCTTCCTTGATCGCCATTAGGTTGATAATTTCGTTGGTAACCCTTGTTGTATCCTCCTTGGTTGTAATTCTGGTTGTTATACATCGGTTGTCGGTTCTGATACTGTTGACCTCCTTGATTTGGTACCTGAAAATAAGGATTAGATTGATTAGATGTGTTACCGTACTTAAAATTGGGGTGATTACGCAAACCTGGATGATATGTATTAGAATTCATATCATATTGCTTTTGATCACCATATACTTGATTTACTTCTTCCTCAGGTCTACCCACTTTCATTGGACAATCCATGATAGCATGGCCAAGATCACCACATCCTTCACACACGGAAAAGATTGGTCCGCCTTGAGGTGTCATATTTCCCCCATTGAGGTTCAAACTCGCCAACTGACGTTCCAATATTTGATTTGCTCTCTCCAATTGCTCTAATCTTTCATTGGCATTAGTAGTGGTTGCAGATCTAACAATGGCGTGTTTCTTCTTCCTATTAGATTGAGCTTGCCTTTTTGAGTTCACCGCCATTTTCTCTAAGAATTCCCAATCCACCTCCACATGATTGGAAAGAAATGTTCCACCCGTAGTAGAGTTCACATCCCGGATGTCATCAGTGGATAATCCATCATAAAATGCATTGATCAACTCCCATTGTGGAATACCATGATGAGGGCAATTCCTTAGCAATTGTTTAAACCGCTTCCAAGCTTCATAGAAAAGTTCACCTGGTTGTTGTTGGAAGTTCCGAATGTTAGCCCTTGCATCACTTGTTCGTTGAGGTGTGTAATACTCTTCTAGGAATTGTTGTTGCATATCCTCCCATGTAAAAATGCTTGCCGATGGCAATGATAGAAACCATTGTTTCGCAGCGTACTTCAAGGTGAATTGAAATAACACGAGCTTAACTTGATCCGGTGTAAACCCTTGTCCTCCAATTGTGCCACACACCGCTTCAAATTCAGAAATGTGAAGGTACGGTTCCTCGGTTCCTTTACCATAGAAAGATGGCAACATATTCAATCCTTGTGGCCTCACTTCGAAAGATCGACCATGTGCAATAGGGCTTACTATTGGAGATGAGTTGACTGCAATTTGAGGTCTAAAATGGCTCTCAACTCCACAAATTGGGGCACGATGATATACTTGCGGGAGACCATCATGATGTTGAGGAAAACCCTGTTGAGGGTGTTGATTCATTGGTTGCCTCATGGCTCTTGGTGGACCTTGATTAGCCATTTGGAAGACTGGATTAAAATGATGATTGTAGCCTCCTGGATGCTGATAACCATAGTTGAAGCCAAATCCATCTTCATCTCCCACTCCATATCCAGCATTTGAATTCCCATGCTCCATTCCATCATCCCAATTTGTTACCCGATCCCTTATATCTTCATCACCATTAACACCATCATTCCGGCTCGAGTTGGATTGATTAAACTGAACTGAGGGATTTCATGGGGCTTCATAGTTAACATTTCTAACCGGTTCTTGTTGAATAGATGGATTAGGTTGTGGGTATACATAAGTAGTGTCACCTGTTTGGAATTGTGGTGGTGGAGGTATAGGGTTTCCTTGAACTGGGTTAAATGGTGGAATTTGTTGCTGAGGTGGTGGAGCATTATGTGATGGAAACAATGGAGGTGGAATATCACCTAGAGGTTGCTCCCTTTGTGGAAGAGGTTGAGTAGACGGACCACTTTGATTTCCCGAGTTATTCATGCTGTTGAATGGATTACTTTCCGGTGTTTTGGAAAGCCTTCGTAAGATTTCACTAGCCTTAGCTATTGAGGTTCCTTCTTCAGACCACACACTTCGTGGAATAGGAGCTGATGAGGGATTTGCCTTGTAAAAAACTCGGTTGTCTCTTGCTGTTTTCTCAATCTCAGGATCAAAGAGTAACGGGGAAGTCCTTCCGGAATGTCTCGTATGCATAAGAATCTCAACTATCTGCACACAAGAAATAAATACCCGTGTAATTCCGAACGAAAAAAATAACAATTAAACTAAAAACAAGAAAAGAAATATATATATATATATATATATTTTATTTTTTATATTTTTTTAAGAAACAAATAATTATTACTAACACTAAGCGCAACGATTCCCCGGCAACGGCGCCATTTTGATCGAAGTCGTGTGGTCGGTCAAAAATATATATTAAAGAGTACCTAATCACCCTTAATAGCAAAGGGTAAGCAGGGTGTCGAATCCACAAAGAATCACAGGAAAGTGCTAGTAACGATTAAACTAAAAGAATTAAACATTGAAAAAGGAAATTGCTTGATTAATTGAATTGAGAATTAATTAATTAAACAAAATAAAGTTTAAGTTTTAACAATCTTGATTGAAAAGCAACCCACTTCAGGATTCAGGTTTGGCAAAGTTACAATCTTTCTTAAATGAAACCTAATGAGAAGCCATTAATGGTGACCTATACATGATATGATTTACGTGATAATTATGGATTAAAGTTTAAAGGACCTTATTCACACAATTACCAATTTGAATCATGAAACCCTAAGTCTAATAATTACTCACACAATGACTAAAGACAACCAAAGTTAAAGAATATCAAAATTAGGTTAAATCATAATTAAACCGTTTAACGAATCAAATCATAAATTGAATCCAAAAGAACTTAAAAGGTTCAAGATTCAATCCCAATCTAGGTTACAAACTAATAAAAACTAGAACTTGCACAAACCCGTCTCCCGAAGTGAATCACAATGGATTTAGCCTTGCATCTTCAGCGATTCTTCAACAAAAACGTAATTGATCATGTAATTCGGATGAAATCAACGTTCTTGATGTTAGAAGAGCTTGAGAATGATCCAAGATTGCCAATTTTCATCCAAGATTGCTGTGTGTGAAGTTGTAACTCGAATTAGGTTTTTTCTCTTTTTAAATCCCTTCAAAATAGGCTCAATCTCAACAAAAACCCGGACCTCGGCGTCGGTGGCGCCTATGGAGGCGTCAGTTGCGCCACCTTCCTGTGCAACCTTTATTTTCATGTGTAGTTTTTCGAGACCTTTCCGTTGATAGGTCATGGGTCCCGTAACTCTTTTCCTAGCTCAAGTTATGCCCGTTTTAAGATATCATTGCCGTACAACTTCGATTTACCATATCTTGACTTCTCGAACTCTAATTATCATCCTGTTTCTTCCCATTTCTCCGTGTTCTTCACGTTTAACCTACAAACACCAAATACTCCTAAAGTAACTCTATTTCTCATACAGTTATACATAAAACCCGGAAATAAAGTCGTTAAACGTTAAACTTTCACCACCCGATCAAAAAGCCGGGACTGCATGTCTTATTCCTGAACTTTGAACCTGGCTGTAACCAAAAAGGAGATCTACTTTACAAGGCCCGTGGGGTTTAACATAGAAGCACTCTGACGCTCAAGACAGTACCAAATATTATATAGTCAAGCATAATGTATATATATAAGACAAATGAAAAGACAAGTGTAGGAGATAAGGATTAGAGAGAGCCATGTGGACATAGGATGATCTTATCGACAGAGGATGGCCTTACGGTATTGCAGGATGGCCTTACGACATTGCAGGGAGGGGATTCAGCAAAGTGGAGTGAAGACTGGAGAGGAAACTAGGACGACCATATGACATTGTAGGATGGCCTTACGATATTATAGGGAGGGGATTTAGCAAGGTGGAGTGAAGACTGGAGAGGAAACTCAAACTTCCGATGGACAAGTGTGATGGTTTGCAGGAGGAGAATGGAGTCCCCTAAATGAGAGGTTTGCCTCTTATTTATAGAGGGGTATTCCTCAAGCCCTAATGGGCTTGAGTAGTGTGGGTTAACTATTTTGATTAACCAATGTGGTTGTCCTACTGACTTAGACATTCACGTAACTATACTAAGGTTAGGTTGGGCTGGCAAGGCCATGCGATGCAGCCTAAGGCAATGCCAGGTTTGACAAGGCTATGCGATGCAACCTAAGGTAATGCGAGGTTGGGTAAGGCTATGCGATGCAGCCTAAGGCAATGCAAAGTTTGGCAACACCATGTGATGCAGCCTAAGGTAATGCCAGGTTGGGTAAGGCAATGCCAGATTGGATAAGGCTATGCGATGCAGCCTAAAGCAATGCCAGGTTGGGTAAGGCAATGCCATGTTAGGTAAGGCTATGCGATGCAGACTAAGGCAATGTTAGGTTGGGTAAGGCCAAGCCAAATAGCTTGAGGCAGGCCAACACAAAATAAGGCAAGGCAAAGTAATCCAATGCCATACAAGATATCCTAATGAAGGTTGAATGTTGCATGGGAGCTTGTGATGCCATTCCGTGGTCGTAAACTGTAACGTTCCAAATTTCCAAAAAAATAAATTTAAGTGACGAGATAATATTAATAATAGTATTATTGAATTTTACCTCGCGAAAAGATTAGTAGTTTGTCAAGTTTAGATTGGAAAACAAAATGCGGAAACGTGAGGGACCAAAATGGACAATTTAGAAAAAACATAAAATAAACCCTAAGCCCCCCCCCTTCTTCCCCAAATCCGTGATGCCTCTCCCCTCTTTCCTCTTCTCTCGGTCGAACCCCGACCTCCGGCCACCGGCGACCCACTCCGGCGAGTGTCGGCGAGTGACACACAAATCCGGAGTCCCCTCGACGCCCCGGGCATGATGGTGGCCTTGATTTCTACCAAAACACGACATAGAGACACAAATCGAAGGCAACAATGGCGGTTGCAGGTGGTTTTTTTTGGGGACGATTGTGGTGGTGCGACAGGCAGCCGCGCGACCACGGCTGTGGTGGTCGTGATTATGGAAATCGACCACAGGCGGGCTGTGTGGTGATGGTGTTGATCGAAGATGGTGGTTATTGGTGTTGGTCGATTCGATGATGATGATGCTAAGATGATGAGGGTTCGATGATGATGATAATTTAGTGATGATGGTGGCCCCTTCCTTCCCTTTCTCCGATTTGAAGCTCACGACAGGGCCCCCTCCGGATAAGCCCCGTCGGCTCACGATGGTGGCTGTGGGTGGTGCCGCGGTGACAAGGTCGAGGTGATGGTTGTTGTGGCTGTGATTATTACGGTTGTGGAGGTCGGCCGCTGCGAAGGCGACGGGTGATGGTGGCTGCGGTATGGTGATGGTAGCCAGTGGTGTTGATGATGGCTGTGGATGTAGGCACCGGCGGTGGCTGGCCCTCTGTGCAAGGAGCGACGATGGTGGTGATGTCGGCAGCGTTGGTGGTGGCTGTCGGGTCGAATGAAACCGAACCAGTCGGCGATTGCTGCATGTGTTTGGTGTTTGGGTAATGGTTGCAAAACAACAGTCATGACGAGGTAATCGGTGATTGTGGTCGTGTTGTTGTTTGTTGTGGTTCATCTTGACTGTGATTCTGTCTGTCGATTGGTTGTCGCTGTGATTGTGGTGGTGTTGTGGCTGCGGTTTGTTGTGGTTGGGTAAGTGTTAATGCCTGTGATGGTAGTGGTAAGACGACGGTGGTAGTGATAATGGTTGTTTGAACGGTGCTGTTGTTAGATGATGATGTTGTTGTTGTTGTTGGATGATGATGGCGTTGTTGTTAGATGATGATGATGTTGTTGTTAGAATGATGATGATGAAACTGTTAGATAGCGATGATGATTGTTTTAGAATGATGATGTTAATGGTGTCTAAATGTTGATGATAAAGGTGTTTGGTTGCTCATGTTGGTGCTTTATGATGAAGATGAATTAGTAAACATGGGCTTAAGGTGACAGATACTTGATGATGATGACATGATGTGTACATGATGGGCTAGGTATGTTTAGGATTATCTTGATGTTTAAAAGGAGGATGGTCCTATGATGATATGGGTTATGAATACATAACAAGGATAGTTAGCATAAAGTCGTGGCATGGTTATAGATTGATGATTATGGTAATGATTCTAGTATGATAATGTTTAAGTGGCACGGTTATGTTAATAATACGATGGTCTTGTTATGGTTAGGGCAACGTGTTTGGGGGAGTCATTTTGATGGCTACGGTTCGTGCCATTACAATGATTATGTTTTAGGTGTTTCTTGACTGTTTGGGTATGACATGAGGTTGTTGGATCCGATTGGGGGCAGTGTAGACTGGCTAGTTACGCTAGACGACTAAGAAGGGAGTCGGGTTGTGCGTTTGTTCGGGATGACGTAGAATATTTATTATGGGCGATGTGGGTTAAAGCTAGACGACTTGAGATGATTTCTTTAGGGATTGCAGTAACGACACCCAAGGTGAGTTCTAGACCCCTTCTTACCTGTTTTTAAATGTTTTGGGGCTGGAAATGCATGTAAGTATGTTTTTATAAGTTTGGGTATAATACCCGTATGATATGAATGTATGTATGTTTATTTTTATGTTAGATTTATGCCTAAATCATGTGTATATGTTTAGTACTAGGCATTCTGATGTTTGAGAATTTGAAATATGAATTAGTCATATGAGCAGGTTACTAAAACGACTAACAAGCCCAAATAGTAGTAATATGCCTGAAATTTGGACTTAGAATAACTAAGTACAAACTAATGAGTCTAATAGTGCTTATACGCCCAGGGACATGCCTTAGAAATACTCTAAGTATGGTCATGAGTCTAAGCAGGTAATGTGTCCAATAGTTCTAAAACGACCAGACTCATAAGTCTGAAAATTTGCTAAGTATGGGGACTTATAAGTCCAACAGGACTCATGAGTCCCACAGTACCCATGAGTCTGAAAACTAAGTAAAAAGGTGAAAAGTCTGAATTCTGGTCGTATGACCAGAAAATATTTTCTAAGTATGGGATGGTACGACCAACAGGGCTATACGACCAACAGGGCTAATACGACCAACAGGGGTCATACGCCCAGCAGTGCTCATACGCCCAGAGCCTGAAATTTTTCTAAGTGTAGCTGATGAGTCCGACAGTGGTGAAACGCCTAGAACATGGCTCATACGCCCAAGTACTTAGACTTTTTAACAAAATTTATTGGAGTCTGTGCAGTAGGGTTTCACAGGGACGTTGACTGGGACTTTATTGAATGCGAATGATTATGTTGAATGTAATAATACCCCTTTCTTAATATTTTAATTAATGTTATGATTAGGGCTGATATGGGGATTAATATTAATATGATTATTAATATTATCAGTGCTATTATTATTAATATACTTATTAATAATAATATTGTATGACCCTACGTGTAATGATCATGATCAAGACAGGAATTTTTATCATTGATAGAGTGGAAGATTAATGGTAATAGAAAGTGGAATGTAAATGAATAAACGAAAGTCTTGACTGATAATGGGTGAGCAAGTTGGTGTTGCAAAAGCCCGCAGAAGGCTTACAATCGTTGAGATTGATAATGGGTGAGCAACTTGGTGTTGCAAAAGCCCGCAAAAGGCTTACAATCGTTGAGATTGATAATGGGTGAGCAACTTGGTGTTGCAAAAGCCCGCAGAAGGCTTACAATCGTTGAGATTGATAATGGGTGAGCAACTTGGTGTTGCAAAAGCCCGCAGAAGGCTTACAATCTTTGAGATTGATAATCGGTGAGCAACTTGGTGTTGCAAAAGCCCGCAGAAGGCTTACAATCGTTGAGATTGATAATGGGTGAGCAACTTGGTGTTGCAAAAGCCCGTAGAAGCCTTGCAATCCTTGAGATTGCTAATGGGTGAGCAACTTGGTGTTGCAAAAGCCCGCAGAAGCCTGCAATCCTTGAGATTGCCAATGGGTGAGCAACTTGGTGTTGCAAAAGCCCGCAGAAGCCTTGCAATCCTTGAGATTGCCAATGGGTGAGCAACTTGGTGTTGCAAAAGCCCGCAGAAGCCTTGCAATCCTTGAGATTGCTAATGGGTGAGCAACTTGGCGTTGCAAAAGCCCGCAGAAGACTTACAACCTGTGAGGTTGGAAATGGGTGAAGTGACTCGGTGTCGCAGCAGACTCAAAAGTCTTGAGATCCTTGAAATCGTTAATGGTTGAGCAACTATGTGTTGCAAAAGACCGGGAGAAGAATGATAAAAGTATGAATTGAACGATGGTGAAGATAATAAAAATATTACCTATGTGTACGTACGATGTATGATCACCTATGAAAATGAGGAACGGTTTTTGAATGAAAAGTAAAGTATTTTAACTACAAAACTAGAACTCACTCAGCAACGCTGACTTTTATGTATTTTCCAGTTGGCAGGTGACAGGTTGCTGAGGATGGCACACGGGGATGGCTACTTGGCGGGCAAGACTAACATCCATTCACTTTTTGACAATACTGTTGTTTTGTAATTCATTCATCTATCATTTTGTGACTTATAAACTAGAATGTATTGCTTAGCAACAGTGTTTTTAATGAAATGAATGTCTTTTGTTTAAATTAATTCCGCTGCTTAAATTAATAATGAGTATGTTTTATGCTGTGAATGACCAACTGTGAGGTGCCCGGGATCGGGGCCTTACAAGTTGGTATCAGAGCTAAAGTTTAAGTGAAACGGGTAAAATTTTTCAAAATAAACCTTAACTTAAACTGAGAATGGGACGGAAAGAGGGATGTCAGCCCGAGTAGCCATGTGCCATCAGGTATTGCTTTCTTAAAAGTTAATTAGTATTATGTGCGTGTGCTATATGGATTATGTGTTCTTAGTAGATTTAGATACTGATGTAGTCAGGATAGGAAATGCTTGGGGTATGAAAAGTAAAGTAAGTGGCTAATCACAACTAGCCACTGTAATTAGGGACTTACTATACTCGACATAAACTGAGCTATTGCCTTGAATGACTGTTTTAGTATTTGAATCTTATAGGAAGTGGAAAGTTGACAGATGTGTACGAGGTGTGTGATTCCCCGATGAGACCATTAGAGACTTGACAGCGATACCAGCAAAGACATATAATAAAATTCTAGACTTCGTAACCAGGAATTTGAAAGTGTTGTACCCATGGGCTAACTTACAAGTGAGGAGAATTAACGATTTAGGTTACAAGATCCCTAGGGGAAATAGGTTTCTTCAGACGAGTAATTATTTACATGGCGTTTCAGCAAGGAATTACTAATAGAGATGAAAACTTACAATACTCGTCATGACCTGGACCATTGCCTTGAACGATAACGTTAGTGGTCCGAATCTTGTAGGTAGCTTAAATGATTGATGAGATGTTTTAAGAAGGTAAAGTGATAATATAGGAACTACCTTTAGTAAAGCTATTTGGATAGAAGTGTCTGTAAGTGACTGTAAATAGTAATGAAAAGTTAGGGCCTTCTTCTGGATTGCATGTTACTACCCTAAGTGGACGTAACGTGGTCTTGGATATGAATTGACTAGCTGCATACGGGACTGATATTGCATAGCATGGAAATATGACCCATTGGTTCGTACATGATAGAAGTATGGACATGACTTATGGTAATTAGGAGTTGCATGAGTTCAGGGATGACCCTAATAATGAGATAGAAAAGTCTATGAAACAAGGTTGAGGAGCATATCCTATGTAAATAAAAGATGCTAAGGGCGAAGTCTTAAGTTGATAGACGTAGCTATAGAGCGTGCCTTTCTAAGGTGACCCCGGAGGACCCTCTCGGAGTTAGAAGAAAGAGTTTGAGATCGACTTGTCATCTGGGACTCAGCTTGTAGTTATGTCACCGTACCGATGGTTTTCACGGATCGACTGTAGGTTAGATCAACAACAGCTACAGGCTGAAGAGCATGACATCCTAAAGATAACATTTCAGTCACGGTTTGGATGCTATGAGTTTCCTTGCAGTATTTATGAATTAAGTGAATAGGGCTACTGATCGATGTTCGATGGGTTAGTAATAGTGATTATAGAGGACATACTCATCAACCCCAAGAGTAAGGGAGGCCATTCATGTCACATCCGCAAGGTGTCAAGGACAAGATGGAAGGTAATTTATGAGCAACATTCCTAGAATGAATGTTCTAGTCATGTGAAGTATAATTCTTGAAATCATGATAGAATTGATAAAATTGAAGCAATGATGTAAAAAGTTCCCTAAGGATGATGTTAGAAATCTGTAGCTTACGGAAGTGACGGATTACTATATACAGTTTGTTCAGTACTTCTTGAAGATGATCTTGCCCTTGGTAAGGTTCATAAAAAAAAGACACCAAGTCTGAGCGAGAAGTTAGTTAATGAATGTGAACATGAACTGAATAAGGAAGGTTAACATGAGCCTTGGTGATAATGTTATCAGTAAGTGTCGAAAACCTAGAACCATGTGTTCCATACAAAGATCTGACTGAATATATATATATATACTCAATACAACATGGCAGAACCATGGTTACGTTATTCACAAGGTTAAATACAAGATGATAATATACTTACTCATGAATTAGGGTTCGTAGTCATAATGTTTGCATTAATGAAAATGATCCATAAGAGGAGTGCGTTAGGACGTTTGAAGGTTGCAAAGGCTATGTGTAGACGGCTAAAGAAGATCATACCTTATATGGTGTGTGTTGAACATGATTAGAAGCAACATGAGAATTTGTGGCGATTGAGAGTATTATCCCACGTTGTGTAAGGACCAACAGGTTTCGAGGACGAAACCTAAATAAGGGGGATAGACTTGTAACGTTCCAAATTTCCAAAAAAATAAATTTAAGTGACGAGATAATATTAATAATAGTATTATTGAATTTTACCTCGCGAAAAGATTAGTAGTTTGTCAAGTTTAGATTGGAAAACAAAATGCGGAAACGTGAGGGACCAAAATGGACAATTTAGAAAAAACATAAAATAAACCCTAAGCCCCCCCTTCTTCCCCAAATCCGTGATGCCTCTCCCCTCTTTCCCTCTTCTCTCGGTCGAACCCCGACCTCCGGCCACCGGCGACCCACTCCGGCGAGTGTCGGCGAGTGACACGCAAATCCGGAGTCCCCTCGACGCCCCGGGCATGATGGTGGCCTCGATTTCTCCCAAAACGCGACATAGAGACACAAATCGAAGGCAACAATGGCGGTTGCAGGTGGTTTTTTTTGGGGACGATTGTGGTGGTGCGACAGGCAGCCGCGCGACCACGGCTGTGGTGGTCGTGATTATGGAAATCGACCACAGGCGGGCTGTGTGGTGATGGTGTTGATCGAAGATGGTGGTTATTGGTGTTGGTCGATTCGATGATGATGATGCTAAGATGATGAGGGTTCGATGATGATGATAATTTAGTGATGATGGTGGCCCCTTCCTTCCCTTTCTCCGATTTGAAGCTCACGACAGGGCCCCCTCCGGATAAGCCCCGTCGGCTCACGATGGTGGCTGTGGGTGGTGCCGCGGTGACAAGGTCAAGGTGATGGTTGTTGCGGCTGTGATTATTACGGTTGTGGAGGTTGGCCGCTGCGAAGGCGACGGGTGATGGTGGCTGCGGTATGGTGATGGTAGCCGGTGGTGTTGATGATGGCTGTGGATGTAGGCACCGGCGGTGGCTGGCCCTCTGTGCAAGGAGCGACGATGGTGGTGATGTCGGCAGCGTTGGTGGTGGCTGTCGGGTCGAATGAAACCGAACCAGTCGGCGATGGCTGCATGTGTTTGGTGTTTGGGTAATGGTTGCAAAACAACAGTCATGACGAGGTAATCGGTGATTGTGGTCGTGTTGTTGTTTGTTGTGGTTCATCTTGACTGTGATTCTGTCTGTCGTTTGGTTGTCGCTGTGATTGTGGTGGTGTTGTGGCTGCGGTTTGTTATGGTTGGGTAAGTGTTAATGCCTGTGATGGTAGTGGTAAGACGACGGTGGTAGTGATAATGGTTGTTTGAACGGTGCTGTTGTTAGATGATGATGTTGTTGTTGTTGTTGGATGATGATGGCGTTGTTGTTAGATGATGATGATGTTGTTGTTAGAATGATGATGATGAAACTGTTAGATAGCGATGATGATTGTTTTAGAATGATGATGTTAATGGTGTCTAAATGTTGATGATGAAGGTGTTTGGTTGCTCATGTTGGTGCTTTATGATGAAGATGAATTAGTAAACATGGGCTTAAGGTGACAGATACTTGATGATGATGACATGATGTGTACATGATGGGCTAGCTATGTTTAGGATTATCTTGATGTTTAAAAGGAGGATGGTCCTATGATGATATGGGTTATGAATACATAACAAGGATAGTTAGCATAAAGTCGTGGCATGGTTATAGATTGATGATTATGGTAATGATTCTAGTATGATAATGTTTAAGTGGCATGGTTATGTTAATAATACGATGGTCTTGTTATGGTTAGGGCAACGTGTTTGGGGGAGTCATTTTGATGGCTACGGTTCGTGCCATTACAATGATTATGTTTTAGGTGTTTCTTGACTGTTTGGGTATGACATGAGGTTGTTGGATCCGATTGGGGGCAGTGTAGACTGGCTAGTTACGCTAGACGACTAAGAAGGGAGTCGGGTTGTGCGTTTGTTCGGGATGACGTAGAATGTTTATTATGGGCGATGTGGGTTAAAGCTAGACGACTTGGGATGATTTCTTTATGGATTGCAGTAACGACACCCAAGGTGAGTTCTAGACCCCTTCTTACCTGTTTTTAAATGTTTTGGGGCTGGAAATGCATGTAAGTATGTTTTTATAAGTTTGGGTATAATACCCGTATGATATGAATGTATGTATGTTTATGTTTATGTTAGATTTATGCCTAGAATCATGTGTATATGTTTAGTACTAGGCATTCTGATGTTTGGGAATTTGAAATATGAATTAGTCATATGAGCAGGTTACTAAAACGACTAATAAGCCCAAATAGTAGTAATATGCCTGAAATTTGGACTTAGAATAACTAAGTACAAACTAATGAGTCTAATAGTGCTTATACGCCCAGGGACATGCCTTAGAAATACTCTAAGTATGGTCATGAGTCTAAGCAGGTAATGTGTCCAATAGTTCTAAAACGACCAGACTCATAAGTCTGAAAATTTGCTAAGTATGGGGACTTATAAGTCCAACAGGACTCATGAGTCCCACAGTACCCATGAGTTTGAAAACTAAGTAAAAAGGTGAAAAGTCTGAATTCTGGTCGTATGACCAGAAAATATTTTCTAAGTATGGGATGGTATGACCAACAGGGCTAATACGACCAACAGGGCTAATACGACCAACAGGGGTCATACGCCCAGCAGTGCTCATACGCCCAGAGCCTGAAATTTTTCTAAGTGTAGCTGATGAGTCCGACAGTGGTGAAACGCCTAGAACATGGCTCATACGCCCAAGTACTTAGACTTTTTAACAAAATTTATTGGAGTCTGTGCAGTAGGGTTTCACAGGGACGTTGACTGGGACTTTATTGAATGCAAATGATTATGTTGAATGTAATAATACCCCTTTCTTAATATTTTAATTAATGTTATGATTAGGGCTGATATGGGGATTAATATTAATATGATTATTAATATTATCAGTGCTATTATTATTAATATACTTATTAATAATAATATTGTATGACCCTACGTGTAATGATCATGATCAAGACAGGAATTTTTATCATTGATAGAGTGGAAGATTAATGGTAATAGAAAGTGGAATGTAAATGAATAAACGAAAGTCTTGACTGATAATGGGTGAGCAACTTGGTGTTGCAAAAGCCCGCAGAAGGCTTACAATCGTTGAGATTGATAATGGGTGAGCAACTTGGTGTTGCAAAAACCCGCAGAAGGCTTACAATCGTTGAGATTGATAATGGGTGAGCAACTTGGTGTTGCAAAAGCCCGCAGAAGGCTTACAATCGTTGAGATTGATAATGGGTGAGCAACTTGGTGTTGCAAAAGCCCGCAGAAGGCTTACAATCTTTGAGATTGATAATGGGTGAGCAACTTGGTGTTGCAAAATCCCGCAGAAGGCTTACAATCGTTGAGATTGATAATGGGTGAGCAACTTGGTGTTGCAAAAGCCCGTAGAAGCCTTGCAATCCTTGAGATTGCTAATGGGTGAGCAACTTGGTGTTGCAAAAGCCCGCAGAAGCCTTGCAATCCTTGAGATTGCCAATGGGTGAGCAACTTGGTGTTGCAAAAGCCCGCAGAAGCCTTGCAATCCTTGAGATTGCCAATGGGTGAACAACTTGGTGTTACAAAAGCCCGCAGAAGCCTTGCAATCCTTGAGATTGCTAATGGGTGAGCAACTTGGCGTTGCAAAAGCCCGCAGAAGACTTACAACCTGTGAGGTTGGAAATGGGTGAAGTGACTCGGTGTCGCAGCAGACCCAAAAGTCTTGAGATCCTTGAAATCGTTAATGGTTGAGCAACTATGTGTTGCAAAAGACCGGGAGAAGAATGATAAAAGTATGAATTGAACGATGGTGAAGATAATAAAAATATTACCTATATGTACGTACGATGTATGATCACCTATGAAAATGAGGAACGGTTTTTGAATGAAAAGTAAAGTATTTTAACTACAAAACTAGAACTCACTCAGCAACACTGACTTTTATGTATTTTCCAGTTGGCAGGTGATAGGTTGCTGAGGATGGCACACGGGGATGGCTACTTGGCGGGCAAGACTGACATCCATTCACTTTTTGACAATACTGTTGTTTTGTAATTCATTTATCTATCATTTTGTGACTTATAAACTAGAATGTATTGCTTAGCAACAGTGTTTTTAATGAAATGAATGTCTTTTGTTTAAATTAATTCCGCTGCTTAAATTAATAATGAGTATGTTTTATGCTGTGAATGACCAACTGTGAGGTGCCCGGGATCGGGGCCTTACATAAACCTACTTACGACAGTTACCTATCATCGTTTATTGTTGCTTCTATGTTTCTATTTAAATTTTTATTAAATTAAATAATATTTTTAACAGTTTCCGTGCGACTTTCTTTTGGTTTGTTAAAGATAACATTTATGTCACTCAAAGCTTGTAAACATACGCTATCATCATTTTTCTCTATTTACGATCTGATATAAATTTATTTAGCATCGACCTACGAGTAATGAAATTTTTTTAACATACATTTTCCAACGGCGAAACACAAGTGATAATTGCTAGTTGTATCTTAATCACATACTGTTTTTATTTATAATGCATTTTTATTCTTTTGTTTTGTTTATGTAAACAAAGGATAGTTTCTATAAATATGATTAATAGTGGGGTGATATAAGAGAAAAATATATATTTTAGCATAGGTTAGATTTTAGAGAGAGAGAGTGAGACTTGATGCGAGATTTTTCAACCTGATTTTTTTTAAAAATAAATTGCAAACATACTAATAATCCCTAAATACTAATTATGCCTTTGTACAACCACAAGTAGACACAATTCAAGACAAGAATAAAACCTTCACTATTAAAAAGTTCATATATACATAGATTCTTGATAACATGTCAAAGGTTGAAAGCGTAAAACACTTCTATCCAATTCCTAAACACAATTCCTAAGGACATGACTAGGGTGGTTTTTTCCTTGACATTGGAACAAAACATTTCAGATGAGTATGTCTGTTCCCTCCCAGCTCGATCTTCCTCTCCGCAACGTGCCATTCAAAGTCAAGCTCGAGGAGTAACCACACCCTTTCTTGATTTCATTGCTCTTGAAGAAGCAACATCACTTCTTTAGGAATTTGAGTTTGAGTAGGTTCAAACTTCACTCTCATCTCATTTCTAGAGATGTTGAACGATGAAGAAGAAAAGGTCGAAACAACAACACGGTTATCCAAAAGAGAGCCTATTGTGAGGTTGTATCTCACCAAGTCGGGCACCGGATGAATTTTTCCCGTTTTGCTTAAGATATAACTCATATTGATTTCTCCTCCCAAGTAAACTGTGGTGCTATGAGTCGTGATGTTCACATTCGTGCTCCCAATCTCCGCGGTCACACGAATGTGACCCGCGTTCACGACAAGTCGTGTGATTATGACATAGAGCAAAAAAACGAAACCCGGAAGAAGAAACCAGTAAAAGTTGCGAGGAATAGCATCAAGAGCGGCTCGAACTCGAAGAGCACGAACCGCTGGTTGATTAGGTGCTGCTGTTTCGATTTCTAAGGATGTAATTGTTGATGCCATCCTAAAAGTGTTTATAATAAAGTTTTATCGAGGAGAATTGAGGTAGTTTGAATGAGAATGATCTCTCTTAAATAGAGGAGACACACACAACCTTGTAGTCTGTAGCCATGATGCTTACTTGCTTCTGTTAGAGCTTACATGAACCATAGACCATATGGACTTTAATGTAGCCGAATGCCCAAATAGACAGGAGATTAAAGCCCATCAAAACAGGCCTAATACTTATGCATGTTTACCCCATGATCCATTAATTCGACATTTGCATGTCATGTACTCATGTTCCATTACCCACGACGTAGCATATCCATATAATTTCTTTATATGTAGTGTAATTTGCCTCTCGAAAAGAAATGAATTTGAAAATTGATAGCAATTTTTCTTGTTCTTATCTTATTTTTTGGGAGTATTTGTCTACTAAAAAAAGCTAGAGTAGTTGGGAGATTAACCATCTCGAAAAGGTATCTTTCAGCTACAATATGCTCTCTCATATTTAAAATGTTCCGACACCAATGTATCAATGAATTATTTATTTAACTAGTTATTTTTGTATACCCGACATAATGTTTATAAGGCTAAAGAATGTCCCTTTTAGTATGTTTCATGTTAATTTATTTTGTAGAATGATTTATGTTACATCTTGACTAGATGAATTGATTCCGTTAATGAACACCTTTTTTATATTAACTTATTTATATTTAAATACCGCCTTCCCAAAACTACTTAACTCTATTTAGTTGGGGGCCGTACCCAGAACCGGTTATTATTGGAAGTGCGTACATCTAGAACTAGATAGGAACCAAACCCGGGTTGGGACGACCCTATATCTACCCGCGTGCTCGGTTAGGTTAGGGTCGGATCTAGGTCAGTTCCGGAACCGGGTACAATCGAGTATTTTTTTATATTTTGTTTTTGAATAATTTTAAATGATTGGCAATGGCTATAAATTAAACCGTTGGTAACGCCTATAAATTAAACTGTTGTCAAGATTCAATAATCAAACATTCAAAGTTCGAAAAAAATGTCAAGATTCTTGTGCGACGAAGAGGAATACGGGTTGACCACTACCGTGATCGAAATTTGAATTCGACCGGCAAATTCAGATTTCTGCAAGCTCCTTAAGGTTAATTTGACAAGGAAAACAACTATTCAGGCACAAAGTGTCCAAAGAATGTTACAACGAATCAGTTGAAACCTGCCACTCATTTCCACCAAATTCCAGCTACACCAAAATTCCGGGTTCCTATTAGGCGGGATAATCTGAACCACGGTTGGGACGGAGGAAGAACCTTGAGCAGCGGATGAATATGAGGCCACCAAAACTTAATAGGTAAATACCAGGGAGAAAAAAACAAAAGAGGAAATTGTAGAACAAGAGTTTTTTTGTGTTTTTTCTTTCAGTTTTGCTTTTTAAAGTGGCGTGACCAACCAAACCATTACATATCTATTTATATCAACATAGGGGGCAAATGAATCATTTGGCAAAGAAAAGGGCTAGAAAACGATTTAATGGGCTAAGGGCTCCATCAAGTGAAGTAGTGGGCTAGTGGCTACAAATTAAACCCAAAGGTTCAATTGTGAACTCATGAACACCGACCTGCACCTGCCACCCTCTCACTTGCGCTACTGTTGACTTGCTACCATGAAGCCACTGACATTGAGTTTCGATTGTGAATTGTTCAAGTTTAAGGGTTTTATTGTTCAATTGAATCTAGGGCTTTTAATTGGGATTTTAGGGTTTTTATTGTTCATCATTGATTGAATCTTGAATTCAACATTTGACCAAGAAATTGATTGAATGATGGTGTTATAGTGAATTTAGGTTTATATGTCACATGATGAAAACTATTAATTATTTTTTTCAAAGGAAAGGTTTGACGAAGAAAAGGTTAATGCAAATAAAGATAAACGATACAAAGCCTCAACTAGTGAGTCTCGACTCCCGTTCCCTTGTAATATGGTTCAAACTCTGTCATTGCCAGTGACGCTCGGTTTAATTCATAGCTGTTATATTGGGATGATCTAATTAATATCAGTGCACTCCAGAAAACCGGCCAATTTCTATGAAAATTTAACGTCTTGCTATATTGAAAAGAGTTTGAAGTTGTATTTTCGAAGTCTTGATTCGGGTAAACATATATGTGGTTTCCGGTAATCAGATAGGGTATTACCTAATCTCATACCTGTCTCATACCCGCAAAAATCTTGGAGATATCAGAAGTGAAAATGCTTACATGAGTAACGAGAAATCCTGTGAAAAACACAATTTTTTACCTGGCCCAATGCCCATCGGGGTTTGGGTATACCGGTCCATATGTTTTGAGTTTCGGGTATCCCCGGGCTAGAGTTTTTTTTGTCATCATATCAAATCATGATTGTTGTGAGATCATATCATGGATGTTGTCCACAACATACATATGTGAATACTGGAACCATGGTTGACATCTTCAAAGTGTTCTCTAATTACATGTTGGGCCCGAATGTTGCGATTGGGTTGTGTGGGTGATCTGTTACTGGCCTGATGGGTTGGGCTGTTTCCCCATGTCATATCACTTAGTCAAATTAGTTATATTTATTTTTTTTTGTTTTTTTTCGAACAATAGCTTTTGTTAAACCATGAAAAAACCTCTAGCGATGGAACGGGAACAAACAAACACAAAACAGAAACAACAAAGAAAACCTAACAATAATTTGTGACGAATTTGTGATAAAACCAAAAACCATAAAATTGCCTACAAACATTCGTCGCAAATGTGTTCTTACACACTTAGTTTTCTTAATTTATATCAATGTATTATGATAAATATAATAAAAGTTATGTATAAAGGTAACTTGTGAGTATTGGTATTCAGTTAGAGTCACGATGATAGTTTATGGATGATTATATTCAAATTTTAATTATGTTTTGATTATTATTATCGTTTGTTATCACCATAGGTCATCACAAATAATATTGGTTATGTGATTTATATAAAGTTTTTGAAGAATTTTATCAGTTTAAGCACTTAAGTTGCCGATTACGAGAGGCTGTCTTTTTGTTCGTACTCTTTCCCAAATAGTCGTAACATGATAACATGGGACCAATGCCATGCTTAATTTGAACATGTGAGTATTTTTGTGTATGGTCATAACAAAAATAATCAAGGTGACTGCATTATTACCATTTCTTATGAGATGATTAAGAGCTACATAAAACTTATTAATCATGCATACAACAAATGCAAATTGTGCCGTCACATTTTGATATTGCTACGTATCCTTCTATAGGCACATGGTCTACACATTGTTGATCACACTCTTCATACGTGCAAAGGTGTGGTGAAAAATTAAAAACATAAGATCTTAAATTTGGACCTGAAAACCAAAATAAGAAAAACAAACGTCATCAATGTTAGTAAAAAATAAATATTAAACAACCTTGCTCGTCTTTAAAAAAATCTTTTTCTTCACCATTTGAATATACAATGTACAAATAATTGTTGTTAAACTTAATAACACTGTCAAGGGTATATATTACATACCATTATGTTGACAAAATTCCTCTGGAGGAACAGCATCAATCCTAACAGCAGTAATCCTATTCATACAAATGCAAAAAAACAGAAAAGAAAGAAGATTTTTTTTCATTGTAAAGTAATTAAAATTAGTGAGACTACAAAAATATTTTGAGTGATTTTCTTTTGGTTAAATGCATAATATTTATACTTGGGTTTAGAGATATATTAATGTAGTATTAACGAGCATTTATGCATCATACACAACGTTCCATATTTTAATAAGCAGATACTAGTTTATTATTTTATTTAATAACATACATAACGTTTCATCAATAAATAATTAAATACTAGCTTGTTATTTATACGCACAAACTGTTTCATTAAATATACTATATGGTATTACATGTGTTAAATAAATAAAATACTAAATATAATAAATACGCACAAACTATTTCATTAAATTCTACATGGTATTACACGTGTTCTCATATTTATTATATTTACGTGTAATACCATGTAGTATTTAATGAAACAGTTTGTGCGTATACATAACAAGCTAGTATTTAATTGTTTATTGATGAAACGTTATGTATGTTAGTATATAAAAAATTAGCTAGTATCTGCTTATTAAAATATGGAACGTTTTGTATGATGCATAAATGCTCTTTAATACTACATTAATATATCTCTAAACCCAAGTATAAATATTATGCATTTAACCTTGAAAGCAACTCAAAATATTTTTGTAGTCTCACTAATTTTAATTACTTTACAATGAAGAAAAATCTTCTTTCTTTTCTGTTGTTTTTCATTTGTATGAATAGGATTACTGCTGTTAGGATTGATGCTGTTCCTCCAGAGGAATTTTGTCAACATAATGGTATGTAATATATACCCTTGACAGTGTTATTAAGTTTAACAACAATTATTTGTACATTGTATATTCAAATGGTGAAGAAAAAGATTTTTTTAAAGACGAGCAAGGTTGTTTAATATTTATTTTTTACTAACATTGATGACGTTTGTTTTTCTTATTTTGGTTTTCAGGTCCAAATTTAAGATCTTATGTTTTTAATTTTTCACCACACCTTTGCACGTATGAAGATTGTGATCAACAATGCGTAGACCATGTGCCTAGAGAAGGATACGTAGCAATATCAAAATGTGACGGCACAATTTGCATTTGTTGTATGCATGATTAATAAGTTTTATGTAGCTCTTAATCATCTCATTAAAAATGATAATAATGCAGTCACCTTGATTATTTTCTATTATGACCATACACAAAAATACTCACATGTTCAAATTAAGCATGGCATTGGTCCCATGTTATCATGTTACGACTATTTGGGAAAGTGTACGAACAAAAAGACAGCCTCTCGTAATCGGCAACTTAAGTGCTTAAACTGATAAAATTCTTCATAAACTTTATCCGAAGCACATAACCAATATTATTTGAGATGACCTATGGTGATATAACAAATGATAATAATAATCAAAACATAATTAAAAACCGAATATATTCATCCATAAACTATCATCATGACTCTAACTGAATACCAGTACTCACAAGTTACCTTTATACATAACTTTTATTATATTTATCATAATACATTGATATAAATTAAGAAAACTAAGTGTGTAAGAACACATTTGCGACGAAAGTTTGTAGGCAATTTTATGGTTTTTTGTTTTATCACAAATTTGTCATAAATTATTGTTATGTTTTGTTTTCTGTTTCTGTTTTGTGTTTGTTTGTTCACGTTCCATCACTAGAGGTTTTTCCTTGGTTTAACAAAAGTTACTGTTCGAAAAAAAACAAATAAATAGAAAAAGAAATATAACTAATTTGACTAGGTGATATGAAATGGGGAAACAGCCCAACCCATCAGCCCAGTAACAGATCACCGACACAGCCCAATCGCAACATTCAGGCCCAACAAGTAATTAGAGAGCACTTTGAAGACGTCAACCATGGTCCCTGTATTCACATATGCATGTTGAGGACAACAACCATGATATGATCTCACAATAACCATGATTTGATGACAAGAAAAACTCTAGCCCAGGGATACCTGAAACTCGAAAATACGGACTGGTATACCCAAAGCCCGATGGGTATTGGGCCGGGTAAAAAATATGTTTTCACAGGATTTCTCGTTACTCATGTTAGTATTTTCACTTTTGATATGTCTAGGATTTTTGCAGGTATGAGACAGGTATGAGATTAGGTAATACCCGATCTGATTACCGGAAACCACATATATGTTTACCCGAATATTTACTTAAACTTGTTCGAATAAAAGTGAAGGAATGTATCTGATAACCTGGCAGGAAGTGATCGATACCATAAGCCACAGGTATGCACGTAACCCAATGCTAACAGGTATACCTGATAGTCGTTGGTATGCCCGATACTAGATGGTCAATTACCCGACGGGTAATCGGCCGAGTATGGGACAAGATTTTAAAATCGAACATAAGCCTGGGATTACCAATACCTGATCCATTGCCATCCATACTGCTAGTGTAATTTTGTTTGGTTTTCCTTGATTTCCATCTTCTTCCAAATTCCTGTTCCGCAAACTAATCATGGAACCAGCACATATGTTAGAGAAATTAACTCAAGACCAATATGTTACATTTTTTTCTATTTACTATTTTTTTGTCCCCAATAGGTTTAATAAGTTTGAAAATTGATAGCAATTTTTCTTGTTCTTATATTATTTTTTAGGAGTATTTGTCTACTAAAAAAAGCTAGAGTAGTTGGGAGATTAACTATCTCGAACAAGTATCTATTAGCTACAATATGTTCTCTCGTATTTGAAGTGTTCCGACACCAATGTATCAATGAATTATTTATTTAACTAGTTATGTTTGTATACCCGACAGAATGTTTATAATGCTAAAGAATGTCCCTTTTAGTACGTTTCATGTTAATTAATTTTGTAGAATGATTTATATTACATCCTGACTAGATGAATTGATTCCGTTAATGAACACCTTTTTTATATTAACTTAATTTATATATATATATATCGCCTTCCCAAAACTACTTAACTCTATTTAGTTGGGATTAGAGGTGCACAAAACGGGTATTGGGCCGTACCCAGAACCGGGTATTATTGGAAGTGCGTACATCTAGAACTGGATAGGAACCAAACCCCGGTTGGGACAACACTATATCTACCCGCGTGCTCGGTTAGGTTAGGGTCGGATCTAGGTCGGTTCCAGAACCGGGTACAATCGTCTATTTTTTTATATTTTGTTTTTGAATAATTTTAAATGATTGGCAATGGCTATAAATTAAATCGTTGGTAACGCCTATAAATTAAACTGTAGTGGATTTTTCACTATAAATACAACCTAATAACTTCCAAAATATACACTCCAACCTTCAACTCTTTTTTTTCAATAATCAAACATTCAAAGTTCGAAAAAAATGTCAAGATTCTGGTGCGACGAAGAGGAATACAGGTTGACCATGTAGAAGACTGTATAAGGCTCGGCAAAACAACAAATACGAAATGAAGATGTCAAGCGAAGCTTAAGTCACGCGAAGAAGGAAGCCGCGAGAAAAGGACTTCCACGCAAAAGTTGTTGTCACGCGAGAACTGCTTGTTTTTGTATAAATACTCGATTTTCGTTTTTGTATTAGTTAGTTCTCAGATTAGATCCTTTTGTAATAGTTATGTGCATTTGCACAAGATTATAATCATCTTTGATTATCAATTGAACGATTCTTAAATTTTGATTCTCGTTTTCTTATTCCAATCTCAATTACATTCCGCATTCTTGAGATTGAGTTCTTGGTTATTGTTCTTGGGAATTTACTGAGTTTTACAATTGGTATCAGAGCATTTGGCTCTAGAACCAAGATTAGAAGTTGTTTTTGATTGATTTGACACATTCTTCATCTTGATTATTCATTCGGTTACTTGAGAATTCAATATGGAGTGGTTGTGCTGCTGAAAATTCAAGGAAATTGATCATTTGGACTGAATTTGAAGAATTTGATTGAGTTTTAATTAAATTTGGACTTAAAATTGAAAGAAAACTGATTAATTTGAACTAAAATGAATCAAATTGGAACTAATCAGTGAATTTGAGGTGAAAAGTTGGTAAAATTCGCAAATTGGAACTAATCAGTGAATTTGAGGTGAAAAGTTGGTAAAATTCGCAAATTGGAAAACTGATTGTATGAAAACTTTCTGGACTTTTCGCGTGCGAAAACTGCTTTTTCGCACAGGCAGTTATTCTGCTTTTCACGTGAATTCGCTTGGTGGACAATTGGGATTCTCACACGCATTGGAATCTCGCGCGAAAGGTCTTCTCGTGTGAAAGTGGTTGTCGCACGAATTTAGTTCTCGCACGAAAAGCCTGATTTTTGGATTTTCTGATCAACATGTCTTCGTCAACTCCTAATTTGAAACATCTTACTGCATCTCTTCATTTAGACACTGAAATCGGCACTGGGAATAAGCCACCTAGACTTCTTAGTTGTAAGGCCCCGATCCCAGGAAACCTCACAGTTGGTCATTCATAGCAAAAACATAGATTTAAAACATTCATTTACTTATATATGTATATACACATATATTGCAGAGGAAAGATATAGTAATTTTAATTCATTACAACGCAGTTAAATTAAAATATAAACATCGTCTTTAACTATCAAAAACTCTTTAAAGTCCTCTTAAATTCTTCTCCATCAGGGATGCCAGTCTTTAGATGCCAAGAAGCTTCAGATCCATGCTCCCATCCCTTAAGCCCTAACGCTCACCTGTCAACTGATATGCATACAAAAGTCAGCTTCGCGGAGTGAATTCAAGGTTCTCTTTGTTAAATAACTTTTGTAAGAGGTATTAGCTTTAACAGTTGAAAATAATCATCATTTATAAGAACATTAATACACACGGGCTATCACTTTATCGGTACTTTACCATTACTTGTTAATTATTACTCTTCTTTATCCGTCAATTCCCAGTCACTATCGGTGCCTATGGTAAACACAGGACTTTACCGACACGCCAATTTAGGCCTTACTATCGTACCCAAACAGGCCATTATTGTCATGCCAATTTATGGCCTTACTGACCTGCCTGTTCGAGCATTTACTCTATCAGAGTGAGGGCACAACAGATGCAACCCTCCTTGTAATAGTTATGTGCATTTGCACAAGATTGTAATCATCTTTGATTATCAATTGAACGATTCTTAAATTTTGATTCTCGTTTTCTTATTCCAATCTCAATTACATTTCGCATTCTTGAGATTGAGTTCTTGGTTATTGTTCTTGGGAATTTACTGAGTTTTACAATTGGTATCAGAGCATTTGGCTCTAGAACCAAGATTAGAAGTTGTTTTTGATTGATTTGACACATTCTTCATCTTGATTATTCATTTGGTTACTTGAAAATTCAATATGGAGTAGTTGTGCTGCTGAAAATTCAAGGAAATTGATCATTTGGACTGAATTTGAAGAATTTGATTGAGTTTTAATTAACTTTGGACTTAAAATTGAAAGAAAACTGATTAATTTGAACTAAAATGAATCAAATTGGAACTAATCAGTGAATTTGAGGTGAAAAGTTGGTAAAATTCGCAAATTGGAACCTTGCACCTAAAATACTCATTGAAAAGTTTAACATCATTAATTGAACAAAATGGACCGATGATGAAAGATACATATATCATTAGAAACTACAATTGTAATTTTATAACATTAGGGATCAAATCAAAATTTTGACCAAACCACAAGTATCATCCGTGTAATTTACTCTTTAATTAATTAGCAATGCAACGATTGTTATAAGTAACGTATAAATGAAATAGTTTAATTTTAAAACAACAAACTAGTTTTTTTTTCAAACGGCAACAAACTAGTATCTAGTTATTTATAAATGATATCAATTATCCTTTGTCTAAGTGGTTAAGGTAAATTACCCAAGACAACTAAAAATGATGAGGTTTTGAGTTTGTGTTTGACTCTAAGCCAAAAATACTTACGGTTTAGTTAAAGTGTTTTTTTCCTCAGTTATGGGTGCGATCCTGGCCGGAAAATGGATCATGTGGTTTCGATTAAAATAAAACATCTCTTACAAAGCAGTGTAATACTTTAGTTGTTTAAAAAAAGTTATTTATTAATGACATGGTTTCTATAATCCATTAATGCTTCTTAATACTAAATGCATATATCACAAAAACCAATAATAAATACCGTGTATTTAACCTTGAAGACAACTCAAAATATTTTTGTACTATCAAAAAATTTAGATCACAATGACGAAATATCTTCTATGTTATGCGGTCTTTTACATGTTATTTACAAATTGCATGAATGGGATTATTGCTATCCCTCTCGAGGAATTTTGCCGGTCTGTTGGTATGTAGTAAATACCTTCAAAGTCTTATTTTGTTCGACTTAATTATTTTTACGTTGTTCGTTCAAATAGTAAGAAAATAATTTTTAAAGACGAGATAATCGTGAATTCATGATTGATATTCTTTTGCACTAAGAACCATAACATTTATTGCTCTTATTTTGGTTTGCAGGTCATGATTTAGAATCATATGTTTTTGATTTTTCACCAAGGCCATGAACTTTAGATCCTTGTAATAAACAATGCCTGGAACACGTTCGTAGAGGAGGATACATAGCAATATCATCTTGTAAAGGCACAATCTGCATTTGTTGTATGCATGATTAATAAGTCTCTTGTACAACTCCTAATCATCTAAATAAGATGGTGATCCAAGCCAGTGGCGGATCCAGAAAAATTTTTCACGGGGGGCGGAAAATTTTTAAAGGTCGGTCGACTAACGCGGTAACGGGTTAGATCGGGTCGGCTCATTAAAAAAGAAAGAAGACAAGTAAAATTGGGTTTCGAAGGGGGGCGGAAGGGGGGCGATTGCAAAATTTTACAGGGGGCGGACGAGAAAACGAGCATATATTAACATAAAAAAAAAAAATTTTAGGGTGGGCGGCCGCCCCCCCTCCCATGGGGGTAGGTCCGCCACTGATCCAAGCAATCATTTTGACCGTGTGGTCATAATGTAAAAGTAAAAGTATTTATCAACATAACAAAATCGGCTTCAATAACATCAACTAAAGAAATAATATTCTTACAAATCACACGAGCAACGGTATTCTTAATCTCCCTAGTTGTAAAAGTATGTGATATTGCTAACAATTGACCTAAATTGTCTAATCTGAGACACATGGATGAGTAGCTCGAAAAATCAAATAATTGAAATAAAGAAAAACCTAAACCAACCGAGAAGTAGATGGTTCAACTATTATCGTTATGTGTATAAAATAAAAAATTAACTGAATCGAATTAGTCATTTTTATTATTAAAACTTAAACAAGTTTAATTGGATGTTAATCAACTATTGATTTTGTTAAAAATGAAAAAAAAAATAGTGCGATCCTTTTAATATTAAACAACATGTCTATTGAACCGGTATAAAACTGTTAGTAATAGTTCTTGCTTGCTAAATGATTATTATGTTAATAGTGTTTTTTTCTTTTTATCAGCAATATAAAGTTTTAGATTTATCTTTTTTCTTTGATTCAAAAAACCAAAAAAAATTTGAGATTTTACTTGACGATGAATTGTACCTGTGGTGGATCCTTGTGGTCTGCATATTAACATACATCAAAAAAGAGTTTTGGAGACATTCTATATAATCCCCAGACGTACAATAATTTCTTTTGATTTTTTTCCTTTGACTTTTATTATATTCTTTTTATGTGATTACATTTTAAAATTCTTTTACTGTCACGTATTTTCCCATTAATAATTCTTTTAAAAATTTTATAGCATAACGTATGGGACACAGTTGTGTTTTCACTCTATGTTTCAGTGTTGTTTTTTATCTACGTTTCAGTTTGCATAACCGATTCGCCGTAACATTATATGTCTCTATTAATCGTACCGTGCGACTTTTAATATTGTTGGCCAGGCCCGCCGCATCATGCAGATAACTTTGCTCATTGAGTTTTTAAGTACAATGTAAAATTTTGCATTATCATATTTTTCATCCTCATATTCGAATTTATGTTTTTGTATTTATAAAAATAGGAAATATTCACTTTATCCGTATTATAACAACGTGTCCTTTTTAGTTATTTATTAATTGTTTTTAATATTACAAGCATTTCAAATATGAACTCATAAAACAAATCTGAATCTGTCATTGAAATTGCTAACTTTTATAACACTAATATGAAAATAAAAACACTTTATGATTTAGCAATAAAAATTCAGTTTACAATAACTCAATAAAAGGTGACATGCCTGCATTTATAACACCCCTCTCAGATATTATATTATACATCATAAACATTGTTATATTATACAACCTAAACATTATGTTACTAAATAATGTGGGTTTAATGTTCAAGAACTAAATTAACAAGCACCACATGATTAATTATGTTAACTTTATATGGTATCACCGGGCGTCTTTGTGAAAGACTTCAATTCGAACTCTTCTTTATAGTTGATCAATGAAATAAAGGGGGAGACATTGCGTGGAGAGTATTGTTGATAGTTGATAATACATCAACAATTGAATTCGTAAAGAATCTTATCTTTCATAAAACAAACACATCAAGTCCCGATCGATTTGACTATATTTGGTAATGCATGGAGTATGATGAGATAGTGGCCAAGCACATCGATCAGCGGTGAACAACAAAGGGATGATGTTTTGAAAAAATAATTAGCAATGATCAAATTTGGATACATGAGAAAAGTACTTGGTGTTGAAGAGCTCCTTTTTTCACGTAAAAAATTAGGAAGTAATTATTGGCTAATTTTCAATACGGGCCTCCACAGGTCGGAGGGTAATGCCAGCCTAGGAGTCAAAATAAACAAGTTTGTCTTATTGACTTAAGATGAGCGATCTCCTCTCCTAGTCTCTCTCTAGCCAGTTCAGTCATTCTTAAACATTATTAAAAAAAAGATTTGCTTTAAAATTTCAGCATACCTTGATGAGTTGACAGGCTTAATAAGACAAAATAAGTTGTGTAAATCAAGTACAATAGTTTTGTGTAAATAAGCACATAAGTAATCAGAGATATTGACATAAGTTCATGACCAAACCTAACGAAAACATACACGTCTCATGAAAAAACATAAGCAAAAGTTATGCGATATCCACTAAAGGACTCATCATGGCCAAGTAAGTCTTAGCTAATGTACCGATAACGAGGTGGCGGTATCAACCTGTTACTACTAATAATACATCTCCACGACTCCAAACCAAAGTTAAATACTCATGCATTATATACACGACACTTAAGAACAATAACAACCTCATGATTCATGAAGCATATCTAGACTCAATCATATGATCCAAACCACACACATTAGTCTAAAGTAACTCAAAGAGCATGACAGAGTCTAAAATAGTTGAGCACACTTTTAACCCAAGTAAAACATATAATAAAACGGGATTGTATAACTCACATAAGATAATATATAAGTTCAAAATGTCCAAAATTCACGGAATACTACATCATAAGAACAAAGGTCGGAGTACGAAAGGATGATACTAATCCATTTATTATACCTTAAAGTTTAACCGTGAATATAAATATTAAAATACTAGTTCATTGTATGTTCATGTTCAGTGTCTCATTTTTAGAGTTTATAATATGAAATTGTTATGTTTCTTGTTCGATTTGTATTCTTGTGATAGTCCATGTTCTGATGCTTATTATGGCCAATATTGAGAAAACTTTTTCATAAATATCAAAAGTAATGTTAATTGTTGATAGTGAGACCTATAATAAGTATATAATATGTCACACCCTCGCTAATAGCGGAAACACGAGGATGCGACGGACGGGATCGTCATAACACTTGGTATAATTACAGAGACATAATACATGCAAGATCCTCGTGTCATGACGTCGCCCGACACAATGGTGACTTGTGTCGTGGTTAGTCAGTTCCACGACTATCATAGTCTTATTAATTCCAAATCCAAAATACACAGAGTTCACAAATGAAAACAAACGATATACATTACTAATGCAAAACTATTGGAATCCTGAGGGTCTCTGCTAAGTCATCAGCTCTAGCTATCCTCTTCGATTATGTTCACCTGAAAAGATATGCTCAAAAATGGTCAACATAATTGTTGGTGAGCTTCGCAGGTTTTATGTATTGATGATGATAACAGTAAGTTCAATAAGCGTTACCGCGACTACACTTATGTATAGGCGGTTTACCAGTTTTTAATAGCTACAATCAAACCTAAACATCGGTTCCACATGGGAATTGATGGCTGAAAGGAAACATTCCCAAGTTTAAATAGTTTATTAAGACGTAGCAAGATCCACACAGCACATACGTATAGTGTATAACCAAACCAGTCCTTAGGTCCCATTACAGGGATTAATGGTTATGTAAAAAGGTTTTCCATAGCATAATAAGTTTAATATGACGTAGCAAGATCCACACAGCGCATACGTTTAGGTTACAACCAAACCAATCCTTAGGTCCCAATTACCGGGATTAATGGTTGTAGTGGATGCTCGGCAAAGAAGAACCACAAAGTAGACCCACAAAGAAGAACCACACCGCCGAAAGCATCCAAGATCAATAGCATTCACAAGTAATCATCACACCATATATAGCATCAAAGTTATAGCGCATTATAATATAAAGCCACCAAATAACATACAAGGTAGCAACATAGCATAGAATCAAGAGTCATAATAATATCGTTCAATAAGAATAGCAATATAAGTTAACCATAAATGTTGAAGCAGACTTCCACTAGGGAAGGTGATTGAAAGTAAGTGAGCATTCTTTTCCCCCAAGTTTAAAATGTTTTAAAAGTTATATAAGCGTAAAAAGGGGCCACGAAACTCACCTTGAATTGATGTAATGTATATGAACAAGAACTTCAAAGAATTAAGCAATGCACGATCAAACACGTTCAATACCTATTATTGATTGTAATTTAGTCTTTAATACGAATGAATATATTTGGTAAGGTTTGAGTTGATTTGGTTTAACACGTGTCACACCCGCAATATGTTACAGTGTTTTTATAGATTTCTATTTGTATTAATAAATAATTATCAATAAGTATTAAACTTATTAAATAATTATTTATATTTTGATTCCATTAAAAGGGTTTTTATATTTGTATTTAAATATTTTTAGAATTAAATATAAAAATAATGTGGTCTAATTATATAATTTATAATTATCCAATAATATTTATAAATAAGAATATTTACACTTATAGTATTTTGATTAGTAATAAGGTATTAATTTATACCTTTGGTTCAAATATATTTTATAAGAAATAACCCACAATTTCATAAATAATTTGTGGATTTATAAAATATATTAATTTGTATTTGAAGATAATAAAGTGTCCATTTTTATAAAAATAATTATTTATAATATTTATAAATAATATTTATATGATTTTTGTGATTATCTCATAATTAACTTGATTTAGAATTTATTTTATAAAAATAAGTATTTTTAATATTTTTAAATAATATTTTATAAAAATCTATTAAAGTTTTTAAATAAAATAAATTTACAGAAAATTGTTTTGTAGGATTTAAAATAAGGAAAATTAATAAAATTTATTTTTATAATTTTTAGAAATTTTTCCATATTTTTAAAGTATTTATAAAGCTTTAAAAAAAATAAAAACAATTAAAAGGAGGCTGCCCGGGTCGAACCCGGGACCTCTCACCTGCACACACACACACCAAACCAGTGAACCAAGGCTCTAAGCCGCGTTATGAATCAGTTCCATTTCGTTTTAAACAGCTCTCACCCATTTCCCCCAAACCCGTACGAGCCCTAATTCGATTTGATCCAAATTGAAGATCAAATCGATGTTAATCATAAAATTAATGTTAGGGCTTTTAATCCCTATGTAAAATCGAGTATATAGGTATGTTCAATTACCTGTTTCAAATTGTTTTGATGATAAGAACAATGAAGAACAAGCTGCGATATAACCCGAAATCGCATGATGATCAAACGATGATGAAAACCAAATTGCTTGCACAGGAAGCTTCGAATTAGGCTTATAATCAAAAGCCCTATGTTTAATTCGAGTTTTGAAACACTGAAGTTGGTGCTCGAACAGTTGCAGGTCGCGATGGAAGATGATGATTGAATTCGTTTGTTTTGTGTGTTTTAGATGGAATTGAAAGTTGCACAAGATTAGAATCAGTTATATAGTCGCTCAGGTTCAATTAATTAAACGAATTATTGGCGTTAGTGGTGATCGTGGTGGTTTCTTTCGGCCGAGTGGAAGTGGGTCGGTTTAGTGGGTTAGGTTATTCAATTATTCAAATTCAGGTGGTCCACGAGTTCGAATCCTCCATGAGATGCTGTCGGGAGCAATTGATTGAGCAAAATCCACGTTAATTTGGGTGTAGTAGCCTCGCCGGAATTGTCGCCGGCGGCGACCGGAATGCGATCGGGAAACCGAGGGTGGGGGGCTGGGTTTTAAAAGAATTTACATTTACCCCCCTGCGGTTTGTAGTTTATTATTTTATGTTAGTAACTTTTAAAATAAGTTTTAAAAATTACATAAACACCCCCTGCACTTCTAATAATATATATATATATATATATATATATTTTAAATCTTTGTTATTATCTTTATTATTAGTATTATTAGTATTATTATTATTAGGATTATTAGTATTATTATTATTATTATTATTATTATTATTATTATTATTATTATTATTATTATTATTATTATTATTATTATTATTATATTTATTATTATGGTTGAAATTTACATAAATGTATAAAATTAACTTTTATTTAACGAAGATTACGGGATGTTACAGTCTCCCCTGCTTTAGGAAATTTCGTCCCGAAATTTTAGTCACGAGGAGACTGAAACGAAAAGATATGGGTACTTGGATTTCACTTGGTCCTCTCGTTCCCAGGTGAACTCTGGGCCATGTTTAAATTCCCAACGGACTTGACAATAGGTATCCGGCTTTATTTCATTTTTATAGAATCTTTTACAAGATTCTTGACGTAATGTATGCCAATTCGAACTCTTCCAGAGAATCGCGGGATTCTCTTTGAGATTTGGCATATAGAATGTTAGAACACAATGACGAGTTACCATGGTATGTTAGACTTATAATCATAATTTCCAGAACATAATTTCGTGACAAGGTGAAGTCTAGAAATCATTGAAAGACCAGCAATGATAAGAAAAGTTATCCGTTGGATTTTAAGAATCCCAAACGCCACCATATGAAGCGACCTTAACGCATATTTTGTGAATATGTATTTCTCCTTTGACCAACCATCGGTCTAAGAATAATACGCTATGCGAAGGTCTTGGAATGGGTTTACAATGATGGTCAAGAGTAGGAAGTGAATCAATTATTCAGAATAACGATTGATGTTTTAACGTCATACCACGGTATACGAATATTTGAAATAGATGCAGGTTAATTTCTCGACGTTGTGAGATAATGGGTTTGCTATTACGTAAGGATTACTCTGAACCTTTCCTTGGTGGGTAAACTTGATAGCATTGCTGATCAAGTGGGTGATAATTCGTCTAATCCGTAAAACATCACCAATAACCTCCACTGGGACATCACCTCTTCTTGGCTTAAATTTTGTGGTCTCCAACCTTATAACTCCTGACTCAACTTTGGAAAAGTCGAGGATGTCACTAATAAGTTGAAGGACTAGTTCGCCAGAAGACAACACGTACTTATAAGTGGTAACAAGGTTATAATTAGTTTATTCGATTATTGAGGTGAATGATCACTTATAAAATATTCAATTAACAAAGCATCCCGAGATGTAGGAATTCCACCTACAACATTGCATGTTCTTAGTGTAAAGTCCAGGTCCGATCGATCTCGCTTCGTTTGATGGTTGCACTTGATATCTCGCGAGGACGGGTGAACAATCAACTTCAAAGCAATTCTAGATAGCAAGGTGTTTTCAGTGTTTACAACAAAATCATTGTAATTGAAATGTTTATTCATGTGTCGAACGATTACAATGATAATCGATACAAGATCGATCTCACCCTCGGGTGGAAAATCACACAACGGTGATCTGCTCAAATGAGCGAAATAAACAGAGAAAACACTAAACTATCTAGACTAACTTGTGGTAAATTGAAGCACACCTAAAACTGAAATCATATGTACAAATATATACAAGTCTGCGAGTTTTCGCATGGAGAATTCGCATGCGATTCGCATCACCATTTCGCTTGGTTGTGCGACTCGCATGCCTTTCGCGTGCATATGCGACTCGCCTGCCTGCCTGCCTTTCGCATGCATGTATTTTCACATGCATGCGAATTGTCTCATTTTCGCATGCGAAAATACATGCAGTTGTCTTCTTCGCACACTTCATTTTCAGCAGGCATGTAAACACACGTACTCCAAGTTGTTCATCTCTAAACTATAGTGTAATCCACAGGTTTGATCCTTACAATCTCCCCTTTGGATTATGCTATAGTTTTGAGGTCTTCAATTTTCAACAAAACCTTTCGAGTGAAGGTTCTCGCATCAGCGGCTCGTTGAAACAACTGTGGAGCTTCAAAACATCATAAGATCTTGCAATCTGAATCTGTGTTGTGTGTGTTCTCGGTTTCGCATACTTCCTTGACGAAACCGGATAATTTGCAGCTTGTTTAACGTCCTCGAACGGAAGATCGCGGAATAATAATCCGTTGTATCAAGAGCAACACCTTGCTCTGATACCAAATGTAAAGTCCAGGTCCGATCGATCTCGCTTCGTTTGATGGTTGCACTTGATATCTCGCGAGGACGGGTGAACAATCAACTTCAAAGCAATTCTAGATAGCAAGGTGTTTTCAGTGTTTACAACAAAATCATTGTAATTGAAATGTTTATTCATGTGTCGAACGATTACAATGATAATCGATACAAGATCGATCTCACCCTCGGGTGGAAAATCACACAACGGTGATCTGCTCAAATGAGCGAAATAAACAGAGAAAACACTAAACTATCTAGACTAACTTGTGGTAAATTGAAGCACACCTAAAACTGAAATCATATGTACAAATATATACAAGTCTGCGAGTTTTCGCATGGAGAATTCGCATGCGATTCGCATCACCATTTCGCTTGGTTGTGCGACTCGCATGCCTTTCGCGTGCATATGCGACTCGCCTGCCTGCCTGCCTTTCGCATGCATGTATTTTCACATGCATGCGAATTGTCTCATTTTCGCATGCGAAAATACATGCAGTTGTCTTCTTCGCACACTTCATTTTCAGCAGGCATGTAAACACACGTACTCCAAGTTGTTCATCTCTAAACTATAGTGTAATCCACAGGTTTGATCCTTACACTTAGTTATAGGACACATTCTTAAGAGGATTTGAGAACCGAAAGTAACGGTTTAAAGTTTTTGAAGGCCATTCGGTGTTTAGGAAAGTGTTCTCGATGCTTTCGAACCACTGTAGTAATCCGGTAGCTCCTTCGGTTCTACTGAACTTAGTGGGGTTGCAAGAACTGAAATGCTTGTAGTTACAAGCACGTGGAGGGTTAGGACAAATAGAGATTTGAGCAGGGTTCGCGCCTTGATTCAGATAAGTTAGGAGGGTTGGTATGACCGTAGCAACCTCACGTGCCACAATAGTAGTAACCTTACGGCTAGAGTTTCTAGATCGGTATCGTTTTTGACGAATAGACATTTTGAAATATCATTAAGATATTCTATGAGAATTGGGCAATACGAGCTATACAACATGAAAACAACTATCGGGAATTTGGCATAATAATAATGAGATGTTCCAAGTGTACCTATAAGCAGATACTCATCCCACTCTTCCAACATTGCATGTATTTATTGGTGAGGCACAGACTTTGACGAGATTTTGAAAACCACGAATAACGATTCAAAGCTCATTTTGAAAATTATTTGATTTAGACACACAATGCCTTGACTACGATTTAAGATTTGTGTGTGCTTTGATAGGAATCAAAGTATAAAAAGATTCACATATGATTCTACTCATCAAGTTCCAATAACCCATGCTTCGGTCCATCAAGATTATTACGTAGCCTAGTTTAAGCACATTCTTAGTATACCGGTGATGTTTATATATAGGGTTCCCCGCAGCGTTCCCACCACATCAACGATATACCTTGAGTGATACTTAAACTAGTTACATAACATCTTAATTTTCCTTAGCACCTACTTAAATATTAACATTTTGTATGGGTAGAGAGTATCATTACTCCTCTACATTCATGTATTCCACTTTCATTCTAAGCATTAATCAGTAGTTACTGAAATGCTAAGTGGAGGAATGTTTCATAAGGTCAATATCGTGATTAGAAATACCATGAAGGCTTTAAGTAGGACAGGACTTGAGTATATGATAATGTTTGATTGCCTTAACAAGGACTTACTAGAATTATGACCCTAGCACCCTAGGGTATAGAATAGAAACTTGTGATACTCATGATCGTTACCTCATGATAAGATTAGCCAGACTTCTCATGCATGGTGAATTACAATTACGTGTGCACCCGTAATGGTAATCTACCTTGCATGATCACCCTTAGCTTCACTTACCCCAAGTTAACATCATAGTATTATTTAGATTTAGCAAGCACAACTAACGTAATGTCCTTATGTCCATGAGCCAGTATTCCAATAATAGCATGTAATAGCAAATAAGCATATAAGCACATTAAGTCTAATGATAACTGCATATCCGTTATACTTTCAGGATTTCAGTCATAACTATGATAGGGTCGGACTCAATATCCGAGATCGACGCTACGCGTGATCACCGAAGTTCCCTAATGATGTTGTGCGCATACAAGCGTAAAGTTCTTAGTATAAAAGTATCCCATGGAGAAAGACTGAGAGTAATAATGTCTTCCCCGGGATGTTCAGAGAACACGTGTACATGTATAAAATCAAGTATGTAGGAACATACTTGTAGATTATTAGGTATATAGGAATATACCTGTATATTAAGTTCATAGACTTAATATATTTGACCCATTTGCCTTGTAGATCCGTGTATTGACCATAGTTTATCACTCATCCCAGAAATCCCCAGGTAAGCATACCAGGTCTCGTAATGAGATATATGCGATATGCTTGCCTTAGCCCGAGGGCCTTTTGCCAGGAAATCCAGAATACAGGTGTCTATGTGTCACACAAATCATGAAAGACATTTAGGTAAAATCAAATGCACACAATCCCTAGCATGCATTCTATATGAAGGTTCTTAGGTTATAGTCTAGGTCGAATTCTCCACCTAAATCTCTATAACCAAGGCTCTGATACCAATCTGTCACACCCCCGCTTATAGCGGAAACACGAGGATGCGACGGACGGGATCGTCATAACACTTGGTATAATTACAGAGACATAATACATGCAAGATCCTCGTGTCATGACGTCGCCCGACACAATGGTGACTTGTGTCGTGGTTAGTCAGTTCCACGACTATCATAGTCTTATTAATTCCAAATCCAAAATACACAGAGTTCACAAATGAAAACAAACGATATACATTACTAATGCAAAACTATTGGAATCCTGAGGGTCTCTGCTAAGGCATCAGCTCTAGCTATCCTCTTCGATTATGTTCACCTGAAAAGATATGCTCAAAAATGGTCAACATAATTGTTGGTGAGCTTTGCAGGTTTTATGTATTGATGATGATAACAGTAAGTTCAATAAGCGTTACCGCGACTACACTTATGTATAGGTGGTTTACCAGTTTTTAATAGCTACAGTCAAACCTAAACATCGGTTCCACATGGGAATTGATGGCTGAAAGGAAACATTCCCAAGTTTAAATAGTTTATTAAGACGTAGCAAGATCCACACAGCACATACGTATAGTGTATAACCAAACCCGTCCTTAGGTCCCATTACCGGGATTAATGGTTATGTAAAAAGGTTTTCCATAGCATAATAAGTTTAATATGACGTAGCAAGATCCACACAGCGCATACGTTTAGGTTACAACCAAACCAATCCTTAGGTCCCAATTACCGGGATTAATGGTTGTAGTGGATGCTCGGCAAAGAAGAACCACAAAGTAGACCCACAAAGAAGAACCACACCGCCGAAAGCATCCAAGATCAATAGCATTCACAAGTAATCATCACACCACATATAGCATCAAAGTTATAGCGCATTATAATATAAAGCCACCAAATAACATACAAGGTAGCAACATAGCATAGAATCAAGAGTCATAATAATATCGTTCAATAAGAATAGCAATATAAGTTAACCATAAATGTTGAAGCAGACTTCCACTAGGGAAGGTGATTGAAAGTAAGTGAGCATTCTTTTCCCCCAAGTTTAAAATGTTTTAAAAGTTATATAAGCGTAAAAAGGGGCCACGAAACTCACCTTGAATTGATGTAATGTATATGAACAAGAACTTCAAAGAATTAAGCAATGCACGATCAAACACGTTCAATACCTATTATTGATTGTAATTTAGTCTTTAATACGAATGAATATATTTGGTAAGGTTTGAGTTGATTTGGTTTAACACGTGTCACACCCGCAATATGTTACAGTGTTTTTATAATTATCCAATAATATTTATAAATAAGAATATTTACACTTATAGTATTTTGATTAGTAATAAGGTATTAATTTATACCTTTGGTTCAAATATATTTTATAAGAAATAACCCACAATTTCATAAATAATTTGTGGATTTATAAAATATATTAATTTGTATTTGAAGATAATAAAGTGTCCATTTTTATAAAAATAATTATTTATAATATTTATAAATAATATTTATATGATTTTTGTGATTATCTCATAATTAACTTGATTTAGAATTTATTTTATAAAAATAAGTATTTTTAATATTTTTAAATAATATTTTATAAAAATCTATTAAAGTTTTTAAATAAAATAAATTTACAGAAAATTGTTTTGTAGGATTTAAAATAAGGAAAATTAATAAAATTTATTTTTATAATTTTTAGAAATTTTTCCATATTTTTAAAGTATTTATAAAGCTTTAAAAAAATAAAAACAATTAAAAGGAGGCTGCCCGGGTCGAACCCGGGACCTCTCACCTGCACACACACACACCAAACCAGTGAACCAAGGCTCTAAGCCGCGTTATGAATCAGTTCCATTTCGTTTTAAACAGCTCTCACCCATTTCCCCCAAACCCGTACGAGCCCTAATTCGATTTGATCCAAATTGAAGATCAAATCGATGTTAATCATAAAATTAATGTTAGGGCTTTTAATCCCTATGTAAAATCGAGTATATAGGTATGTTCAATTACCTGTTTCAAATTGTTTTGATGATAAGAACAATGAAGAACAAGTTGCGATATAACCCGAAATCGCATGATGATCAAACGATGATGAAAACCAAATTGCTTGCACAGGAAGCTTCGAATTAGGCTTATAATCAAAAGCCCTATGTTTAATTCGAGTTTTGAAACACTGAAGTTGGTGCTCGAACAGTTGCAGGTCGCGATGGAAGATGATGATTGAATTCGTTTGTTTTGTGTGTTTTAGATGGAATTGAAAGTTGCACAAGATTAGGATCAGTTATATAGTCGCTCAGGTTCAATTAATTAAACGAATTATTGGCGTTAATGGTGATCGTGGTGGTTTCTTTCGGCCGAGTGGAAGTGGGTCGGTTTAGTGGGTTAGGTCATTCAATTATTCAAATTCAGGTGGTCCACGAGTTCGAATCCTCCATGAGATGCTGTCGGGAGCAATTGATTGAGCAAAATCCACGTTAATTTGGGTGTAGTAGCCTCGCCGGAATTGTCGCCGGCGGCGACCGGAATGCGATCGGGAAACCGAGGGTGGGGGGCTGGGTTTTAAAAGAATTTACATTTTACCCCCCTGCGGTTTGTAGTTTATTATTTTATGTTAGTAACTTTTAAAATAAGTTTTAAAAATTACATAAACACCCCTGCACTTATAAATCTAATAATATATATATATATATATATATATTTTAAATCTTTGTTATTATCTTTATTATTAGTATTATTAGTATTATTATTATTAGGATTATTAGTATTATTATTATTATTATTATTATTATTATTATTATTATTATTATTATTATTATTATTATTATTATTATTATTATATTTATTATTATGGTTGAAATTTACATAAATGTATAAAATTAACTTTTATTTAACGAAGATTACGGGATGTTACATAATATTATTTTTAATAATAGGAGGTATTCTTTTTCTCTTAACCTTCACTTAACTGAGAAAATTAACGATCATCCAAGGTAAGACGAAGACCGGTTTTGATGGACGGTTGGGGGACCAATGACTAATAGTCTTGTTCTCACTCAACGAGTTATTCGCCCGGTCAAAATACGTATCAATAGATGAGGTTCAACCTCACAGTTATGACACGCTTATTTTGTGTCACGGTTAAAGAGGCTTGCCTTTTTACAGTAAAATAATATGTGGTTTGACTTGGTAGGGCAAGGCGACCTAGCTCTGGCCAAATGAGAGATGATTCTTTCCACAGATAGCCAAAGTGACAAGGACTTTGGTCATAAATAGCCAAAGTGACAAGTACTTTGACCAAACAGGATGAACTGACCAGTCAGGCTAGATCATATTTGATTTTTTTATTGTAGATAGGTGATGACCTACCTTTAGAAGTGGTATTTCTTGCTCTTCCTTTTATGCTAGTAATGGTAGGTGATGACCCTCCTTTTTATCAAAGTGGAGTGATGACTGGAGAGAAAACTAGGACGGCCTTGCGAGATTGCAGGATGACCTTGCGATATTGCAGGGAGGGGATTCAGCAAGGTGGAGTGAAGACTGGAAAGGAAACTCACACTTCCGATGGACAAGTGTGATGGTTTTCAGGAGGAGAATAAAGTCCCCTAAATGAGAGGTTTGCCTCTTATTTATAGAGGGGGATTCCTCAAGCCCTAATGGGCTTGAGTAGTGTGGGTTGGACCAAACCCAATGAACTATTTTTATTAGCCAATGTGGTTGGCCCATTGACTTAGACATTCACATGAGATAACCTCACCTATAACTATGCTAAGGTTAGGTTGGGCTGGTAAGGCCATGCGATGCAGCCTAAGGCAATGCCAGGTTTGGCAAGGCCATGCGATGCAGCCTAAGGTAATGCCAGGTTGGGTAAGGCAATGCAAGGTTGGGTAAGGCAATGCCAGGTTGGGTAAGGCAATGCTAGGTTGGGTAAGGCTATGCGATGCAGCCTAAGGAAATGCCAAGTTTGGCAAGGCCATGCGATGCAGCCTAAGGTAATGCCAGGTTGGGTAAGGCAATGCCAGATTAGAAGAGGCTATGCGATGCAGCCTAAGGCAATGCTAGGTTAGGTAAGGCAATGCCAGGTTAGATAAGGCTATGCGATGCAGCCTAAGGCAATGCCAGGTTGGGTAAGGCCAAGCCAAGGCCATACAAGGTATCCTAATGTGAGGTTGAATGTTGCCTGGTAGCTTGTGATGCCTTTTCATAGTCGTAAACCTACTTACGACAGTTACCTATCATTATTTTTTAAAATATACACCATATGTAGTGATGTGGTGTATTATATATTATTAGTTTTTATTTATTATATGTTTTGTATATACGTTATTTTTACGACAGGTATTTATATTTATAGTTATTTTTATGGTTGCTTCTATGTTTCTATTTAAACTTTTATTAAATTAAATAATATTTTTTAATACTTTCCGTGTGATTTTCTTTTGGTTTGTTAAAGATAACATTTATGCCACTCAAAGCTTTTAAACATACCCTATCATCATTTTTGTCTATTTATGATCTCATATAAATTTATATAGCATCGACCTACGAGTAATGAAATTTTTTTAACATACATTTCCCAGCGACGAAACACAAGTGATAATTGCTTTTTGTATCTTAATCACATATTGTTTTTATTTATAATGCATTTTTATTCTTTTGTTTTGTTTCTGTAAACAAAGGAGAGTTTCTATTAATATGATTAATAGTGGGGTGATATAGAGAAATATATATTTTAGCATAGGTTAGATTTTAGAGGGGGAGAGTGAGACTTGATGCGAGATTTTTCATCCTGATTTTTTTTAAAAAAAATGCAAACAAACTAATAATCCCTAAATACTAATTATGCCTAACATTGCCTTGAACAACCTCAACTAGATACAATTCAAGACAAGAATAAAGCCTTCACGTTTAAAAAGTTAATATATACATTGATTCCTGATAACATGCCAAAAGTTGAAAGCATAAAACACTTCTATCCAACGCCTAAACACAATTCCTAAGGACATGACTAGGGTGATTTTTTCCTGACATTGGAACAAAACATTTTAGATGAGCCGGGACTGCATGTCTTATTCCAAATCTCGGGTTGATATTCTCGGCCCCATGGTGGGCGTCACTTGTTGCTACATCCAAATCCAGGTCGTGCCTTGTCACCGGGTATGGCTGATCGAAGTCGTGTGGTCGGTCAAAATATATATTAAAGAGTACCTAATCACCCTTAATAGCAAAGGGTAAGCAGGGTGTCGAATCCGCAGAGAATCACAGGAAAGTGCTAGTAACGATTAAACTAGAAGAATTAAACATTAAAAAAGGAAATTGCTTGATTAATTGAATTGAGAATTAATTAATTTAACAAAATAAAGTTTAAGTTTTAACAATCTTGATTGAAAAGCAACCCACTTCAGGATTCAGGTTTGGCAAAGTTACAATCTTTCTTAAATGAAACCTAATGAGAAGCCATTAATGGTGACCTATACATGATATGATTTACGTGATAATTATAGATTAAAGTTTAAAGGACCTTATTAACACAATTACCAATTTGAATCATGAAACCCTAAGTCTAATAATTACTCACACAATGATTAAAGACAACCAAAGTTAAAGAATATCAAAATTAGGTTAAATCATAATTAAACCGTTTAACGAATCAAATCATAAATTGAATCCAAAAGAACTTAAAAGGTTCAAGATTCAATCCCAATCTAGGTTACAAACTAAGAAAAACTAGAACTTGCACAAACCCGTCCCCCGAAGTGAATCACAATGGATTTAGCCTTGCATCTTCATCGATTCTTCAACAAAACGTAATTGATCATGTAATTCGGATGAAATCAACGTTCTTGATGTTAGAAGAGCTTGAGAATGATCCAAGATTGCCAATTTTCGTCCAAGATTGCTGTGTGTGAAGTTGTAACTCGAATTAGGTTTTTTCTCTTTTTAAATGCCTTCAAAATAGGCTCAATCTCAACAAAAACCCGGACCCCGGCGTCGGTGGCGCCTATGGAGGCGTCATTAGCGCCACCTTCCTGTGCAACCTTTATTTTCATGTGTAGTTTTTCTATACCTTTCCGTTGATAGGTCATGGGTCATGTAACTCTTTTCCTAGCTCAAGTTATGCCCGTTTTAAGATATCATTGCCGTACAACTTCGATTTACCATATCTTGACTTCTCGAACTCCAATTATCATCCCGTTTCTTCCCATTTCTCCGTGTTCATCACGTTTAACCTACAAACACCAAATACTCCTAAAGTAACTCTATTTCTCATACAGTTATACATAAAACCCAGAAATAAAGTCGTTAAACGTTAAACTTTCACCACCCGATCACAATCCCCACACTTACCTTTTGCTTGTCCTCAAGCAAAGCTCAATTGTAATTTACAAAACCATCATTGATACTTTATCTCACTAGTCACCTATTAAAGATTAACTAAGGTCAAAGGTCATGCCCCGTTCACACAACTTACATCGTCTGGTAGATTCATGTTCTAACAAGTCAATCATAAGCAAAATAAGATGTCACCCAACTAATGCTATCATGATTTGATTTTTAATCTCATGTACACACCCCTCACAATAATTTACTCCTCTCGGTTTATTTCTGAACTAGTAAAAGATGTACTAGTGTAATCACTCACTAACCCAATATACTATGTTGTCCACATAAGCTTGTATAGTGATCACACCTCCACCATTTGCATAGGTCTTGCACACGTCTAAAGGACTTATGGATTTTGAATTTAGGCACGAGTAGGAAGTTTTGACTTTTAAAAGTGGCTAACATACATCTAACTATAACCCCAAATCATTATACCATCCTTATCAACATGACTCAAAGAGCTAAATCACTTTAATCCTTTTTTTCTTCCTCTTTTTTTTCTCATTTTTTTTCATAATATAAGCTTGACTTTGGATGCTCTTTCACTTTGAATGGCTCAACTCTTGGTTATCAACTAATAACTTGGGCTTCATGTCTTGGGTTTAACAAAAGTATGGTTTAAGGCTCAACGTGGCTACTAAGGGAAATGATGGATGAAACTGACAAACGTTTAACAATTAGATGGGTTCCTAGATTGCCTTTATCATTCATGCACAAACACCTTGCTTACGATATTGGTATACATCAACAACACAAGTTCTGTAACAACATTAATATATGGCCTACCCTCAACAATTGAATATGTGTATGATGTGTATGAAGTCATAGGCTCAAAATCTCACCAAGTAGGAATTTAGGTTGCCGATGTGTACATGAGTTTATTATATCAAATACTTGTTAACACTAACTGAGTATCCATCATATTTCCCCAAATGGCCAGCTAGAACACTTTTTCTGAGCTTGAGGAACATGGCCATGACCTAAGATCTATATCAATCTCTAATAAACAAGTGAAGGTTCTAGTTTCAAAAACACACTGAGCTTTACTTGAAAACTTTTGCAAACATTCACCTTTGGCAAAATGGTTTCTTTCTCCCCCCCCCCTTTTTTTCAAAATCAAAATTTTTCTAATTTTTACCATTTTTACCTTAATTTGCATGACCCCCCTCATCCCCACACTTAAGGGGTGCATTGTCCCCAATGCACCATCCAGTCTGTTGGAGCAATTGTGTATTTAAGGGGAGTTTTCATCATCATATCCATGCTCTCCCAATCATCAAAACAAGTCATCACTCGGGTTGTACCACAACACTACCATAGATTCACTCATTCCCACATACATAGTTATTGTTTTACACCCCCAACCACAGTTAAACACACCAAAAGAGTGTTGACGAGAATAATAGCAAATAACATGTTTGAACATAAAACAGATAGAGTGGAGAAACACATGGACCTGATCAAGTGATCAGAGAGTGTTCTGATCTCATCCAAACGGAGGTCTGGGCAGTGGTGGTCCAAAGAAGGATTCCATCAGACTTTGGTGCATAGCGTGCATATCGAAGCTGCCGGCTTCCCCCATCGCGTGTGAGCTTCCCTCTGGGGTTGTCTCCGTTGGTATCCAATGTGAGGGTTGAGCTTGTGGGTACCTCTCATATTGTTGTCCGGGCAGGTGTTCAGGTAGAGCACTCCAATCCACCGGCTATGGCTGAGCTTGATATGATAGCCCTGCATGATAGTCATGGTACTGGCAAACCTGTTCCTGATACAGAAAATAATCGTTAATAGCTTGTTCGCGTGCATACGCGGAGTCACGCGCATACATCCTCATGTCATCACGTAGCTCTTTGTCACGCCGTTTTTGTGCTGCCCATGCATCCCTCGATTGTTGCTCATACTCCTCTATCCTCCTATCATAGCTCTCTCTCCACCTTCTTTGTCGTTCCCTTTCACGTGACTGTTCATCATACATGTGCCTCTGATCCAAGGTCCATCCTGAAAAACCAAAAGGTCTGGCTCTGACAACTGCTGCCTGGATTTCTTCTTCCTCGGTTGGCTCCCTTGTACCAGCATCCATATCCTCAATCGCTCTCACACCACCTTGACCCATAGCAACATCATCCGTATCCGCATATCGAGGAACATCATCCCGTTGCACCATTAACACTCGACCACTATCTTTGTCTCGTAGTTGATAGTGAGTGGCTGTCTTCTTATATTCCCATGATTGTCCTCCCAACCGATTAATTTTGAACTTTAAAACAGTGATTGGAATGGCCAAAGCCTCGTTGGACATAACCTTTTGCTTGCGCAACAACATGGTAATCAAGCGGCAGTGTGGAATCATCAACCGCGCCCTGCTTTCTCGGCTTTCCCAAATGTTCATCATTACTAATTGCCGGTAAGACAACATGTGTCTACCAGTGAGGAGGGCATGAAGCACTCTAAGCTCATAATGTCGCACTCTTCCTCTGTCAGAGATTCTAAGGATCACATTCTTGCTCAGGATCACTGTCAGTAGTTTTGGTAAGATCTTCATGTTACTTCTGTTCAGATTGTCAGAAGTTAAGGCAGTGATAGGAACATCAAAGATATCATTCAAGACCTCCCGCAGGTAATCCCCAGTTGGGATTTCCAGAATTGAGCTTTCATGTAGATATTCATAGGGCCCGGGTGCAGTATCAAACTTTGCCATTTAAGAGATTGTCTGAAAAGACATAACCATTGTTTTCCCACCGACCTTGCTGGTTAGTGTAGTGGTGTGTGGTGGGTTTGATCCATCCTTTCTTACTAGCGTAGACATCCATTCCATGATTTGATTTACATACACATGTGGCTTATCCATCTTGACAAATGTCAATACCTCTCTCCATCCCAATCTTTCAAAGCACTCAGTCACTCCAAACATTTGACATTCCGGGATTTCCATGGGTCTTTCACAAACCATGAGCGTAGTGAGGTCGTTCTTGCCCTTGAATTTGTCCATGTACAATTGTGGTTGCATCTCTCATGGGAACTTGGACAATGGCTTCTTGTACGTCGTCCAAATAGGATTCCCCTCAGAATCATAGTCGATGTCATCGCCACTAGAGTTGGTGCCCATTGATTCATCCCTTTCACTCTCGGAACTTGTTTCAGTTATATTGCTTGTGCTTCGCCTCGTACGTTTTCCCGAAGGTTCCGAGGATGAGGCAGAAGCTTTGCCTTTTCCTCGAGAAGTTGATTCCTTGGTTCGTGGCATGATTCCTACGATGAACAGATATCAATTTAGCTCCATCATGAGTAAACAAACAATTATATGGATTATGAGTTCTATCACACCTAATTAATAAGGATTTTTAAGTCTATATTGTGCATATAGTCCCCAAATCAATTCTATGCCATAACAGGAGTATCACTAACCCATAATCTCAAAATTAATTCTCACGAGTGTCCCTCAATGTGGATATCCACCATAAAGTTCATAATTGCCCTCATGGATTGCACATAACATAAGTAAAGTCGTTGGCCTTCCACTGAATTCCATGCAAATGATAAGGGCTTTTAAGTTTATTGACATCATAAACACCAAATCATTCATATGAAACAATTCATTGTCATCATGTTACCAACCTTTACTTCTACCATCATCATATCTCAACCTATTTCCCAAACTCATGTAGAATTAATCAACATAGCACAAATCAACACAACTTAACATGCTCATCATTTGTATACTACTTCCTTAAGCAATTGATATGAAATTTAAGATTTTACCCAAGGAGATATACATACCATGGTCATCTAAGAGCACAACATGTAATGAAGTAACAAAAGACATACCTTGGCACAATGTGATGTGTTTAAATGAACAAGACGAAGAATGGAGTGATTTTGTGTAAAAACCCCCAAAAGTCCAAACTTTACGCTCTCGTTATCTTGCAAACGAGTGCGAATCTTGCAAAACTAATCGGTGAAATGTGATCCCCTCGAAAAACTAAGCAAGATGCACTTATGATTTGCTTGATTTGGTGAAGGATTGAAAAAGTTGGAAACTAGGGCTTGGTGTGTTCTTGAGAGGTTAGGGAGAAAAGTGGAGAGAAGATGATGAAAAATGGCCTTTTGATGCGTTTCTACCTTGAATTCTCAGTGGATTGGAGTTTATGGTTGGAAAAATCCGGGTTACCCGCCCAAAATTGGGCCGACCCGCGCCTGACTGGGCCGCGGCATCGGTGGCGGTGGTATAGGCGTCGGTGGCGGTGGGACGGCGCCAAGCCCAGCGTCGGTCACCACCGCCCGACAGTGGGTTTGTGGTTAGCCGGCGGTATCGGCGTCGGTGGCGGTGGTGCCGCGTCGGTGGCGGTGGTCTGAAAAAAACATTTTTTTTGAAGAAATACTAACAAAGGAAAAAAAACTAGGAGCTCATAGTCATGAAAATATATAAATAGAATTTTAAAAAAATAATTAAATGTTTTTGTTTGTTTTTCGGAAATCGCACCACCTTCACGCACCCTCCACAAAATCATGATTCGTCCCGAATCGTCAATGAATTGTGTGCAACATACCTGATTATCCATGAGTTTCCCCACACTTGGGTGTTTGCACGTTCTTGCATAGAAACCAATCAAATTAAAATAAGAAATGACAACCGGAAAATAAAAGAAAGACTAAACTCACTTTCGTAGGAATCACGGTTGCATTTAGCGTATGCAACAAGCCTTTTAAACCGCTCGGTACGCCCGAGTGGACGAGTGAAGTCTCGTGAGGGTTTCTAGTGAACATACCCACAAAGTTCCCCGAGTTGCCTCTCAGAAAGCGCTAAGTTTTAGGTCTTCATCCAGACCGTTACCTGATCCTTACTGATTTGTTGTGTAAGTTGGTGCACTTACCACGAAGCTTACCAATTCGTCACTATTTCCGTTCATATCCTTGCTCTCCAGATAATGTTTCAATCGATGTCCATTCACCATTTGTCGTACACCGTCTTTGGGGTCTTCAATCTCGACATCGCCAAACTTGCCAACTCGAATTACAACATATGGTCCCATCCATTTACTGTTCAACTTACCGGGAAACAGTTTCAACCGTGAGTTATACAACCACACCTTCTGGCCGACTTCAAAAGTCTTCTTTCGTAATTTAGCTTCGTGCACCTCTTTCATTCGTGCCTTGTATGCGGCTGTCATCTCGTATGCCTCATTTCTTAATTCTTCCAGTTCGTTCAAACTCAACTTCCGTGCATTTCCTGCAACATTGTAGTCAAGATTAACATTTTTAATTGCCCATAAAGCACGATGAGCGAGTTCTACAGGTAAATGACATCCTTTTCCGTAAACCAACCGATATGGGGTTGTGCCAATAGGTGTTTTGAAAGCGGTATGATAGGCCCATAAAGCATCGTTTAACTTGGTAGACCAATCTTTACGATCCGACCGTACCGTTTTCTGTAAGATTTCCTTAATTTGCCTATTGGATACCTCCACTTGACCACTCGTTTGAGGGTGGTATGGTGTTGCTATTCGGTGATCTACGCCATAACGTTTTAACAACTTTCCAAAGTGAACATTCTTAAAATGTGACCCCCCATCACTTATGATCACACGGGGAAGACCAAATCGTGAGAAAATATTACTTTAAACAAATTTACACACAACGTTATGGTCATTTTTTTTAGTGGCAATTGCCTCCACCCATTTTGACACATAATCCACTGCCACTAAAATATATAAATTGCCATACAAATTCAGGAATGGGCCCATGAAATTGATTCCCCAAACATCAAAGATATCAACCACGAGTATCGGTTGCATGGGCATTTCATTACGTTTTGATATACTACCCATTTGTTGGCATTTCAAACAATTTTTAGCAAAATTATACGAATCACGAAATGTAGTTGGCCAAAAAAGTCCACAAGATAGGATCTTGTGACCCGTTTTCTGTCCGCTAAAATGACCCCCGCATGCGGATGAGTGTGCATGTTCTAACACGGCTGGAATTTCGGATTCAGGAATGCATCTTCGGATGATTTGATCCGCTCCAACCTTGAATAGATCTGGTTCGTCCCAAATGTAATATTTGACCTGCGACATGAACTGTTGTCTCTTCCTCTTTTTCCAATGGTCGGGAGTGGTACCTGCAGCCAAATAGTTTGCAAAGTTAGCATACCATGGTTCGGAAGAAATGGATAATAATTGCTCATCTGGAAATGTCTTATTAATCTCCTGATGTGAATCAGTGGTTTGATGCACCACTCTTGACAAATGATCTGCGACTACATTTTCGCTTCCCTTCTTATCACGTAATCACGTATCTCCAAGTCAAATTCTGGTAGTAACAAGATCCAACGTATAAGTCGAGGTTTAGCATCCTTTTTCTCCATTAGATACCTGACTGCACTGTGATCAGAATAAACAATTACTTTACTTCCCCATATATATGAACGGAATTTATCTAAAGCATATACTACTGCAAGCAATTCTTTTTTAGTTGTTGTATAATTTAACTGAGCATCGGCTAATGTTTTACTTGCATAGTATATTGCAACAGGTTTCTTATCCACCCGTTGACCCAAAACAGCCCCAATTGCAAAATCGCTTGCATCACACACAATTTCAAACGGGAGTGACCAATTAGGTGATTGCAAGATTGGGGCCTCCACTAATTTCTCTTTTAACGTGTTAAAAGCATGCAAACATTCTTTATCGAACACAAAGGGTACGTCTTTCAAAAGTAAGTTACATAAGGGTTTAGTTATGACGCTGAAGCCCTTAATGAACCGTCTGTAAAACCTGCGTGTCCTAAGAATGATCGCACACCTTTAACATTAACCGGAGGAGGTAGAGTGGAAATTACCGTGATTTTGGCCCGATCTACCTCAATTCCCCGATTAGATATGACATGCCCTAGAACCGTTCCCTCTTGAACCATAAAGTGACTTTTCTCCCAACTTAAGACTAAGTTTGTTTCAATATATCGTTTCGACACTTTGGTTAATTCATGTAGACATTTATCAAAAGTAGAACCAAAAATTGAAAAGTCATCCATGAAAATTTCTAGAGACTCCCCGACCATATCTGAAAAGATACTCATCATACACCTTTGAAAGGTGGCCGGGGCATTACACAACCCAAATGGCATTCGCCTAAAAGCGAATGTGCCATAAGGGCAAGTGAATGTCGTCTTTTGTTGGTCCTCAGGGTGAATAGCAATTTGATTATATCCCGAATAGTCATCTAGAAAACAATAAAACTTCTGACCTGCTAATTTCTCAATGATCTGATCAATGAATGGAAGTGGAAAATGATCCTTAGATGTGGCAGCATTTAGTTTCCTATAATCAATACAAACACGCCACCCGGTTACCGGCCGAGTGGCGATTTGTTCACCTGTATCGCTTTTGACCACTTGAATACCTGCTTTCTTCGGTACCGTTTGAGTTGGACTTACCCAGGTGCTGTCAGAGATTGGGTAAATTGTGCCGGCATCCAACCACTTAAGTACCTCTTTCTTGACCACTTCCCGCATGTTTGGATTCAACCTTCTTTGAGTATCACGTGACGGTTTAACTTCGGCATCAGTTATGACTTATGCATCACGATCAAAGGGCTTATTCCTTTCAAATCAGCAAGTGTCCATCCTATCGCAGCTTTATATGTTTGAAGAACCTATAACAATGAGGTTTCTTGATCTTCTTCTAAGTCGGCTGCGATGATTACGGGTAACGTGTTGTCTTCTCCCAAAAATGCATATTTGAGGTGCTTGGGAAGGTCTTTCAATTCCAACTCTGGTGGGCTTTCCAATGAAGGCTTCATCTTTTTGTCTATATGCTCAGGCAAGTTCTCAACTTGATGTGTCCATGGGGCCCTACCAGCATCAACAACCATGACATCTAACTTTTGTGCCTCAATTGCTAGATCTGTCATATGATTCCAACCTGTATCATCACAAACAAAACAAGTCTCTTTGGTGGCATCCTCACTTTCGTGAGGATTACATTCCTCAATGATGTCCGCCATAAAGCATTCATCATTGAGTAGAGAGTTTGGTGTATTAGCAAACACGTTTAAACGCAATTTCCTATTACCAAATGTCATATCCACCATCCCGGTTCTACAGTTTATCAACACATTTGCGGTGGCCAAGAATGGTCTACCAAGTATGACGTTAGGTTGCTTTGTTTTATCATTTGACACATAGTCTAAAACTAAGAAATCAACCGGGTAGTAGAAATCTTCAACCATGACAATCACATCAGACACGATTCCTCTAGGAAGCTTAGGTGTCAAATCGGCTAATACTACGGTAGTATCGGCCTTGCGAAGTGGACCAAAATCGTACTCATCATATAAGCTTTCCGGAAGAATACTTACACTCGCTCCAAGATCCAGTAACGCCCCTGCCATTTTAAAGTCACCAACATGAATTGGTATCAAAGGCGTTCCGGGGTCCCGAAGTTTCAGAGGCAACGAACCTATTAACACAACACTCACTTTTTCTGTTAAATCAAGCATTTTTGGAAATTTATTGTTTCGTTTTTGAGTACACATATCCTTAAGATATTTAGCATAAGCCGGTACCTGTTTAATTGCATCGAGTAAAGAATATTTACTTTAACTTGCTTGAAAATTTCCCAAATTTCTTCTTGTTGAGGACCCCGTTTGTTTAAAGTTTTTGACTTTTCAGGATTTTCTAAAGCTTTTGGATAATGTATGGTATTAACCTCCATACCCTTACATTGACCTTAGATGACTCATTTTTAAGCTCAGATTTTGGTGTATCTTGAAAAGTTACTTTTTTCTTTTGTTTAACACTATGGGTGTCCGGTTCACACTCATCATCACTTCTCCCATCCTCACCGAGGTCCTCCACCACTCATTCTTCGAATGGTGGTGGGGAAACCACTTTATTGTTATAAACTTTACCAGAGCGAAGAATACTTACCTGATTGATGTTTGCACTCTTTGTATTTCTTGCACCTGACGTTTGATGTTGAGGATTGACAGTGGTGTCACTAGGCAACGTTCCTGGATTTCTTCGCAATTGTGCCATCTCTTCCGCTAGTTGTCCAACTTGTTTTGCTAATGCCTCCACGGTTTTATCTCATACCTCATTGTCTTTCTTAATCTCTCGAAGAAAGTCCATGACCTCGGATGAGTTGCTTGAGCTTCCTTGATCGCCATTAGGTTGATAATTTCATTGGTAACCCTTGTTGTATCCTCCTTGGTTGTAATTCTGGTTGTTATACATCGGTTGTCGGTTCTGATACGGTTGACCTCCTTGATTTGGTACCTGAAAATAAGGATTAGATTGATTAGATGTGTTACCGTACTTAAAATTGGGGTGATTACGCAAACCTGGATGATATGTATTAGAATTCATATCATATTGCTTTCGATCACCATATACTTGATTTACTTCTTCCTCAGGTCTACCCACTTTCATTGGACAATCCATGATAGCATGGCCAAGATCACCACATCCTTCACACACGGAAAAGATTGGTCCGCCTTGAGGTGTCATATTTCCCCCATTGAGGTTCAAACTCGCCAACTGACGTTCCAATATTTGATTTGCTCTCTCCAATTGCTCTAATCTTTCATTGGCATTAGTAGTGGTTGCAGATCTAACAATGGCGTGTTTCTTCTTCCTATTAGATTGAGCTTGCCTTTTTGAGTTCACCGCCATTTTCTCTAAGAATTCCCAATCCACCTCCACATGATTGGAAAGAAATGTTCCACCCGTAGTAGAGTTCACATCCCGGATGTCATCAGTGGATAATCCATCATAAAATGCATTGATCAACTCCCATTGTGGAATACCATGATGAGGGCAATTCCTTAGCAATTGTTTAAACCGCTTCCAAGCTTCATAGAAAAGTTCACCTGGTTGTTGTTGGAAGTTCCGAATGTTAGCCCTTGCATCACTTGTTCGTTGAGGTGTGTAATACTCTTCTAGGAATTGTTGTTGCATATCCTCCCATGTAAAAATGCTTGCCGATGGCAATGATAGAAACCATTGTTTCGCAGCGTACTTCAAGGTGAATTGAAATAACACGAGCTTAACTTGATCCGGTGTAAACCCTTGTCCTCCAATTGTGCCACACACCGCTTCAAATTCAGAAATGTGAAGGTACGGTTCCTCGGTTCCTTTACCATAGAAAGATGGCAACATATTCAATCCTTGTGGCCTCACTTCGAAAGATCGACCATGTGCAATAGGGCTTACTATTGGAGATGAGTTGACTGCAATTTGAGGTCTAAAATGGCTCTCAACTCCACAAATTGGGGCACGATGATAGACTTGCGGGAGACCATCATGATGTTGAGGAAAACCCTGTTGAGGGTGTTGATTCATTGGTTGCCTCATGGCTCTTGGTGGACCTTGATTAGCCATTTGGAAGACTGGATTAAAATGATGATTGTAGCCTCCTGGATGCTGATAACCATAGTTGAAGCCAAATCCATCTTCATCTCCCACTCCATATCCAGCATTTGAATTCCCATGCTCCATTCCATCATCCCAATTTGTTACCCGATCCCTTATATCTTCATCACCATTAACACCATCATTCCGGCTCGAGTTGGATTGATTAAACTGAACTGAGGGATTTCGTGGGGCTTCATAGTTAACATTTCTAACCGGTTCTTGTTGAATAGATGGATTAGGTTGTGGGTATACATAAGTAGTGTCACCTGTTTGGAATTGTGGTAGTGGAGGTATAGGGTTTCCTTGAACTGGGTTAAATGGTGGAATTTGTTGCTGAGGTGGTGGAGCATTATGTGATGGAAACAATGGAGGTGGAATATCACCTAGAGGTTGCTCCCTTTGTGGAAGAGGTTGAGTAGACGGACCACTTTGATTTCCCGAGTTATTCATGCTGTTGAATGGATTACTTTCCGGTGTTTTGGAAAGCCTTCGTAAGATTTCACTAGCCTTAGCTGTTGAGGTTCCTTCTTCAGACCACACACTTCGTGGAATAGGAGCTGATGAGGGATTTGCCTTGTAAAAAACTCGGTTGTCTCTTGCTGTTTTCTCAATCTCAGGATCAAAGAGTAACGGGGAAGTCCTTCCGGAATGTCTCGTATGCATAAGAATCTCAACTATCTGCACACAAGAAATAAATACCCGTGTAATTCCGAACGAAAAAAATAACAATTAAACTAAAAACAAGAAAAGAATATATATATATATATATATATATATATATTTTTTTTATTTTTTATATTTTTTTTAAGAAACAAATAATTATTACTAACACTAAGCGCAACGATTCCCCGGCAACGGCGCCATTTTGATCGAAGTCGTGTGGTCGGTCAAAAATATATATTAAAGAGTACCTAATCACCCTTAATAGCAAAGGGTAAGCAGGGTGTCGAATCCACAAAGAATCACAGGAAAGTGCTAGTAACGATTAAACTAAAAGAATTAAACATTGAAAAAGGAAATTGCTTGATTAATTGAATTGAGAATTAATTAATTTAACAAAATAAAGTTTAAGTTTTAACAATCTTGATTGAAAAGCAACCCACTTCAGGATTCAGGTTTGGCAAAGTTACAATCTTTCTTAAATGAAACCTAATGAGAAGCCATTAATGGTGACCTATACATGATATGATTTACGTGATAATTATGGATTAAAGTTTAAAGGACCTTATTCACACAATTACCAATTTGAATCATGAAACCCTAAGTCTAATAATTACTCACACAATGACTAAAGACAACCAAAGTTAAAGAATATCAAAATTAGGTTAAATCATAATTAAACCGTTTAACGAATCAAATCATAAATTGAATCCAAAAGAACTTAAAAGGTTCAAGATTCAATCCCAATCTAGGTTACAAACTAAAAAAACTAGAACTTGCACAAACCCGTCTCCCGAAGTGAATCACAATGGATTTAGCCTTGCATCTTCAGCGATTCTTCAACAAAAACGTAATTGATCATGTAATTCGGATGAAATCAACGTTCTTGATGTTAGAAGAGCTTGAGAATGATCCAAGATTGCCAATTTTCATCCAAGATTGCTGTGTGTGAAGTTGTAACTCGAATTAGGTTTTTTCTCTTTTTAAATCCCTTCAAAATAGGCTCAATCTCAACAAAACCCGGACCCCGGCGTCGGTGGCGCCTATGGAGGCGTCAGTTGCGCCACCTTCCTGTGCAACCTTTATTTTCATGTGTAGTTTTTCGAGACCTTTCCGTTGATAGGTCATGGGTCCCGTAACTCTTTTCCTAGCTCAAGTTATGCCCGTTTTAAGATATCATTGCCGTACAACTTCGATTTACCATATCTTGACTTCTCGAACTCCAATTATCATCCCGTTTCTTCCCATTTCTCCGTGTTCTTCACGTTTAACCTACAAACACCAAATACTCCTAAAGTAACTCTATTTCTCATACAGTTATACATAAAACCCGGAAATAAAGTCGTTAAACGTTAAACTTTCACCACCCGATCAAAAAGCCGGGACTGCATGTCTTATTCCCGAACTTTGAACCTGGCTGTAACCAAAAAGGAGATCTACTTTACAAGGCCCGTGGGGTTTAACATAGAAGCACTCTGACGCTCAAGACAGTACCAAATATTATATAGTCAAGCATAATGTATATATATAAGACAAATGAAAAGACAAGTGTAGGAGATAAGGATTAGAGAGAGCCATGTGGACATAGGATGATCTTATCGACAGAGGATGGCCTTACGGTATTGCAGGATGGCCTTACGACATTGCAGGGAGGGGATTCAGCAAAGTGGAGTGAAGACTGGAGAGGAAACTAGGACGGCCTTATGACATTGTAGGATGGCCTTACGATATTATAGGGAGGGGATTTAGCAAGGTGGAGTGAAGACTGGAGAGGAAACTCAAACTTCCGATGGACAAGTGTGATGGTTTCCAGGAGGAGAATGGAGTCCCCTAAATGAGAGGTTTGCCTCTTATTTATAGAGGGGTATTCCTCAAGCCCTAATGGGCTTGAGTAGTGTGGGTTAACTATTTTGATTAACCAATGTGGTTGTCCTACTGACTTAGACATTCACGTAACTATACTAAGGTTAGGTTGGGCTGGCAAGGCCATGCGATGCAGCCTAAGGCAATGCCAGGTTTGACAAGGCTATGCGATGCAACCTAAGGTAATGCGAGGTTGGGTAAGGCTATGCGATGCAGCCTAAGGCAATGCAAAGTTTGGCAACACCATGTGATGCAGCCTAAGGTAATGCCAGGTTGGGTAAGGCAATGCCAGATTGGATAAGGCTATGCGATGCAGCCTAAAGCAATGCCAGGTTGGGTAAGGCAATGCCATGTTAGGTAAGGCTATGCGATGCAGACTAAGGCAATGTTAGGTTGGGTAAGGCCAAGCCAAATAGCTTGAGGCAGGCCAACACAAAATAAGTCAAGGCAAAGTAATCCAATGCCATACAAGATATCCTAATGAAGGTTGAATGTTGCATGGGAGCTTGTGATGCCTTTCCGTGGTCGTAAACTGTAACGTTCCAAATTTCCAAAAAAATAAATTTAAGTGACGAGATAATATTAATAATAGTATTATTGAATTTTACCTCGCGAAAAGATTAGTAGTTTGTCAAGTTTAGATTGGAAAACAAAATGCGGAAACGTGAGGGACCAAAATGGACAATTTAGAAAAAACATAAAATAAACCCTAAGCCCCCCCCCCCTTCTTCCCCAAATCCGTGATGCCTCTCCCCTCTTTCCTTCTTCTCTCGGTCGAACCCCGACCTCCGGCCACCGGCGACCCACTCCGGCGAGTGTCGGCTAGTGACACACAAATCCGGAGTCCCCTCGACGCCCCGGGCATGATGGTGGCCTCGATTTCTCCCAAAACACGACATAGAGACACAAATCGAAGGCAACAATGGCGGTTGCAGGTGGTTTTTTTTGGGGACGATTGTGGTGGTGCGACAGGCAGCCGCGCGACCACGGCTGTGGTGGTCGTGATTATGGAAATCGACCACAGGCGGGCTGTGTGGTGATGGTGTTGATCGAAGATGGTGGTTATTGGTGTTGGTCGATTCGATGATGATGATGCTAAGATGATGAGGGTTCGATGATGATGATAATTTAGTGATGATGGTGGCCCCTTCCTTCCCTTTCTCCGATTTGAAGCTCACGACAGGGCCCCCTCCGGATAAGCCCCGTCGGCTCACGATGGTGGCTGTGGGTGGTGCCGCGGTGACAAGGTCGAGGTGATGGTTGTTGTGGCTGTGATTATTACGGTTGTGGAGGTCGGCCGCTGCGAAGGCGACGGGTGATGGTGGCTGCGGTATGGTGATGGTAGCCGGTGGTGTTGATGATGGCTGTGGATGTAGGCACCGGCGGTGGCTGGCCCTCTGTGCAAGGAGCGACGATGGTGGTGATGTCGGCAGCGTTGGTGGTGGCTGTCGGGTCGAATGAAACCGAACCAGTCGGCGATGGCTGCATGTGTTTGGTGTTTGGGTAATGGTTGCAAAACAACAGTCATGACGAGGTAATCGGTGATTGTGGTCGTGTTGTTGTTTGTTGTGGTTCATCTTGACTGTGATTCTGTCTGTCGATTGGTTGTCGCTGTGATTGTGGTGGTGTTGTGGCTGCGGTTTGTTGTGGTTGGGTAAGTGTTAATGCCTGTGATGGTAGTGGTAAGACGACGGTAGTAGTGATAATGGTTGTTTGAACGGTGCTGTTGTTAGATGATGATGTTGTTGTTGTTGTTGGATGATGATGGCGTTGTTGTTAGATGATGATGATGTTGTTGTTAGAATGATGATGATGAAACTGTTAGATAGCGATGATGATTGTTTTAGAATGATGATGTTAATGGTGTCTAAATGTTGATGATAAAGGTGTTTGGTTGCTCATGTTGGTGCTTTATGATGAAGATGAATTAGTAAACATGGGCTTAAGGTGACAGATACTTGATGATGATGACATGATGTGTACATGATGGGCTAGGTATGTTTAGGATTATCTTGATGTTTAAAAGGAGGATGGTCCTATGATGATATGGGTTATGAATACATAACAAGGATAGTTAGCATAAAGTCGTGGCATGGTTATAGATTGATGATTATGGTAATGATTCTAGTATGATAATGTTTAAGTGGCACGGTTATGTTAATAATACGATGGTCTTGTTATGGTTAGGGCAACGTGTTTGGGGGAGTCATTTTGATGGCTACGGTTTGTGCCATTACAATGATTATGTTTTAGGTGTTTCTTGACTGTTTGGGTATGACATGAGGTTGTTGGATCCGATTGGGGGCAGTGTAGACTGGCTAGTTACGCTAGACGACTAAGAAGGGAGTCGGGTTGTGCGTTTGTTCGGGATGACGTAGAATATTTATTATGGGCGATGTGGGTTAAAGCTAGACGATTGAGATGATTTCTTTAGGGATTGCAGTAACGACACCCAAGGTGAGTTCTAGACCCCTTCTTACCTGTTTTTAAATGTTTTGGGGCTGGAAATGCATGTAAGTATGTTTTTATAAGTTTGGGTATAATACCCGTATGATATGAATGTATGTATGTTTATTTTTATGTTAGATTTATGCCTAAAATCATGTGTATATGTTTAGTACTAGGCATTCTAATGTTTGAGAATTTGAAATATGAATTAGTCATATGAGCAGGTTACTAAAACGACTAACAAGCCCAAATAGTAGTAATATGCCTGAAATTTGGACTTAGAATAACTAAGTACAAACTAATGAGTCTAATAGTGCTTATACGCCCAGGGACATGCCTTAGAAATACTCTAAGTATGGTCATGAGTCTAAGCAGGTAATGTGTCCAATAGTTCTAAAACGACCAGACTCATAAGTCTGAAAATTTGCTAAGTATGGGGACTTATAAGTCCAACAGGACTCATGAGTCCCACAGTACCCATGAGTCTGAAAACTAAGTAAAAAGGTGAAAAGTCTGAATTCTGGTCGTATGACCAGAAAATATTTTCTAAGTATGGGATGGTACGACCAACAGGGCTTATACGACCAATAGGGCTAATACGACCAACAGGGGTCATACGCCCAGCAGTGCTCATACGCCCAGAGCCTGAAATTTTTCTAAGTGTAGCTGATGAGTCCGACAGTGGTGAAACGCCTAGAACAGGGCTCATACGCCCAAGTACTTAGACTTTTTAACAAAATTTATTGGAGTCTGTGCAGTAGGGTTTCACAGGGACGTTGACTGGGACTTTATTGAATGCGAATGATTATGTTGAATGTAATAATACCCCTTTCTTAATATTTTAATTAATGTTATGATTAGGGCTGATATGGGGATTAATATTAATATGATTATTAATATTATCAGTGCTATTATTATTAATATACTTATTAATAATAATATTGTATGACCCTACGTGTAATGATCATGATCAAGACAGGAATTTTTATCATTGATAGAGTGGAAGATTAATGGTAATAGAAAGTGGAATGTAAATGAATAAACGAAAGTCTTGACTGATAATGGGTGAGCAAGTTGGTGTTGCAAAAGCCCGCAGAAGGCTTACAATCGTTGAGATTGATAATGGGTGAGCAACTTGGTGTTGCAAAAGCCCGCAGAAGGCTTACAATCGTTGAGATTGATAATGGGTGAGCAACTTGGTGTTGCAAAAGCCCGCAGAAGGCTTACAATCGTTGAGATTGATAATGGGTGAGCAACTTGGTGTTGCAAAAGCCCGCAGAAGGCTTACAATCTTTGAGATTGATAATCGGTGAGCAACTTGGTGTTGCAAAAGCCCACAGAAGGCTTACAATCGTTGAGATTGATAATGGGTGAGCAACTTGGTGTTGCAAAAGCCCGTAGAAGCCTTGCAATCCTTGAGATTGCTAATGGGTGAGCAACTTGGTGTTGCAAAAGCCCGCAGAAGCCTTGCAATCCTTGAGATTGCCAATGGGTGAGCAACTTGGTGTTGCAAAAGCCCGCAGAAGCCTTGCAATCCTTGAGATTGCCAATGGGTGAGCAACTTGGTGTTGCAAAAGCCCGCAGAAGCCTTGCAATCCTTGAGATTGCTAATGGGTGAGCAACTTGGCGTTGCAAAAGCCCGCAGAAGACTTACAACCTGTGAGGTTGGAAATGGGTGAAGTGACTCGGTGTCGCAGCAGACTCAAAAGTCTTGAGATCCTTGAAATCGTTAATGGTTGAGCAACTATGTGTTGCAAAAGACCGGGAGAAGAATGATAAAAGTATGAATTGAACGATGGTGAAGATAATAAAAATATTACCTATGTGTACGTACGATGTATGATCACCTATGAAAATGAGGAACGGTTTTTGAATGAAAAGTAAAGTATTTTAACTACAAAACTAGAACTCACTCAGCAACGCTGACTTTTATGTATTTTCCAGTTGGCAGGTGACAGGTTGCTGAGGATGGCACACGGGGATGGCTACTTGGCGGGCAAGACTAACATCCATTCACTTTTTGACAATACTGTTGTTTTGTAATTCATTCATCTATCATTTTGTGACTTATAAACTAGAATGTATTGCTTAGCAACAGTGTTTTTAATGAAATGAATGTCTTTTGTTTAAATTAATTCCGCTGCTTAAATTAATAATGAGTATGTTTTATGCTGTGAATGACCAACTGTGAGGTGCCCGGGATCGGGGCCTTACAAGTTGGTATCAGAGCTAAAGTTTAAGTGAAACGGGTAAAATTTTTCAAAATAAACCTTAACTTAAACTGAGAATGGGACGGAAAGAGGGATGTCAGCCCGAGTAGCCATGTGCCATCAGGTATTGCTTTCTTAAAAGTTAATTAGTATTATGTGCGTGTGCTATATGGATTATGTGTTCTTAGTAGATTTAGATACTGATGTAGTCAGGATAGGAAATGCTTGGGGTATGAAAAGTAAAGTAAGTGGCTAATCACAACTGGCCACTGTAATTAGGGACTTACTATACTCGACATAAACTGAGCTATTGCCTTGAATGACTGTTTTAGTATTTGAATCTTATAGGAAGTGGAAAGTTGACAGATGTGTACGAGGTGTGTGATTCCCCGATGAGACCATTAGAGACTTGACAGCGATACCAGCAAAGACATATAATAAAATTCTAGACTTCGTAACCAGGAATTTGAAAGTGTTGTACCCATGGGCTAACTTACAAGTGAGGAGAATTAACGATTTAGGTTACAAGATCCCTAGGGGAAATAGGTTTCTTCAGACGAGTAATTATTTACATGGCGTTTCAGCAAGGAATTACTAATAGAGATGAAAACTTACAATACTCGTCATGACCTGGACCATTGCCATGAACGATAACGTTAGTGGTCCGAATCTTGTAGGTAGCTTAAATGATTGATGAGATGTTTTAAGAAGGTAAAGTGATAATATAGGAACTACCTTTAGTAAAGCTATTTGGATAGAAGTGTCTGTAAGTGACTGTAAATAGTAATGAAAAGTTAGGGCCTTCTTCTGGATTGCATGTTACTACCCTAAGTGGACGTAACGTGGTCTTGGATATGAATTGACTAGCTGCATACGGGACTGATATTGCATAGCATGGAAATATGACCCGTTGGTTCGTACATGATAGAAGTATGGACATGACTTATGGTAATTAGGAGTTGCATGAGTTCAGGGATGACCCTAATAATGAGATAGAAAAGTCTATGAAACAAGGTTGAGGAGCATATCCTATGTAAATAAAAGATGCTAAGGGCGAAGTCTTAAGTTGATAGACGTAGCTATAGAGCGTGCCTTTCTAAGGTGACCCCGGAGGACCCTCTCGGAGTTAGAAGAAAGAGTTTGAGATCGACTTGTCATCTGGGACTCAGCTTGTAGTTATGTCACCGTACCGATGGTTTTCACGGATCGACTGTAGGTTAGATCAACAACAGCTACAGGCTGAAGAGCATGACATCCTAAAGATAACATTTCAGTCACGGTTTGGATGCTATGAGTTTCCTTGCAGTATTTATGAATTAAGTGAATAGGGCTACTGATCGATGTTCGATGGGTTAGTAATAGTGATTATAGAGGACATACTCATCAACCCCAAGAGTAAGGGAGGCCATTCATGTCACATCCGCAAGGTGTCAAGGACAAGATGGAAGGTAATTTATGAGCAACATTCCTAGAATGAATGTTCTAGTCATGTGAAGTATAATTCTTGAAATCATGATAGAATTGATAAAATTGAAGCAGTGATGTAAAAAGTTCCCTAAGGATGATGTTAGAAATCTGTAGCTTACGGAAGTGACGGATTACTATATACAGTTTGTTCAGTACTTCTTGAAGATGATCTTGCCCTTGGTAAGGTTCATAAAAAAAAGACACCAAGTCTGAGCGAGAAGTTAGTTAATGAATATGAACATGAACTGAATAAGGAAGGTTAACATGAGCCTTGGTGATAATGTTATCAGTAAGTGTCGAAAACCTAGAACCATGTGTTCCATACAAAGATCTGACTGAATATATATATATATACTCAATACAACATGGCAGAACCATGGTTACGTTATTCACAAGGTTAAATACAAGATGATAATATACTTACTCATGAATTAGGGTTCGTAGTCATAATGTTTGCATTAATGAAAATGATCCATAAGAGGAGTGCGTTAGGACGTTTGAAGGTTGCAAAGGCTATGTGTAGACGGCTAAAGAAGATCATACCTTATATGGTGTGTGTTGAACATGATTAGAAGCAACATGAGAATTTGTGGCGATTGAGAAAGTATTATCCCACGTTGTGTAAGGACCAACAGGTTTCGAGGACGAAACCTAAATAAGGGGGATAGACTTGTAACGTTCCAAATTTCCAAAAAAATAAATTTAAGTGACGAGATAATATTAATAATAGTATTATTGAATTTTACCTCGCGAAAAGATTAGTAGTTTGTCAAGTTTAGATTGGAAAACAAAATGCGGAAACGTGAGGGACCAAAATGGACAATTTAGAAAAAACATAAAATAAACCCTAAGCCCCCCCCTTCTTCCCCAAATCCGTGATGCCTCTCCCCTCTTTCCTTCTTCTCTCGGTCGAACCCCGACCTCCGGCCACCGGCGACCCACTCCGGCGAGTGTCGGCTAGTGACACACAAATCCGGAGTCCCCTCGACGCCCCGGGCATGATGGTGGCCTCGATTTCTCCCAAAACACGACATAGAGACACAAATCGAAGGCAACAATGGCGGTTGCAGGTGGTTTTTTTTGGGGACGATTGTGGTGGTGCGACAGGCAGCCGCGCGACCACGGCTGTGGTGGTCGTGATTATGGAAATCGACCATAGGCGGGCTGTGTGGTGATGGTGTTGATCGAAGATGGTGGTTATTGGTGTTGGTCGATTCGATGATGATGATGCTAAGATGATGAGGGTTCGATGATGATGATAATTTAGTGATGATGGTGGCCCCTTCCTTCCCTTTCTCCGATTTGAAGCTCACGACAGGGCCCCCTCCGGATAAGCCCCGTCGGCTCACGATGGTGGCTGTGGGTGGTGCCGCGGTGACAAGGTCGAGGTGATGGTTGTTGTGGCTGTGATTATTACGGTTGTGGAGGTCGGCCGCTGCGAAGGCGACGGGTGATGGTGGCTGCGGTATGGTGATGGTAGCCGGTGGTGTTGATGATGGCTGTGGATGTAGGCACCGGCGGTGGCTGGCCCTCTGTGCAAGGAGCAACGATGGTGGTGATGTCGGCAGCGTTGGTGGTGGCTGTCGGGTCGAATGAAACCGAACCAGTCGGCGATGGCTGCATGTGTTTGGTGTTTGGGTAATGGTTGCAAAACAACAGTCATGACGAGGTAATCGGTGATTGTGGTCGTGTTGTTGTTTGTTGTGGTTCATCTTGACTGTGATTCTGTCTGTCGATTGGTTGTCGCTGTGATTGTGGTGGTGTTGTGGCTGCGGTTTGTTGTGGTTGGGTAAGTGTTAATGCCTGTGATGGTAGTGGTAAGACGACGGTGGTAGTGATAATGGTTGTTTGAACGGTGCTGTTGTTAGATGATGATGTTGTTGTTGTTGTTGGATGATGATGGCGTTGTTGTTAGATGATGATGATGTTGTTGTTAGAATGATGATGATGAAACTGTTAGATAGCGATGATGATTGTTTTAGAATGATGATGTTAATGGTGTCTAAATGTTGATGATAAAGGTGTTTGGTTGCTCATGTTGGTGCTTTATGATGAAGATGAATTAGTAAACATGGGCTTAAGGTGACAGATACTTGATGATGATGACATGATGTGTACATGATGGGCTAGGTATGTTTAGGATTATCTTGATGTTTAAAAGGAGGATGGTCCTATGATGATATGGGTTATGAATACATAACAAGGATAGTTAGCATAAAGTCGTGGCATGGTTATAGATTGATGATTATGGTAATGATTCTAGTATGATAATGTTTAAGTGGCACGGTTATGTTAATAATACGATGGTCTTGTTATGGTTAGGGCAACGTGTTTGGGGGAGTCATTTTGATGGCTACGGTTTGTGCCATTACAATGATTATGTTTTAGGTGTTTCTTGACTGTTTGGGTATGACATGAGGTTGTTGGATCCGATTGGGGGCAGTGTAGACTGGCTAGTTACGCTAGACGACTAAGAAGGGAGTCGGGTTGTGCGTTTGTTCGGGATGACGTAGAATATTTATTATGGGCGATGTGGGTTAAAGCTAGACGATTTGAGATGATTTCTTTAGGGATTGCAGTAACGACACCCAAGGTGAGTTCTAGACCCCTTCTTACCTGTTTTTAAATGTTTTGGGGCTGGAAATGCATGTAAGTATGTTTTTATAAGTTTGGGTATAATACCCGTATGATATGAATGTATGTATGTTTATTTTTATGTTAGATTTATGCCTAAAATCATGTGTATATGTTTAGTACTAGGCATTCTAATGTTTGAGAATTTGAAATATGAATTAGTCATATGAGCAGGTTACTAAAACGACTAACAAGCCCAAATAGTAGTAATATGCCTGAAATTTGGACTTAGAATAACTAAGTACAAACTAATGAGTCTAATAGTGCTTATACGCCCAGGGACATGCCTTAGAAATACTCTAAGTATGGTCATGAGTCTAAGCAGGTAATGTGTCCAATAGTTCTAAAACGACCAGACTCATAAGTCTGAAAATTTGCTAAGTATGGGGACTTATAAGTCCAACAGGACTCATGAGTCCCACAGTACCCATGAGTCTGAAAACTAAGTAAAAAGGTGAAAAGTCTGAATTCTGGTCGTATGACCAGAAAATATTTTCTAAGTATGGGATGGTACGACCAACAGGGCTTATACGACCAATAGGGCTAATACGACCAACAGGGGTCATACGCCCAGCAGTGCTCATACGCCCAGAGCCTGAAATTTTTCTAAGTGTAGCTGATGAGTCCGACAGTGGTGAAACGCCTAGAACAGGGCTCATACGCCCAAGTACTTAGACTTTTTAACAAAATTTATTGGAGTCTGTGCAGTAGGGTTTCACAGGGACGTTGACTGGGACTTTATTGAATGCGAATGATTATGTTGAATGTAATAATACCCCTTTCTTAATATTTTAATTAATGTTATGATTAGGGCTGATATGGGGATTAATATTAATATGATTATTAATATTATCAGTGCTATTATTATTAATATACTTATTAATAATAATATTGTATGACCCTACGTGTAATGATCATGATCAAGACAGGAATTTTTATCATTGATAGAGTGGAAGATTAATGGTAATAGAAAGTGGAATGTAAATGAATAAACGAAAGTCTTGACTGATAATGGGTGAGCAAGTTGGTGTTGCAAAAGCCCGCAGAAGGCTTACAATCGTTGAGATTGATAATGGGTGAGCAACTTGGTGTTGCAAAAGCCCGCAGAAGGCTTACAATCGTTGAGATTGATAATGGGTGAGCAACTTGGTGTTGCAAAAGCCCGCAGAAGGCTTACAATCGTTGAGATTGATAATGGGTGAGCAACTTGGTGTTGCAAAAGCCCGCAGAAGGCTTACAATCTTTGAGATTGATAATCGGTGAGCAACTTGGTGTTGCAAAAGCCCGCAGAAGGCTTACAATCGTTGAGATTGATAATGGGTGAGCAACTTGGTGTTGCAAAAGCCCGTAGAAGCCTTGCAATCCTTGAGATTGCTAATGGGTGAGCAACTTGGTGTTGCAAAAGCCCGCAGAAGCCTTGCAATCCTTGAGATTGCCAATGGGTGAGCAACTTGGTGTTGCAAAAGCCCGCAGAAGCCTTGCAATCCTTGAGATTGCCAATGGGTGAGCAACTTGGTGTTGCAAAAGCCCGCAGAAGCCTTGCAATCCTTGAGATTGCTAATGGGTGAGCAACTTGGCGTTGCAAAAGCCCGCAGAAGACTTACAACCTGTGAGGTTGGAAATGGGTGAAGTGACTCGGTGTCGCAGCAGACTCAAAAGTCTTGAGATCCTTGAAATCGTTAATGGTTGAGCAACTATGTGTTGCAAAAGACCGGGAGAAGAATGATAAAAGTATGAATTGAACGATGGTGAAGATAATAAAAATATTACCTATGTGTACGTACGATGTATGATCACCTATGAAAATGAGGAACGGTTTTTGAATGAAAAGTAAAGTATTTTAACTACAAAACTAGAACTCACTCAGCAACGCTGACTTTTATGTATTTTCCAGTTGGCAGGTGACAGGTTGCTGAGGATGGCACACGGGGATGGCTACTTGGCGGGCAAGACTAACATCCATTCACTTTTTGACAATACTGTTGTTTTGTAATTCATTCATCTATCATTTTGTGACTTATAAACTAGAATGTATTGCTTAGCAACAGTGTTTTTAATGAAATGAATGTCTTTTGTTTAAATTAATTCCGCTGCTTAAATTAATAATGAGTATGTTTTATGCTGTGAATGACCAACTGTGAGGTGCCCGGGATCGGGGCCTTACAAGTTGGTATCAGAGCTAAAGTTTAAGTGAAACGGGTAAAATTTTTCAAAATAAACCTTAACTTAAACTGAGAATGGGACGGAAAGAGGGATGTCAGCCCGAGTAGCCATGTGCCATCAGGTATTGCTTTCTTAAAAGTTAATTAGTATTATGTGCGTGTGCTATATGGATTATGTGTTCTTAGTAGATTTAGATACTGATGTAGTCAGGATAGGAAATGCTTGGGGTATGAAAAGTAAAGTAAGTGGCTAATCACAACTGGCCACTGTAATTAGGGACTTACTATACTCGACATAAACTGAGCTATTGCCTTGAATGACTGTTTTAGTATTTGAATCTTATAGGAAGTGGAAAGTTGACAGATGTGTACGAGGTGTGTGATTCCCCGATGAGACCATTAGAGACTTGACAGCGATACCAGCAAAGACATATAATAAAATTCTAGACTTCGTAACCAGGAATTTGAAAGTGTTGTACCCATGGGCTAACTTACAAGTGAGGAGAATTAACGATTTAGGTTACAAGATCCCTAGGGGAAATAGGTTTCTTCAGACGAGTAATTATTTACATGGCGTTTCAGCAAGGAATTACTAATAGAGATGAAAACTTACAATACTCGTCATGACCTGGACCATTGCCATGAACGATAACGTTAGTGGTCCGAATCTTGTAGGTAGCTTAAATGATTGATGAGATGTTTTAAGAAGGTAAAGTGATAATATAGGAACTACCTTTAGTAAAGCTATTTGGATAGAAGTGTCTGTAAGTGACTGTAAATAGTAATGAAAAGTTAGGGCCTTCTTCTGGATTGCATGTTACTACCCTAAGTGGACGTAACGTGGTCTTGGATATGAATTGACTAGCTGCATACGGGACTGATATTGCATAGCATGGAAATATGACCCGTTGGTTCGTACATGATAGAAGTATGGACATGACTTATGGTAATTAGGAGTTGCATGAGTTCAGGGATGACCCTAATAATGAGATAGAAAAGTCTATGAAACAAGGTTGAGGAGCATATCCTATGTAAATAAAAGATGCTAAGGGCGAAGTCTTAAGTTGATAGACGTAGCTATAGAGCGTGCCTTTCTAAGGTGACCCCGGAGGACCCTCTCGGAGTTAGAAGAAAGAGTTTGAGATCGACTTGTCATCTGGGACTCAGCTTGTAGTTATGTCACCGTACCGATGGTTTTCACGGATCGACTGTAGGTTAGATCAACAACAGCTACAGGCTGAAGAGCATGACATCCTAAAGATAACATTTCAGTCACGGTTTGGATGCTATGAGTTTCCTTGCAGTATTTATGAATTAAGTGAATAGGGCTACTGATCGATGTTCGATGGGTTAGTAATAGTGATTATAGAGGACATACTCATCAACCCCAAGAGTAAGGGAGGCCATTCATGTCACATCCGCAAGGTGTCAAGGACAAGATGGAAGGTAATTTATGAGCAACATTCCTAGAATGAATGTTCTAGTCATGTGAAGTATAATTCTTGAAATCATGATAGAATTGATAAAATTGAAGCAGTGATGTAAAAAGTTCCCTAAGGATGATGTTAGAAATCTGTAGCTTACGGAAGTGACGGATTACTATATACAGTTTGTTCAGTACTTCTTGAAGATGATCTTGCCCTTGGTAAGGTTCATAAAAAAAAGACACCAAGTCTGAGCGAGAAGTTAGTTAATGAATATGAACATGAACTGAATAAGGAAGGTTAACATGAGCCTTGGTGATAATGTTATCAGTAAGTGTCGAAAACCTAGAACCATGTGTTCCATACAAAGATCTGACTGAATATATATATATATACTCAATACAACATGGCAGAACCATGGTTACGTTATTCACAAGGTTAAATACAAGATGATAATATACTTACTCATGAATTAGGGTTCGTAGTCATAATGTTTGCATTAATGAAAATGATCCATAAGAGGAGTGCGTTAGGACGTTTGAAGGTTGCAAAGGCTATGTGTAGACGGCTAAAGAAGATCATACCTTATATGGTGTGTGTTGAACATGATTAGAAGCAACATGAGAATTTGTGGCGATTGAGAAAGTATTATCCCACGTTGTGTAAGGACCAACAGGTTTCGAGGACGAAACCTAAATAAGGGGGATAGACTTGTAACGTTCCAAATTTCCAAAAAAATAAATTTAAGTGACGAGATAATATTAATAATAGTATTATTGAATTTTACCTCGCGAAAAGATTAGTAGTTTGTCAAGTTTAGATTGGAAAACAAAATGCGGAAACGTGAGGGACCAAAATGGACAATTTAGAAAAAACATAAAATAAACCCTAAGCCCCCCCCCTTCTTCCCCAAATCCGCGATGCCTCTCCCCTCTTTCCCTCTTCTCTCGGTCGAACCCCGACCTCCGGCCACCGGCGACCCACTCCGGCGAGTGTCGGCGAGTGACACACAAATCCGGAGTCCCCTCGACGCCCCGGGCATGATGGTGGCCTCGATTTCTCCCAAAACGCGACATAGAGACACAAATCGAAGGCAACAATGGCGGTTGCAGGTGGTTTTTTTTGGGGACGATTGTGGTGGTGCGACAGGCAGCCGCGCGACCACGGCTGTGGTGGTCGTGATTATGGAAATCGACCACAGGCGGGATGTGTGGTGATGGTGTTGATTGAAGATGGTGGTTATTGGTGTTGGTCGATTCGATGATGATGATGCTAAGATGATGAGGGTTCGATGATGATGATAATTTAGTGATGATGGTGGCCCCTTCCTTCCCTTTCTCCGATTTGAAGCTCACGACAGGGCCCCCTCCGGATAAGCCCCGTCGGCTCACGATGGTGGCTGTGGGTGGTGCCGCGGTGACAAGGTCGAGGTGATGGTTGTTGTGGCTGTGATTATTACGGTTGTGGAGGTCGGCCGCTGCGAAGGCGACGGGTGATGGTGGCTGCGGTATGGTGATGGTAGCCGGTGGTGTTGATGATGGCTGTGGATGTAGGCACCGGCGGTGGCTGGCCCTCTGTGCAAGGAGCGACGATGGTGGTGATGTCGGCAGCGTTGGTGGTGGCTGTCGGGTCGAATGAAACCGAACCAGTCGGCGATGGCTACATGTGTTTGGTGTTTGGGTAATGGTTGCAAAACAACAGTCATGACGAGGTAATCGGTGATTGTGGTCGTGTTGTTGTTTGTTGTGGTTCATCTTGACTGTGATTCTGTCTGTCGATTGGTTGTCGCTGTGATTGTGGTGGTGTTGTGGCTGCGGTTTGTTGTGGTTGGGTAAGTGTTAATGCCTGTGATGGTAGTGGTAAGACGACGGTGGTAGTGATAATGGTTGTTTGAACGGTGCTGTTGTTAGATGATGATGTTGTTGTTGTTGTTGGATGATGATGGCGTTGTTGTTAGATGATGATGATGTTGTTGTTAGAATGATGATGATGAAACTGTTAGATAGCGATGATGATTGTTTTAGAATGATGATGTTAATGGTGTCTAAATGTTGATGATGAAGGTGTTTGGTTGCTCATGTTGGTGCTTTATGATGAAGATGAATTAGTAAACATGGGCTTAAGGTGACAGATACTTGATGATGATGACATGATGTGTACATGATGGGCTAGCTATGTTTAGGATTATCTTGATGTTTAAAAGGAGGATGGTCCTATGATGATATGGGTTATGAATACATAACAAGGATAGTTAGCATAAAGTCGTGGCATGGTTATAGATTGATGATTATGGTAATGATTCTAGTATGATAATGTTTAAGTGGCATGGTTATGTTAATAATACGATGGTCTTGTTATGGTTAGGGCAACGTGTTTGGGGGAGTCATTTTGATGGCTACGGTTCGTGCCATTACAATGATTATGTTTTAGGTGTTTCTTGACTGTTTGGGTATGACATGAGGTTGTTGGATCCGATTGGGGGCAGTGTAGACTGGCTAGTTACGCTAGACGACTAAGAAGGGAGTCGGGTTGTGCGTTTGTTCGGGATGACGTAGAATGTTTATTATGGGCGATGTGGGTTAAAGCTAGACGACTTGGGATGATTTCTTTATGGATTGCAGTAACGACACCCAAGGTGAGTTCTAGACCCCTTCTTACCTGTTTTTAAATGTTTTGGGGCTGGAAATGCATGTAAGTATGTTTTTATAAGTTTGGGTATAATACCCGTATGATATGAATGTATGTATGTTTATGTTTATGTTAGATTTATGCCTAGAATCATGTGTATATGTTTAGTACTAGGCATTCTGATGTTTGGGAATTTGAAATATGAATTAGTCATATGAGCAGGTTACTAAAACGACTAATAAGCCCAAATAGTAGTAATATGCCTGAAATTTGGACTTAGAATAACTAAGTACAAACTAATGAGTCTAATAGTGCTTATACGCCCAGGGACATGCCTTAGAAATACTCTAAGTATGGTCATGAGTCTAAGCAGGTAATGTGTCCAATAGTTCTAAAACGACCAGACTCATAAGTCTGAAAATTTGCTAAGTATGGGGACTTATAAGTCCAACAGGACTCATGAGTCCCACAGTACCCATGAGTTTGAAAACTAAGTAAAAAGGTGAAAAGTCTGAATTCTGGTCGTATGACCAGAAAATATTTTCTAAGTATGGGATGGTATGACCAACAGGGCTAATACGACCAACAGGGCTAATACGACCAACAGGGGTCATACGCACAGCAGTGCTCATACGCCCAGAGCCTGAAATTTTTCTAAGTGTAGCTGATGAGTCCGACAGTGGTGAAACGCCTAGAACAGGGCTCATACGCCCAAGTACTTAGACTTTTTAACAAAATTTATTGGAGTCTGTGCAGTAGGGTTTCACAGGGACGTTAACTGGGACTTTATTGAATGCAAATGATTATGTTGAATGTAATAATACCCCTTTCTTAATATTTTAATTAATGTTATGATTAGGGCTGATATGGGGATTAATATTAATATGATTATTAATATTATCAGTGCTATTATTATTAATATACTTATTAATAATAATATTGTATGACCCTACGTGTAATGATCATGATCAAGACAGGAATTTTTATCATTGATAGAGTGGAAGATTAATGGTAATAGAAAGTGGAATGTAAATGAATAAACGAAAGTCTTGACTGATAATGGGTGAGCAACTTGGTGTTGCAAAAGCCCGCAGAAGGCTTACAATCGTTGAGATTGATAATGGGTGAGCAACTTGGTGTTGCAAAAACCCGCAGAAGGCTTACAATCCTTGAGATTGATAATGGGTGAGCAACTTGGTGTTGCAAAAGCCCGCAGAAGGCTTACAATCGTTGAGATTGATAATGGGTGAGCAACTTGGTGTTGCAAAAGCCCGCAGAAGGCTTACAATCTTTGAGATTGATAATGGGTGAGCAACTTGGTGTTGTAAAATCCCGCAGAAGGCTTACAATCGTTGAGATTGATAATGGGTGAGCAACTTGGTGTTGCAAAAGCCCGTAGAAGCCTTGCAATCCTTGAGATTGCTAATGGGTGAGCAACTTGGTGTTGCAAAAGCCTGCAGAAGCCTTGCAATCCTTGAGATTGCCAATGGGTGAGCAACTTGGTGTTGCAAAAGCCCGCAGAAGCCTTGCAATCCTTGAGATTGCCAATGGGTGAACAACTTGGTGTTGCAAAAGCCCGCAGAAGCCTTGCAATCCTTGAGATTGCTAATGGGTGAGCAACTTGGCGTTGCAAAAGCCCGCAGAAGACTTACAACCTGTGAGGTTGGAAATGGGTGAAGTGACTCGGTGTCGCAGCAGACCCAAAAGTCTTGAGATCCTTGAAATCGTTAATGGTTGAGCAACTATGTGTTGCAAAAGACCGGGAGAAGAATGATAAAAGTATGAATTGAACGATGGTGAAGATAATAAAAATATTACCTATGTGTACGTACGATGTATGATCACCTATGAAAATGAGGAACGGTTTTTGAATGAAAAGTAAAGTATTTTAACTACAAAACTAGAACTCACTCAGCAACGCTGACTTTTATGTATTTTCCAGTTGGCAGGTGACAGGTTGCTGAGGATGGCACACGGGGATGGCTACTTGGCGGGCAAGACTGACATCCATTCACTTTTTGACAATACTGTTGTTTTGTAATTCATTTATCTATCATTTTGTGACTTATAAACTAGAATGTATTGCTTAGCAACAGTGTTTTTAATGAAATGAATGTCTTTTGTTTAAATTAATTCCGCTGCTTAAATTAATAATGAGTATGTTTTATGCTGTGAATGACCAACTGTGAGGTGCCCGGGATCGGGGCCTTACATAAACCTACTTACGACAGTTACCTATCATCGTTTATTGTTGCTTCTATGTTTCTATTTAAATTTTTATTAAATTAAATAATATTTTTTAACAGTTTCCGTGCGACTTTCTTTTGGTTTGTTAAAGATAACATTTATGTCACTCAAAGCTTGTAAACATACGCTATCATCATTTTTCTCTATTTACGATCTGATATAAATTTATTTAGCATCGACCTACGAGTAATGAAATTTTTTTAACATACATTTTCCAACGGCGAAACACAAGTGATAATTGCTAGTTGTATCTTAATCACATACTGTTTTTATTTATAATGCATTTTTATTCTTTTGTTTTGTTTATGTAAACAAAGGATAGTTTCTATAAATATGATTAATAGTGGGGTGATATAAGAGAAAAATATATATTTTAGCATAGGTTAGATTTTAGACAAAAGAGGCTGAGAAGAGCTGAGAAGAGCAAACAGTCTGCAAGCCCAAATGTCTGCGCGTCCTCTTTTTGGTGAAGACAAAAGAGGCTGAGAAGAGCTTTTGGGGAAAAACAAACAGCCCCTGTAGCCATGATGCTTACTTGCTTCTGTTAGAGCTTACATGAACCATAGACCATATGGACTTTAATGTAGCCGAATGCCCAAATAGACAGGAGATTAAAGCCCATCAAAACAGGCCTAATACTTATGCATGTTTACCCCATGATCCATTAATTCGACATTTGCATGTCATGTACTCATGTTCCATTACCCACGACGTAGCATATCCATATAATTTCTTTATATGTAGTGTAATTTGCCTCTCGAAAAGAAATGAATTTGAAAATTGATAGCAATTTTTCTTGTTCTTATCTTATTTTTTGGGAGTATTTGTCTACTAAAAAAAGCTAGAGTAGTTGGGAGATTAACCATCTCGAAAAGGTATCTTTCAGCTACAATATGCTCTCTCATATTTAAAATGTTCCGACACCAATGTATCAATGAATTATTTATTTAACTAGTTATTTTTGTATACCCGACATAATGTTTATAAGGCTAAAGAATGTCCCTTTTAGTATGTTTCATGTTAATTTATTTTGTAGAATGATTTATGTTACATCTTGACTAGATGAATTGATTCCGTTAATGAACACCTTTTTTATATTAACTTATTTATATTTAAATACCGCCTTCCCAAAACTACTTAACTCTATTTAGTTGGGGGCCGTACCCAGAACCGGTTATTATTGGAAGTGCGTACATCTAGAACTAGATAGGAACCAAACCCGGGTTGGGACGACCCTATATCTACCCGCGTGCTCGGTTAGGTTAGGGTCGGATCTAGGTCAGTTCCGGAACCGGGTACAATCGAGTATTTTTTTATATTTTGTTTTTGAATAATTTTAAATGATTGGCAATGGCTATAAATTAAACCGTTGGTAACGCCTATAAATTAAACTGTTGTCAAGATTCAATAATCAAACATTCAAAGTTCGAAAAAATGTCAAGATTCTTGTGCGACGAAGAGGAATACGGGTTGACACTACCGTGACCAAAATTCCGGGTTCCTATTAGGCGGGATAATCTGAACCACGGTTGGGACGGAGGAAGAACCTTGAGCAGCGGATGAATATGAGGCCACCAAAACTTAATAGGTAAATACCAGGGAGAAAAAAACAAAAGAGGAAATTGTAGAACAAGAGTTTTTTTGTGTTTTTTCTTTCAGTTTTGCTTTTTAAAGTGGCGTGACCAACCAAACCATTACATATCTATTTATATCAACATAGGGGGCAAATGAATCATTTGGCAAAGAAAAGGGCTAGAAAACGATTTAATGGGCTAAGGGCTCCATCAAGTGAAGTAGTGGGCTAGTGGCTACAAATTAAACCCAAAGGTTCAATTGTGAACTCATGAACACCGACCTGCACCTGCCACCCTCTCACTTGCGCTACTGTTGACTTGCTACCATGAAGCCACTGACATTGAGTTTCGATTGTGAATTGTTCAAGTTTAAGGGTTTTATTGTTCAATTGAATCTAGGGCTTTTAATTGGGATTTTAGGGTTTTTATTGTTCATCATTGATTGAATCTTGAATTCAACATTTGACCAAGAAATTGATTGAATGATGGTGTTATAGTGAATTTAGGTTTATATGTCACATGATGAAAACTATTAATTATTTTTTTCAAAGGAAAGGTTTGACGAAGAAAAGGTTAATGCAAATAAAGATAAACGATACAAAGCCTCAACTAGTGAGTCTCGACTCCCGTTCCCTTGTAATATGGTTCAAACTCTGTCATTGCCAGTGACGCTCGGTTTAATTCATAGCTGTTATATTGGGATGATCTAATTAATATCAGTGCACTCCAGAAAACCGGCCAATTTCTATGAAAATTTAACGTCTTGCCTATATTGAAAAGAGTTTGAAGTTGTATTTTCGAAGTCTTGATTCGGGTAAACATATATGTGGTTTCCGGTAATCAGATAGGGTATTACCTAATCTCATACCTGTCTCATACCCGCAAAAATCTTGGAGATATCAGAAGTGAAAATGCTTACATGAGTAACGAGAAATCCTGTGAAAAACACAATTTTTTACCTGGCCCAATGCCCATCGGGGTTTGGGTATACCGGTCCATATGTTTTGAGTTTCGGGTATCCCCGGGCTAGAGTTTTTTTTGTCATCATATCAAATCATGATTGTTGTGAGATCATATCATGGATGTTGTCCACAACATACATATGTGAATACTGGAACCATGGTTGACGTCTTCAAAGTGTTCTCTAATTACATGTTGGGCCCGAATGTTGCGATTGGGTTGTGTGGGTGATCTGTTACTGGCCTGATGGGTTGGGCTGTTTCCCCATGTCATATCACCTAGTCAAATTAGTTATATTTATTTTTTTTTGTTTTTTTTCGAACAATAGCTTTTGTTAAACCATGAAAAAACCTCTAGCGATGGAACGGGAACAAACAAACACAAAACAGAAACAACAAAGAAAACCTAACAATAATTTGTGACGAATTTGTGATAAAACCAAAAACCATAAAATTGCCTACAAACATTCGTCGCAAATGTGTTCTTACACACTTAGTTTTCTTAATTTATATCAATGTATTATGATAAATATAATAAAAGTTATGTATAAAGGTAACTTGTGAGTATTGGTATTCAGTTAGAGTCACGATGATAGTTTATGGATGATTATATTCAAATTTTAATTATGTTTTGATTATTATTATCGTTTGTTATCACCATAGGTCATCACAAATAATATTGGTTATGTGATTTATATAAAGTTTTTGAAGAATTTTATCAGTTTAAGCACTTAAGTTGCCGATTACGAGAGGCTGTCTTTTTGTTCGTACTCTTTCCCAAATAGTCGTAACATGATAACATGGGACCAATGCCATGCTTAATTTGAACATGTGAGTATTTTTGTGTATGGTCATAACAGAAAATAATCAAGGTGACTGCATTATTACCATTTCTTATGAGATGATTAAGAGCTACATAAAACTTATTAATCATGCATACAACAAATGCAAATTGTGCCGTCACATTTTGATATTGCTACGTATCCTTCTATAGGCACATGGTCTACACATTGTTGATCACACTCTTCATACGTGCAAAGGTGTGGTGAAAAATTAAAAACATAAGATCTTAAATTTGGACCTGAAAACCAAAATAAGAAAAACAAACGTCATCAATGTTAGTAAAAAATAAATATTAAACGACCTTGCTCGTCTTTAAAAAAATCTTTTTCTTCACCATTTGAATATACAATGTACAAATAATTGTTGTTAAACTTAATAACACTGTCAAGGGTATATATTACATACCATTATGTTGACAAAATTCCTCTGGAGGAACAGCATCAATCCTAACAGCAGTAATCCTATTCATACAAATGCAAAACAACAGAAAAGAAAGAAGATTTTTCTTCATTGTAAAGTAATTAAAATTAGTGAGACTACAAAAATATTTTGAGTGATTTTCTTTTGGTTAAATGCATAATATTTATACTTGGGTTTAGAGATATATTAATGTAGTATTAACGAGCATTTATGCATCATACACAACGTTCCATATTTTAATAAGCAGATACTAGTTTATTATTTTATTTAATAACATACATAACGTTTCATCAATAAATAATTAAATACTAGCTTGTTATTTATACGCACAAACTGTTTCATTAAATATACTATATGGTATTACATGTGTTAAATAAATAAAATACTAAATATAATAAATACGCACAAACTATTTCATTAAATTCTACATGGTATTACACGTGTTCTCATATTTATTATATTTACGTGTAATACCATGTAGTATTTAATGAAACAGTTTATGCGTATACATAACAAGCTAGTATTTAATTGTTTATTGATGAAACGTTATGTATGTTAGTATATAAAAAATTAGCTAGTATCTGCTTATTAAAATATGGAACGTTTTGTATGATGCATAAATGCTCTTTAATACTACATTAATATATCTCTAAACCGAAGTATAAATATTATGCATTTAACCTTGAAAGCAAATCAAAATATTTTTGTAGTCTCACTAATTTTAATTACTTTACAATGAAGAAAAATCTTCTTTCTTTTCTGTTGTTTTTCATTTGTATGAATAGGATTACTGCTGTTAGGATTGATGCTGTTCCTCCAGAGGAATTTTGTCAACATAATGGTATGTAATATATACCCTTGACAGTGTTATTAAGTTTAACAACAATTATTTGTACATTGTATATTCAAATGGTGAAGAAAAAGATTTTTTTAAAGACGAGCAAGGTTGTTTAATATTTATTTTTTACTAACATTGATGACGTTTGTTTTTCTTATTTTGGTTTTCAGGTCCAAATTTAAGATCTTATGTTTTTAATTTTTCACCACACCTTTGCACGTATGAAGATTGTGATCAACAATGCGTAGACCATGTGCCTAGAGAAGGATACGTAGCAATATCAAAATGTGACGGCACAATTTGCATTTGTTGTATGCATGATTAATAAGTTTTATGTAGCTCTTAATCATCTCATTAAAAATGATAATAATGCAGTCACCTTGATTATTTTCTATTATGACCATACACAAAAATACTCACATGTTCAAATTAAGCATGGCATTGGTCCCATGTTATCATGTTACGACTATTTGGGAAAGTGTACGAACAAAAAGACAGCCTCTCGTAATCGGCAACTTAAGTGCTTAAACTGATAAAATTCTTCATAAACTTTATCCGAAGCACATAACCAATATTATTTGAGATGACCTATGGTGATATAACAAATGATAATAATAATCAAAACATAATTAAAAACCGAATATATTCATCCATAAACTCTCATCATGACTCTAACTGAATACCAGTACTCACAAGTTACCTTTATACATAACTTTTATTATATTTATCATAATACATTGATATAAATTAAGAAAACTAAGTGTGTAAGAACACATTTGCGACGAAAGTTTGTAGGCAATTTTATGGATTTTTGTTTTATCACAAATTTATCATAAATTATTGTTATGTTTTGTTTTCTGTTTCTGTTTTGTGTTTGTTTGTTCACGTTCCATCACTAGAGGTTTTTCCTTGGTTTAACAAAAGTTACTGTTCGAAAAAAAAACAAATAAATAAAAAAAGAAATATAACTAATTTGACTAGGTGATATGAAATGGGGAAACAGCCCAACCCATCAGCCCAGTAACAGATCACCGACACAGCCCAATCGCAACATTCAGGCCCAACAAGTAATTAGAGAGCACTTTGAAGACGTCAACCATGGTCCCTGTATTCACATATGCATGTTGAGGACAACAACCATGATATGATCTCACAATAACCATGATTTGATGACAAGAAAAACTCTAGCCCAGGGATACCTGAAACTCGAAAATACGGACTGGTATACCCAAAGCCCGATGGGTATTGGGCCGGGTAAAAAAATATGTTTTCACAGGATTTCTCGTTACTCATGTTAGTATTTTCACTTTTGATATGTCTAGGATTTTTACAGGTATGAGACAGGTATGAGATTAGGTAATACCCGATCTGATTACCGGAAACCACATATATGTTTACCCGAATATTTACTTAAACTTGTTCGAATAAAAGTGAAGGAATGTATCTGATAACCTGGCAGGAAGTGATCGATACCATAAGCCACAGGTATGCACGTAACCCAATGCTAACAGGTATACCTGATAGTCGTTGGTATGCCCGATACTAGATGGTCAATTACCCGACGGGTAATCGGCTGAGTATGGGACAAGATTTTAAAATCGAACATAAGCCCGGGATTACCAATACCTGATCCATTGCCATCCATACTGCTAGTGTAATTTTGTTTGGTTTTCCTTGATTTCCATCTTCTTCCAAATTCCTGTTCCGCAAACTAATCATGGAACCAGCACATATGTTAGAGAAATTAACTCAAGTCCAATATGTTACATTTTTTTTCTATTTACTATTTTTTTTGTCCCCAATAGGTTTAATAAGTTTGAAAATTGATAGCAATTTTTCTTGTTCTTATATTATTTTTTGGGAGTATTTGTCTACTAAAAAAAGCTAGAGTAGTTGGGAGATTAACTATCTCGAACAAGTATCTATCAGCTACAATATGTTCTCTCGTATTTAAAGTGTTCCGACACCAATGTATCAATGAATTATTTATTTAACTAGTTATGTTTGTATACCCGACAGAATGTTTATAATGCTAAAGAATGTCCCTTTTAGTACGTTTCATGTTAATTAATTTTGTAGAATGATTTATATTACATCCTGACTAGATGAATTGATTCCGTTAATGAACACCTTTTTTTATATTAACTTAATTTATATATATATATCGCCTTCCCAAAACTACTTAACTCTATTTAGTTGGGATTAGAGGTGCACAAAACGGGTATTGGGCCGTACCCAGAACCGGGTATTATTGGAAGTGCGTACATCTAGAACTGGATAGGAACCAAACCCCGGTTGGGACAACACTATATCTACCCGCGTGCTCGGTTAGGTTAGGGTCGGATCTAGGTCGGTTCCAGAACCGGGTACAATCGTGTATTTTTTTATATTTTGTTTTTGAATAATTTTAAATGATTGGCAATGGCTATAAATTAAATCGTTGGTAACGCCTATAAATTAAACTGTAGTGGATTTTTCACTATAAATACAACCTAATAACTTCCAAAATATACACTCCAACCTTCAACTCTTTTTTTTCAATAATCAAACATTCAAAGTTCGAAAAAATGTCAAGATTCTGGTGCGACGAAGAGGAATACAGGTTGACCATGTAGAAGATTGTATAAGGCTCGGCAAAACAACAAATACGAAATGAAGATGTCAAGCGAAGCTTAAGTCACGCGAAGAAGGAAGCCGCGAGAAAAGGACTTCCACGCAAAAGTTGTTGTCACGCGAGAACTGCTTGTTTTTGTATAAATACTTGATTTTCGTTTTTGTATTAGTTAGTTCTCAGATTAGATCCTTTTGTAATAGTTATGTGCATTTGCACAAGATTATAATCATCTTTGATTATCAATTGAACGATTCTTAAATTTTGATTCTCGTTTTCTTATTCCAATCTCAATTACATTCCGCATTCTTGAGATTGAGTTCTTGGTTATTGTTCTTGGGAATTTACTGAGTTTTACAATTGGTATCAGAGCATTTGGCTCTAGAACCAAGATTAGAAGTTGTTTTTGATTGATTTGACACATTCTTCATCTTGATTATTCATTCGGTTACTTGAGAATTCAATATGGAGTGGTTGTGCTGCTGAAAATTCAAGGAAATTGATCATTTGGACTGAATTTGAAGAATTTGATTGAGTTTTAATTAAATTTGGACTTAAAATTGAAAGAAAACTGATTAATTTGAACTAAAACGAATCAAATTGGAACTAATCAGCGAATTTGAGGTGAAAAGTTGGTAAAATTCGCAAATTGGAAAACTGATTGTATGAAAACTTTCTGGACTTTTCGCGTGCGAAAACTGCTTTTTCGCACAGGCAATTATTCTGCTTTTCACGCGAATTCGCTTGGTGGACAATTGGGATTCTCACACGCATTGGAATCTCGCGCGAAAGGTCTTCTCGTGTGAAAGTGGTTGTCGCACGAATTTAGTTCTCGCACGAAAAGCCTGATTTTTGGATTTTCTGATCAACATGTCTTCGTCAACTCCTAATTTGAAACATCTTACTGCATCTCTTCATTTAGACACTGAAATCGGCACTAGGAATAAGCCACCTAGACTTCTTAGTTGTAAGGCCCCGATCCCAGGAAACCTCACAGTTGGTCATTCATAGCAAAAACATAGATTTAAAACATTCATTTACTTATATATGTATATACATATATATTGCAGCGGAAAGATATAGTAATTTTAATTCATTACAACGCAGTTAAATTAAAATATAAACATCGTCTTTAACTATCAAAAACTCTTTAAAGTCCTCTTAAATTCTTCTCCATCAGGGATGCCAGTCTTTAGATGCCAAGAAGCTTCAGATCCATGCTCCCATCCCTTAAGCCCTAACGCTCACCTGTCAACTGATATGCATACAAAAGTCAGCTTCGCTGAGTGAATTCTAGGTTTTCTTTGTTAAATAACTTCTGTAAGAGGTATTAGCTTTAACAGTTGAAAATAATCATCATCTATAAGAACATTAATACACACGGGCTATCACTTTATCGGTACTTTACCATTACTTGTTAATTATTACTCTTCTTTATCCGTCAATTCCCAGTCACTATCGGTGCCTATGGTAAACACAGGACTTTACCGACACGCCAATTTAGGCCTTACTATCGTACCCAAACAGGCCATTATTGTCATGTCAATTTATGGCCTTACTGACCTGCCTGTTCGAGCATTTACTCTATCAGAGTGAGGGCACAACAGATGCAACCCTCCTTGTAATAGTTATGTGCATTTGCACAAGATTGTAATCATCTTTGATTATCAATTGAACGATTCTTAAATTTTGATTCTCGTTTTCTTATTCCAATCTCAATTGTCACACCCCAACCTTGACGGCGGAAACGTCGAGGTGTGAGGAATACGATTGTTCACAGCCACATAACGCTACGCCTGAAACATGTTAAAAATAAAAGGTCAACATATTGTTGGTGAGCATTCTATAGTTTTTCATACATAAGTATATAAAAGATGGCAATTCATGTTGTAAATTAGAGAACAAGGTAACTAGGGATGTAAGACAGAATGCACAATCAAACCTTGACAAAGTTTTACAAGTCTCAAACGTTTACAAGAATATACGATTAGCTAAGTGTACTTGGATCAACCAAGCAGGCTTGTCAGGCCCATAGATCTATGACGTCGCCAGGCTAGCAATAGTTAATGATTGTACATATATTCGGCATTACATGGTAGCTACAAGATTCAACTAATCACAACACACAAGCAAAATTGCCATAAGTTTACAAGAATCCAAACGTTTACAAGTGCAATGATTAATAAGTAACATGTTTCACCCCAAAGTGTGAAAATAAGAAAAGGGGGTATAGAAATACTCACTTGGCGATTAAGTATATATTGGATGATTAATAAGAAATAATAACCAGCGTCGTTTCAACGAATTCCTCTACAAAGTACCTATATATATATATACATGTATGTATAAAATTATAGTTAATGATTTCACGTGAATTAAGGTATTAGAATTTATACTTGAGGTTTTGTCAATTAATTGTATTTAATAAGTGGGAACAAATTATATTTTCGTGAAATAAAATGAAAAGAAGTTTAAGATATTTTATATACTTAAAGATGTGAAAAGAAAACGTTTATAAAAATTTGTAAGATATATATAAGATTTGAATAAAGTTTTGTAACCAAATAAATACGTTTCAAACAATAATTTAACTGCAACGTTTAACCCAATAATAATTTAGAATTTTAAACTATTATTTAAGGTCCATTCTTATAAAAATATTTATTTATAATACTTATAATTATTATTTTATAAATATTATTATGGTTTTTAAATAAAGTAAATTTACAGTAATTCATTTTATAACATTTAAAACAAGGAACATTTATAAAATTAATTTTTATAATTTTTAAAAATTTTTATGTATTTAATTGGGGCTTAAAAAGGCATTTTAAAAATGTAAGGGGGTGCCCGGGGTCGAACCCGGGACCTCCTGTTTCACAACACACACATTTAACCGGTGGACTAAGGGCCTCATCCGCGTGTATAATTAGGTTTTAATTATTTTAAACATCAGTTGCAGTCCCTTATTGATTCTAAGAACCCTAGAATCGATCTGTTCCAAATTGAACCTCAGATCGATTGTGTAAATGAAATTAACCTTGGGGCTTTTAATCCCCAAGTGAAAACGAGTTCATAGAGGTATTAATTACCTGTTCTGGTTGAGTTGATGTTAAGAACAAGTCAAGAACAGGTCGCGGTATAGCTTGAAGTCGAATGATGATCAACCGATGATTATAATCAAATTCACTTCACAGGTAGCTTCAAACGAGGTCAAGGATCAATTGCCCTCTGTTAATTGTGACTTATAATAGTTCTAAATACGAATTCGAGTGTGTTGCAGATCGCGGGGAAGAAGAAGATCGATTTGAGGTTTCTGTGTTTTAATTGATGCAATTGAAAGCATATACTGATTAGGATTATTTATAGCAGTGTTCAGGATGGATTAATTCGATTATCATTGTATTTTCAGTGCGATTTGAAACCTGTAAAGGTACCGACAACCACGTGGTTCGGTTTGGGATCGATTCAGTTTTATTCGATTTTTGTGGGTGTCCAGTTCGAATCATGCATGTGAAAGTGTCGGTAGCTTTTAATTAGATTAAAACCGCGTGAAACGGGGTGTTTGGGGCTCGCCGGAGTTCGGCCGGCGGTGGCCGGAGCGGTCACCGGAAAAACGAGGGAGAAGAGAGAGAGCGCAGTTGGTTTTGAATTATTTACAGAACTGGTCCCTGCGGTTTTAAATTTATTATTTCATGCTATAAACTTCTTTTTGAAGTTTGATAAATTGCAAACCGACCCCTGGACTCTTATTATTATTATTATTATTAACATTATCAATGTTATTATTATTATTATTATTAGTGTTATTATTATTGTTATTATTATTATTAATATTATTATTATTATTACTATTGTCATTATTATCATTATTATTATTATTTATTATTATTATTATTATTGATATTATTATTATTATTATTATCATTATTTGCAAGATACGAAATGTTACAGTCTCCCCTACTTTAGGAAATTTCGTCCCGAAATTTATTTACGAGGAGGCTGAGATGACAAGATGAGGACACTTGGAGAACTTTCAAGTTTTGATAAAGTATCAAAAGAAGAAAATTCATCATCGATTAAGCCGATGCTTTAGTGTTTACTTTATGTGCAATGGCAGAGCTATTAGAGGTAAAAAGAGAGTCTAAAGTGTGTGTCTTCTAGTTAACATTATAAGCTTTCTCATTGATTAAGAATAAACGTTAATACAAGCTGTTATCGTCTCCCCTACTTTAAAGAATTTCGTTTAGAAATTAAAAATGAATTAAACGAACAAATACGGGTATCTCTGTTTCATATGATCCTCCCGCTCCCACGTGAACTCAGCTCCACACTTGTTCTCCCAACGAACTTTGACAATTGGAGTAGTTGTGGTCCTAGTCTTCTTCATGATGCGATCCATAATCTCGACGGGTTTCTCGATAAAGTGCAATGACTCGTCGATCTGGATGTCTTCCAGTGGAACATGCAGACTCTCGTCGGCCAAACACTTTCTTAAATTTGAGACATGGAACACAGGATGAACTTCACTAAGGTCGGAAGGTAGTTCCAGTTTATAAGCCACTTTCCCAATCCTTTTCAGGATTTTGAAAGGTCCTACAAATCTTGGAGCTAGTTTACCCTTCTTTCCAAAGCGAATAACACCTTTCCATGGTGAAACCTTAAGAAGAACCATATCACCAACTTGAAACTCCAACGGTTTACGATGCTTATCGGCATAGCTCTTTTGTCGACTTCTTGCCACTTCAAGGTTCTTGCGGATTGTAGCGATTTTATCGGTCGTTTCTTGTATAAGTTCAGGACCAGTGATAAAGTTTTCACCAATGTCGGTCCAACAGATCGGCGATCGGCATTTACGACCATAAAGTGCTTCGAATGGTGCCATCTTGATACTCGAGTGATAACTATTGTTATACGAAAATTCCGCGAGCGGTAAATGCGTATCCCAATTACCACCAAAGTCAAGGACACATAATCGTAGCAAATCCTCGAGGGTTTGGATTGTTCGTTCGGTTTGACCATCAGTTTGAGGATGGTAAGCCGTACTTAAATCCAATTGAGTACCCAAGAGTTCTTGCATAGATGACCAAAAGTGCGAAGTGAAACGAGCATCTCGATCGGAAATGATGTGTAAGGGTACGCCATGACGACTCACAATTTCATCAATGTATATACGAGCTAGTCTTGAAACCTTGTAGGTGTCTCGTATAGGTATGAAATGTGCCGTCTTAGTCAAACGATCCACAATCACCCATATACTATCATGACCACGAGGAGTACGTGGTAACTTGGTTATGAAATCCATGGATACATGTTCCCATTTCCACATAGGGATTTCAGGTTGTTCAAGTAAACCACTTGGTCGTTGATGCTCGGCTTTGACTTTTGCACACGTGAGACATTTGGAGACATGAACCGCGATATCTTTCTTCATTCCAGGCCACCAATATTGACCACGCAAATCCATGTACATTTTATCGGAACCAGGATGAATAGAATATCGGGTGTGATGAGCTTCGTCCAAGATGATGTGTCGAAGGTTATTACGATTTGGAATCCAAAGTCGATTCATAAAGTACCATAGGCCGTTTGGTTTTTCCTCCAGTTGTGATCGAACGTTAGACACCAAATCCTCATTACTTCCTTCGTCGGTTATTGCCGCTTGTTGAGCCTTGCGAATGCATAACTCGAGATCACTATCAATTCTTATGTTTTGGAGCATGATAGTAGCCTCGTTAACATCCACACGAACCTCGGTATCAAACTCTCTTAACGTGTGAAACCACTGTCTTTGATCTCGGATTCCTTGTAGTGAGACAATTTTGTTATGGACCTTGCGACTCAGCGCGTCGGCTACAACATTCGCCTTTCCAGGATGATAGCGAATGTCACAGTCGTAGTCACTGATTAACTCGATCCAACGTCGTTGTCTCATGTTGAGATCTTTTTGGTTGAACACATGTTGGAGACTTTTGTGGTCGGTGTAGACTATGCATTTCGTCCCATAAAGATAATGTCGCCAGATCTTCAAAGCGAAAATCACAGCACCGAGTTCAAGATCATGAGTCGTGTAATTCACCTCGTGAACCTTCAATTGTCTTGATGCATAAGCTATCACCTTTCCTCGTTGCATAAGAACACAACCAAGACCTTGTTTCGAAGCATCACAATATACGGTGAAATCATCGTTTCCATCGGGTAGGGTCAAGATAGGAGCATTACTTAGTTTGTGTTTTAATGTTTCAAAAGCTTCCTCTTGCTCGGGCCCCCACTCGAATGGTTTATTCTTTTGTGTTAAGGAAGTGAGCGGCTTTGCGATCCTCGAAAAGTTGGCAATGAATCGCCGATAATAACCAGCAAGACCAAGGAAAGAACGAATCTCGGTCGGTGTCGTGGGAACACACCAATTCTTCACAGCTTCCACCTTTGCAGGGTCAACGTGAATTCCTTGGCTATTCACCACATGTCCTAGAAATTGAACTTCCTTGAGCCAGAAATCACACTTCGAGAACTTCGCGTACAATTGCTCTTTCTTCAACAATTCGAGAACTTGTCGCAAATGCAGTTCATGCTCGGCGTTGGTTTTGGAGTAGATGAGAATGTCATCAATGAAGACGATCACAAACTTATCTAGATAAGGCTTGCATACTCGATTCATGAGATCCATGAAGACAGCAGGAGCATTAGTCAAGCCAAAAGGCATCACCGTAAACTCATAGTGCCCATAACGAGTACGAAATGCGGTCTTGGGGATGTCATCATCATGGACACGTAATTGATGATATCCAGAACGTAGATCAATCTTCGAGAATATAGTAGCTCCTTGAAGTTGATCAAACAGATCGTCGATACGAGGAAGAGGATACCGGTTTTTGATGGTCAACTTGTTGAGCTCTCGGTAATCGATACACATACGGAATGACCCATCTTTCTTCTTCACAAATAAGACAGGTGCACCCCAAGGAGAAGAACTAGGGCGGATAAACCCTTTTTCGGATAATTCCTGGAGTTGGCTAGAAAGTTCTTGCAATTCCGATGGTGCAAGCCGATATGGTGACTTAGCCACGGGTTGTGCTCCCGGTATCAAATCAATTTTAAATTCAACTTCACGTACGGGAGGTAACCCACTAAGGTCATCGGGAAATACTTCAGGAAAGTCTCGTACAATAGGGACATCCTTAAGTTCTTTCCCTTTGGCTTTTGTGTTGACCATGTAAGCCAAGAAGGCTATATACTTCTTGCTTAAGCACTTTCGGGCTTGAGTGCAAGACATGAGTTTGAGTCCTTGTGATGATTTCTCGCCGAACACTTTCAAAGTATCCCCGATGGTAACGGTATTCGAATACACTTCTCAAAACATACGATCTCAGCATGATGTTTGACTAGCCAATCCATTCCAATGATGACGTCGAAGCTTCCGAGTTTCATAGGAATAAGATCAATAGGGAATTCGTGCTCGTTAAAGCTTATGATGCAATCACGTATTATGACATCAACGACAATAGGTTTTCCATCGGCGACTTCGACCGTGTAGGGTCTTTCCAGATTAATACGTGATTTAGAAAGTACGGGCTCGAATTCTAACGACACGAAACTCTTATCCGCACCCGAATCAAATAATACAGATGCATAATGGTTATTTACAAGATACATACCTGTTCGGTAAAAAAAAAATTTATTATTGATACGAGGATTACAAAGATGGAAAACATCAATAATACAAGAAATGATTCAAACGGGGTTCTTCGTCGTACCATTCACAACGTCATTGCTGACTTGTGCTTGGTTGGCGTTGATATTGAAAGCCCTTCCACGAGCTGGTGGCACGTTGCCCGCATTGCGAGGGCATTGCGGACGAATATGACCAGGCTCGCCACAGTTGTAACAGGTTCGGTTGGCAAGCATTGCGGCGTTGTTTGGTGCACGTAGGCAAGTAGTCACCAAATGGCCATACTTTCCACACAACGAGCAGATTCGGCATGAAACGTTGCCCGCATGATGGTACTTGCACGTGTTACACATTGGCTGAGAACCCGTATAAACTTTAGCCATGGGAGCTTGATTTGCCACCACCATTTGTTTTTGAGGAGGATTTGGAGTGGTCACAGCGTAGTTGCGTGTTGTTGTGAACTTACGCTTCTTGTTTTGGGAAGACGACTCAGTCTTTACATCCTTTGTTGCCTCGGGTGTCGTCTTCACAGTAGACTTTGAACCCTTTGCCGACATAGTGCCAGCTCTAATATGATTCTCAGTGAGCTGCGCTGTGATAGTAATTGCCTCCTCCAAGGTTGTGGGTCGGCTACCCACCACAGCATCTTGAATTTGGGGTGGTACACCCTTTATGAACTTCTCGATGTTGCGGGGAACAGTATCGACCATGTGAGGCAGTAATAAACTCAACTCATGATGCCTAGTTGAGTAGGCCAAATGATCACCATCGTTTTGCTTCAAATTCCAGAATTCTTCTTCCAGCTTTTGCAATTCACTTCTCGGGCAGAACTTCGCGATGGCGATGTTCTTGAACTCATCCCAAGAGAGTGCCAAAATAGCATCAGCTCCTCGGTTTCTCTTCTCGCTATTCCACCAGGTAAGTGCCCTTTGTTGGAGCATACTAGTGGCATAACGGACTTTGAGTGCCTCGGGACACTCACAATTGGCGAAAGTGTTCTCCATGCCTTCGAACCACTCAAGAAGACCAGTGGCTCCTTCCTTGCCACTAAAGTTGGTGGGTTTGCACGAGTTGAAGTGTTTGAAGGTGCAAGTACGATCGTTCCCGTTTCGGCTGTTGCTATTTTCTCCTTGAGCACCGTTGTTATTTCCATTGGTGTTGTTGTTGCTATTAGCCATCATGGTGCTAGTAAGTTCAGCAACCATGGTTGGGAGCACAGCAGCCATTTGTTTGGCGATCATTGCTGCCAGCTTGCGGTTGGAGTTTCCACGTTTTTGAAGTTGTCGAGACATGCTGGACATACAAAAAGGAGCTAGTTACGGGAGTGAGGATAACAAAGAATATTAGTTTAGACAAAGGTAGGCTAAAGGTTGTAAGGTACACGGAATGATCCCATTTGATAACGCATTATCATTTGGAACCGTGGACACGTCAAGGTAAATTGATTCATTTGCCTTAGAGATTTGTGTATTTTGACCATAGTTTATCACTCATCCCAGAAATCCCCAGGTAAGCGTAACGGGCAGGAAATCCAGAATACAGGTGTCTATGTGTCACACAATATTTCTTAGGTTCATGTAATCAAAACCTTGATGAGATTTATATAGATTAGACATAACGTCTAAAGATCCAAGTCATAAGCATAAGTATACGATTCCACGTGTCGTCGAGAATAAGATAGAGAGGTTTTATGTTCGGGAAAAGTCAAAGATAAGTTTAGGGAGACAAGTAATTAAGTTTAGGCAATCCTATGCTAAGGCATCAAATTGCATACAAGAAGGCATAGCATTATGCAAACCATATATTTATAAGATAAAAATACTATAAGGTGCATGCATAAGCTATAGTCTAGGTCATCATTAATAACCTAAATCCCTATAGTTATGGGCTCTGATACCAATCTGTCACACCCCAACCTTGACGGCGGAAACGTCGAGGTGTGAGGAATACGATTGTTCACAGCCACATAACGCTATCGCCTGAAACATGTTAAAATAAAAGGTCAACATATCGTTGGTGAGCATTCTATAGTTTTTCATACATAAGTATATAAAAGATGGCAATTCATGTTGTAAATTAGAGAACAAGGTAACTAGGGATGTAAGACAGAATGCACAATCAAACCTTGACAAAGTTTTACAAGTCTCAAACGTTTACAAGAATATACGATTAGCTAAGTGTACTTGGATCAACCAAGCAGGCTTGTCAGGCCCATAGATCTATGACGTCGCCAGGCTAGCAATAGTTAATGATTGTACATATATTCGACATTACATGGTAGCTACAAGATTCAACTAATCACAACACACAAGCAAAATTGCCATAAGTTTACAAGAATCCAAACGTTTACAAGTGCAATGATTAATAAGTAACATGTTTCACCCCAAAGTGTGAAAATAAGAAAAGGGGGTATAGAAATACTCACTTGACGATTAAGTATATATTGGATGATTAATAAGAAATAATAACCAGCGTCGTTTCAACGAATTCCTCTACAAAGTACCTATATATATATATACATGTATGTATAAAATTATAGTTAATGATTTCACGTGAATTAAGGTATTAGAATTTATACTTGAGGTTTTGTCAATTAATTGTATTTAATAAGTGGGAACAAATTATATTTTCGTGAAATAAAATGAAAAGAAGTTTAAGATATTTTATATACTTAAAGATGTGAAAAGAAAACGTTTATAAAAATTTGTAAGATATATATAAGATTTGAATAAAGTTTTGTAACCAAATAAATACGTTTCAAACAATAATTTAACTGCAACGTTTAACCCAATAATAATTTAGAATTTTAAACTATTATTTAAGGTCCATTCTTATAAAAATATTTATTTATAATACTTATAATTATTATTTTATAAATATTATTATGGTTTTTAAATAAAGTAAATTTACAGTAATTCATTTTATAACATTTAAAACAAGGAACATTTATAAAATTAATTTTTATAATTTTTAAAAATTTTTATGTATTTAATTGGGGCTTAAAAAGGCATTTTAAAAATGTAAGGGGGTGCCCGGGGTCGAACCCGGGACCTCCTGTTTCACAACACACACATTTAACCGGTGGACTAAGGGCCTCATCCGCGTGTATAATTAGGTTTTAATTATTTTAAACATCAGTTGCAGTCCCTTATTGATTCTAAGAACCCTAGAATCGATCTGTTCCAAATTGAACCTCAGATCGATTGTGTAAATGAAATTAACCTTGGGGCTTTTAATCCCCAAGTGAAAACGAGTTCATAGAGGTATTAATTACCTGTTCTGGTTGAGTTGATGTTAAGAACAAGTCAAGAACAGGTCGCGGTATAGCTTGAAGTCGAATGATGACCAACCGATGATTATAATCAAATTCACTTCACAGGTAGCTTCAAACGAGGTCAAGGATCAATTGCCCTCTGTTAATTGTGACTTATAATAGTTCTAAATACGAATTCGAGTGTGTTGCAGATCGCGGGGAAGAAGAAGATCGATTTGAGGTTTCTGTGTTTTAATTGATGCAATTGAAAGCATATACTGATTAGGATTATTTATAGCAGTGTTCAGGATGGATTAATTCGATTATCATTGTATTTTCAGTGCGATTTGAAACCTGTAAAGGTACCGACAACCACGTGGTTCGGTTTGGGATCGATCGCACTCAGTTTTATTCGATTTTTGTGGGTGTCCAGTTCGAATCATGCATGTGAAAGTGTCGGTAGCTTTTAATTAGATTAAAACCGCGTGAAACGGGGTGTTTGGGGCTCGCCGGAGTTCGGCCGGCGGTGGCCGGAGCGGTCACCGGAAAAACGAGGGAGAAGAGAGAGAGCGCAGTTGGTTTTGAATTATTTACAGAACTGGTCCCTGCGGTTTTAAATTTATTATTTCATGCTATAAACTTCTTTTTGAAGTTTGATAAATTACAAACCGACCCCTGGACTCTTATTATTATTATTATTATTAACATTATCAATGTTATTATTATTATTATTATTAGTGTTATTATTATTGTTTATTATTATTATTAATATTATTATTATTATTACTATTGTCATTATTATCATTATTATTATTATTTATTATTATTATTATTATTGATATTATTATTATTATTATTATCATTATTTGCAAGATACGAAATGTTACATCAATTACATTCCGCATTCTTGAGATTGAGTTCTTGGTTATTGTTCTTGGGAATTTACTGAGTTTTACAATTGGTATCAGAGCATTTGGCTCTAGAACCAAGATTAGAAGTTGTTTTTGATTGATTTGACACATTCTTCATCTTGATTATTCATTTGGTTACTTGAAAATTCAATATGGAGTAGTTGTGCTGCTGAAAATTCAAGGAAATTGATCATTTGGACTGAATTTGAAGAATTTGATTGAGTTTTATAACTTTGGACTTAAAATTGAAAGAAAACTGATTAATTTGAACTAAAACGAATCAAATTGGAACTAATCAGTGAATTTGAGGTGAAAAGTTGGTAAAATTCGCAAATTGGAACCTTGCACGTAAAATACTCATTGAAAAGTTTAACATCATTAATTGAACAAAATGGACCAATGATGAAAGATACATATATCATTAGAAACTACAATTGTAATTTTATAACATTAGGGATCAAATCAAAATTTTGACCAAACCACAAGTATCATCCGTGTAATTTACTCTTTAATTAATTAGCAATGCAACGATTGTTATAAGTAACGTATAAATGAAATAGTTTAATTTTAAAACAACAAACTAGTTTTTTTTTTCAAACGGCAACAAACTAGTATCTAGTTATTTATAAATGATATCAATTATCCTTTGTCTAAGTGGTTAAGGTAAATTACCCAAGACAACTAAAAATGATGAGGTTTTGAGTTTGTGTTTGACTCTAAGCCAAAAATACTTACGGTTTAGTTAAAGTGTTTTTTTCCTCAGTTATGGGTGCGATCCTGGCCGGAAAATGGATCATGTGGTTTCGATTAAAATAAAACATCTCTTACAAAGCAGTGTAATACTTTAGTTGTTTAAAAAAAGTTATTTATTAATGACATGGTTTCTATAATCCATTAATGCTTCTTAATACTAAATGCATATATCACAAAAACCAATAATAAATACCGTGTATTTAACCTTGAAGACAACTCAAAATATTTTTGTACTATCAAAAAATTTAGATCACAATGACGAAATATCTTCTATGTTATGTTATGCGGTCTTTTACATGTTATTTACAAATTGCATGAATGGGATTATTGCTATCCCTCTCGAGGAATTTTGCCGGTCTGTTGGTATGTAGTAAATACCTTCAAAGTCTTATTTTGTTCGACTTAATTATTTTTACGTTGTTCGTTCAAATAGTAAGAAAATAATTTTTAAAGACGAGATAATCGTGAATTCATGATTGATATTCTTTTGCACTAAGAACCGTAACATTTATTGCTCTTATTTTGGTTTGCAGGTCATGATTTAGAATCATATGTTTTTGATTTTTCACCAAGGCCATGAACTTTAGATCCTTGTAATAAACAATGCCTGGAACACGTTCGTAGAGGAGGATACATAGCAATATCATCTTGTAAAGGCACAATCTGCATTTGTTGTATGCATGATTAATAAGTCTCTTGTACAATTCCTAATCATCTAAATAAGATGGTGATCCAAGCAATCATTTTGACCGTGTGGTCATAATGTAAAAGTAAAAGTATTTATCAACATAACAAAATCGGCTTCAATAACATCAACTAAAGAAATAATATTCTTACAAATCACACGAGCAACGGTATTCTTAATCTCCCTAGTTGTAAAAGTATGTGATATTGCTAACAATTGACCTAAATTGTCTAATCTGAGACACATGGATGAGTAGCTCGAAAAATCAAATAATTGAAATAAGGAAAAACCTAAACCAACCGAGAAGTAGATGGTTCAACTATTATCGTTATGTGTATAAAATAAAAAATTAACTGAATCGAATTAGTCATTTTTATTATTAAAACTTAAACAAGTTTAATTGGATGTTAATCAACTATTGATTTTGTTAAAAATGAAAAAAAAATATAGTGCGATCCTTTTAATGTTAAACAACATGTCTATTGAACCGGTATAAAACTGTTAGTAATAGTTCTTGCTTGCTAAATGATTATTATGTAAATAGTGTTTTTTTCTTTTTATCAGCAATATAAAGTTTTAGATTTATCTTTTTTCTTTGATTCAAAAAAACCAAAAAAAATTTGAGATTTTACTTGACGATGAATTGTACCTGTGGTGGATCCTTGTGGTCTGCATATTAACATACATCAAAAAAAGAGTTTTGGAGACATTCTATATAATCCCCAGACGTACAATAATTTCTTTTGATTTTTTTTCCTTTGACTTTTATTATATTCTTTTTATGTGATTACATTTTAAAATTCTTTTACTGTCACGTATTTTCCCATTAATAATTCTTTTAAAAATTTTATAGCATAACGTATGGGACACAGTTGTGTTTTCACTCTATGTTTCAGTGTTGTTTTTTATCTACGTTTCAGTTTGCATAACCGATTCGCCGTAACATTATATGTCTCTATTAATCGTACCGTGCGACTTTTAATATTGTTGGGCAGGCCCGCCGCATCATGCAGATAACTTTGCTCATTGAGTTTTTAAGTACAATGTAAAATTTTGCATTATCATATTTTTCATCCTCATATTCGAATTTATGTTTTTGTATTTATAAAAATAGGAAATATTCACTTTATCCGTATTATAACAACGTGTCCTTTTTAGTTATTTATTAATTGTTTTTAATATTACAAGCATTTCAAATATGAACTCATAAAACAAATCTGAATCTGTGTCATTGAAATTGCTAACTTTTATAACACTAATATGAAAATAAAAACACTTTATGATTTAGCAATAAAAATTCAGTTTACAATAACTCAATAAAAGGTGACATCCCTGCATTTATAACACCCCTCTCAGATATTATATTATACATCATAAACATTGTTATATTATACAACCTAAACATTATGTTACTAAATAATGTGGGTTTAATGTTCAAGAACTAAATTAACAAGCACCACATGATTAATTATGTTAACTTTATATGGTATCACCGGGCGTCTTTGTGAAAGACTTCAATTCGAACTCTTCTTTATAGTTGATCAATGAAATAAAGGGGGAGACATTGCGTGGAGAGTATTGTTGATAGTTGATAATACATCAACAATTGAATTCGTAAAGAATCTTATCTTTCATAAAACAAACACATCAAGTCCCGATCGATTTGACTATATTTGGTAATGCATGGAGTATGATGAGATAGTGGCCAAGCACATCGATCAGCGGTGAACAACAAAGGGATGATGTTTTGACAAAATAATTAGCAATGATCAAATTTGGATACATGAGAAAAGTAGTTGGTGTTGAAGAGCTCCTTTTTTCACGTAAAAAATTAGGAAGTAATTATTGGCTAATTTTCAATACGGGCCTCCACAGGTCGGAGGGTAATGCCAGCCTAGGAGTCAAAATAAACAAGTTTGTCTTATTGACTTAAGATGAGCGATCTCCTCTCCTAGTCTCTCTCTAGCCAGTTCAGTCATTCTTAAACATTATTAAAAAAAAGATTTGCTTTAAAATTTCAACATACCTTGATGAGTTGACAGGCTTAATAAGACAAAATAAGTTGTGTAAATCAAGTACAGTAGTTTTGTGTAAATAAGCACATAAGTAATCAGAGATATTGACATAAGTTCATGACCAAACCTAACGAAAACATACACGTCTCATGAAAAAACATAAGCAAAAGTTATGCGATTGCGAATTATATCCACTAAAGGACTCATCATGGCCAAGTAAGTCTTAGCTAATGTACCGATAACGAGGTGGCGGTATCAACCTGTTACTATTAATAATACATCTCCACGACTCCTAACCAAAGTTAAATACTCATGCATTATATACACGACACTTAAGAACAATAACAACCTCATGATTCATGAAGCATATCTAGACTCAATCATATGATCCAAACCACACACATTAGACTAAAGTAACTCAAAGAGCATGACGGAGTCTAAAACAGTTAAGCACACTTTTAACCCAAGTAAAACATATAATAAAACGGGATTGTATAACTCATATAAGATAATATATAAGTTCAAAATGTCCAAAATTCACGGAATACTACATCATAAGAACAAAGGTCGGAGTACGAAAGGATGATACTAATCCATTTATTATACCTTAAAGTTTAACCGTGAATATAAATATTAAAATACAAGTTCATTGTATGTTCATGTTCAATGTCTCATTTTTAGAGTTTATAATATGAAATTGTTATATTTCTTGTTCGATTTGTATTCTTATGATAGTCCATGTTTTGATGCTTCTTATGGCCAATATTGAGAAAACTTTTTCATAAATATCAAAAGTAATGTTAATTGTTGATAGTGAGACCTATAATAAGTATATAATACTATTTTTAATAATAGGAGGTATTCTTTTTCTCTTAACCTTCACTTAACTGATAAAATTAACGATCATCCAAGGTAAGACGAAGACCGGTTTTGATGGACAGTTGGGGGACCAATGACTAATAGTCTTGTTCTCACTCAACGAGTTATTCGCCCAGTCAAAATACGTATCAATAGATGAGGTTCAACCTCACAGTTATGACACACTTATTTTGTGTAACAGTTAAAGAGGCTTGCCTTTTTACAGTAAAATAATATGTGGTTTGACTTGGTAGGGCAAGGCGACCTAGCTCTGGCCAAATGAGAGATGATTCTTTCCACAGATAGCCAAAGTGACAAGGACTTTGGTCATAAATAGCCAAAGTGACAATTACTTTGACCAAACAGGATGAACTGACCAGTCAGGCTAGATCATGTTTGATTTTTATATTGTAGATAGGTGATGACCTACCTTCAGAAGTGGTATTTTCTTGCTCTTCCTTTTATGCTAGTAATGGTAGGTGATGACCCTCCTTTTTATCAAAGTGGAGTGATGACTGGAGAGGAAACTAGGACGGCCTTGCGAGATTGTAGGATGACCTTACGATATTGCAGGGAGGGGATTCAGCAAGGTGGAGTGAAGACTGGAGAGGAAACTCACACTTCCGATGGACAAGTGTGATGGTTTTCAGGAGGAGAATAAAGTCCCCTAAATGAGAGGTTTGCCTCTTATTTATAGAGGGGGATTCCTCAAGCCCTAATGGGCTTGAGTAGTGTGGGTTGGACCAAACCCAATGAACTATTTTTATTAGCCAATGTGGTTGGCCCATTGACTTAGACATTCACATGAGATAACCTCACCTATAACTATGCTAAGGTTAGGTTGGGCTGGCAAGGCCATGCGATGCAGCCTAAGGCAATGCCAGGTTTGGCAAGGCCATGCGATGCAGCCTAAGGTAATGCCAGGTTGGGTAAGGCAATGCAAGGTTGGGTAAGGCAATGCCAGGTTGGGTAAGGCAATGCTAGGTTGGGTAAGGCTATGCGATGCAGCCTAAGGCAATGCCAAGTTTGGCAAGGCCATGCGATGCAGCCTAAGGTAATGCCATGTTGGGTAAGGCAATGCCAGATTAGAAGAGGCTATGCGATGCAGCCTAAGGCAATGCTAGGTAAGGTAAGGCAATGGCAGGTTAGGTAAGGCTATGCGATGCAGCCTAAGGCAATGCCAGGTTGGGTAAGGCCAAGCCAAGGCCATACAAGGTACCCTAATATGAGGTTGAATGTTGCCTGGTAGCTTGTGATGCCTTTTCATGGTCGTAAACCTACTTACGACAGTTACCTATCATTATTTTTTAAAATATACACCATATGTAGTGATGTGGTGTATTATATATTTATTAGTTTTTATTTATTATATGTTTTGTATATACGTTATTTTTACGACAAGTATTTATATTTATAGTTATTTTTATGGTTGCTTCTATGTTTCTATTTAAACTTTTATTAAATTAAATAATATTTTTTAATACTTTCCGTGTGATTTTCTTTGGTTTGTTAAAGATAACATTTATGCCACTCAAAGCTTTTAAACATACCTTATCATCATTTTTGTCTATTTATGATCTCATATAAATTTATATAGCATCGACTTACGAGTAATGAATTTTTTTTTAACATACATTTCCCGGCGACGAAACACAAGTGATAATTGCTTTTTGTATCTTAATCACATACTGTTTTTATTTATAATGTATTTTTATTCTTTTGTTTTATTTCTGTAAACAAAGGAGAGTTTCTATTAATATGATTAATAGTGGGGTGATATAGAGAAATATACATTTTAGCATAGGTTAGATTTTAGAGGGGGAGAGTGAGACTTGATGCGAGATTTTTCATCCTGATTTTTTTTTAAAAAAAATGCAAACAAACTAATAATCCCTAAATACTAATTATGCCTAACATTGTCTTGAACAACCTCAACTAGATACAATTCAAGACAAGAATAAAGCCTTCACGTTTAAAAAGTTAATATATACATTGATTCCTGATAACATGCCAAAAGTTGAAAGCATAAAACACTTCTATCCAACGCCTAAACACAATTCCTAAGGACATGACTAGGGTGATTTTTTCCTGACATTGGAACAAAACATTTTAGATGAGCCGGGACTGCATGTCTTATTCCAAATCCCGGGTTGATATTCTCGGCCCCATGGTGGGCGTCACTTGTTGCTACATCCAAATCCAGGTCGTGCCTTGTCACCGGGTATGGCTGAGCCGGGACTGCATGTCTTATTCCCGAACTTTGAACCTGGCTGTAACCAAAAAGGAGATCTACTTTACAAGGCCCGTGGGGTTTAACATAGAAGACACTCTGAAGCTCAAGTCAGTACCAAATATTATATAGTCAAGCATAATGTATATATATAAGACAAATTAAAAGACAAGTGTAGGAGATAAGGATTAGAGAGAGCCTTGTGGACATAGGATGATCTTATCGACAGAGGATGGCCTTACGGTATTGCAGGATGGCCTTACGACGTTGCAGGGAGGGGATTCAGCAAAGTGGAGTGAAGACTGGAGAGGAAAGTAGGACGGCCTTATGACATTGTAGGATGGCCTTACGATATTATAGGGAGGGGATTTAGCAAGGTGGAGTGAAGACTGGAGAGGAAACTCAAACTTCCGATGGACAAGTGTGATGGTTTCCAGGAGGAGAATGGAGTCCCCTAAATGAGAGGTTTGCCTCTTATTTATAGAGGGGTATTCCTCAAGCCCTAATAGGCTTGAGTAGTGTGGGTTAACTATTTTGATTAACCAATGTGGTTGTCCTACTGACTTAGACATTCACGTAACTATACTAAGGTTTGGTTGGGCTGGAAAGGCCATGCGATGCAGCCTAAGGCAATGCCAGGTTTGACAAGGCCATGCGATGCAACCTAAGGTAATGCGAGGTTGGGTAAGGCTATGCGATGCAACCTAAGGCAATGCAAAGTTTGGCAACACCATGTGATGCAGCCTAAGGTAATGCCAGGTTGGGTAAGGCAATGCCAGATTGGATAAGGCTATGCGATGCAGCCTAAAGCAATGCCAGGTTGGGTAAGGCAATGCCATGTTAGGTAAGGCTATGCGATGCAGACTAAGGCGATGTTAGGTTGGGTAAGGCCAAGCCAAATAGCTTGAGGCAGGCCAACACAAAATAAGGCAAGGCAAAGTAATCCAATGCCATACAAGATATCCTAATGAAGGTTGAATGTTGCATGGGAGCTTGTGATGCCTTTCCATGGTCGTAAACCTACTTACGACAGTTACCTATCATCGTTTATTGTTGCTTCTATGTTTCTATTTAAATTTTTATTAAATTAAATAATATTTTTAACAGTTTCCGTGCGACTTTCTTTTAGTTTGTTAAAGATAACATTTATGTCACTCAAAGCTTTTAAACATACCCTATCATCATTTTTCTCTATTTACGATCTCATATAAATTTATTTAGCATCACCTACGAGTAATGAAATTTTTTTAACATACATTTTCCAACGGCAAAACACAAGTGATAGCTGCTAGTTGTATCTTAATCACATACTGTTTTTATTTATAATGTATTTTTATTCTTTTGTTTTGTTTATGTAAACAAAGGATAGTTTCTATTAATATGATTAATAGTGGGGTGATATAAGAGAAAAATATATATTTTAGCATAGGTTAGATTTTAGAGAGGGAGAGTGAGACTTGATGCGAGATTTTTCAACCTGATTTTTTTAAAAAAAAATTGCAAACATACTAATAATCCCTAAATACTAATTATGCCTTTGTACAACCACAAGTAGACACAATTCAAGACAAGAATAAAACCTTCACTATTAAAAAGTTCATATATACATAGATTCTTGATAACATGTCAAAGGTTGAAAGCGTAAAACACTTCTATCCAATTCCTAAACACAATTCCTAAGGACATGACTAGGGTGGTTTTTTCCTTGACATTGGAACAAAACATTTCAGATGAGTATGTCTGTTCCCTCCCAGCTCGATCTTCCTCTCCGCAACGTGCCATTCAAAGTCAAGCTCGAGGAGTAACCACACCCTTTCTTGATTTCTTTGCTCTTGAAGAAGCAACATCACTTCTTTAGGAATTTGAGTTTGAGTAGGTTCAAACTTCACTCTCATCTCATTTCTAGAGATGTTGAACGATGAAGAAGAAAAGGTCGAAACAACAACACGGTTATCCAAAAGAGAGCCTATTGTGAGGTTGTATCTCACCAAGTTGGGCACCGGATGAATTTTTCCCGTTTTGCTTAAGATATAACTCATATTGATTTCTCCTCCCAAGTAAACTGTGGTGCTATGAGTCGTGATGTTCACATTCGTGCTCCCAATCTCCGCGGTCACACGAATGTGACCCGCGTTCACGACAAGTCGTGTGATTATGACATAGAGCAAAAAAACGAAACCCGGAAGAAGAAACCAGTAAAAGTTGCGAGGAATAGCATCAAGAGCGGCTCGAACTCGAAGAGCACGAACCGCTGGTTGATTAGGTGCTGCTGTTTCGATTTCTAAGGATGTAATTGTTGATGCCATCCTAAAAGTGTTTATAATAAAGTTTTATCGAGGAGAATTGAGGTAGTTTGAATGAGAATGATCTCTCTTAAATAGAGGAGACACACACAACCTTGTAGTCTGTAGCCATGATGCTTACTTGCTTCTGTTAGAGCTTACATGAACCATAGACCATATGGACTTTAATGTAGCCGAATGCCCAAATAGACAGGAGATTAAAGCCCATCAAAACAGGCCTAATACTTATGCATGTTTACCCCATGATCCATTAATTCGACATTTGCATGTCATGTACTCATGTTCCATTACCCACGACGTAGCATATCCATATAATTTCTTTATATGTAGTGTAATTTGCCTCTCGAAAAGAAATGAATTTGAAAATTGATAGCAATTTTTCTTGTTCTTATCTTATTTTTTGGGAGTATTTGTCTACTAAAAAAAGCTAGAGTAGTTGGGAGATTAACCATCTCGAAAAGGTATCTTTCAGCTACAATATGCTCTCTCATATTTGAAATGTTCCGACACCGATGTATCAATGAATTATTTATTTAACTAGTTATTTTTGTATACCCGACATAATGTTTATAAGGCTAAAGAATGTCCCTTTTAGTATGTTTCATGTTAATTTATTTTGTAGAATGATTTATGTTACATCTTGACTAGATGAATTGATTCCGTTAATGAACACCTTTTTTATATTAACTTATTTATATTTAAATACCGCCTTCCCAAAACTACTTCTCTATTTAGTTGGGATTAGAGGTGCACAAAACTGGTATTGGGCCGTACCCAGAACCGGTTATTATTGGAAGTGCGTACATCTAGAACTAGATAGGAACCAAACCCGGGTTGGGACGACCCTATATCTACCCGCGTGCTCGGTTAGGTTAGGGTCGGATCTAGGTCAGTTCCGGAACCGGGTACAATCGAGTATTTTTTTATATTTTGTTTTTGAATAATTTTAAATGATTGGCAATGGCTATAAATTAAACCGTTGGTAACGCCTATAAATTAAACTGTTGTCAAGATTCAATAATCAAACATTCAAAGTTCGAAAAAAATGTCAAGATTCTTGTGCGACGAAGAGGAATACGGGTTGACCACTACCGTGATCGAAATTTGAATTCGACCGGCAAATTCAGATTTCTGCAAGCTCCTTAAGGTTAATTTGACAAGGAAAACAGCTATTCAGGCACAAAGTGTCCAAAGAATGTTACAACGAATCAGTTGAAACCTGCCACTCATTTCCACCAAATTCCAGCTACACCAAAATTCCGGGTTCCTATTAGGCGGGATAATCTGAACCACGGTTGGGACGGAGGAAGAACCTTGAGCAGCGGATGAATATGAGGCCACCAAAACTTAATAGGTAAATACCAGGGAGAAAAAAACAAAAGAGGAAATTGTAGAACAAGAGTTTTTTTGTGTTTTTTCTTTCAGTTTTGCTTTTTAAAGTGGCGTGACCAACCAAACCATTACATATCTATTTATATCAACATAGGGGGCAAATGAATCATTTGGCAAAGAAAAGGGCTAGAAAACGATTTAATGGGCTAAGGGCTCCATCAAGTGAAGTAGTGGGCTAGTGGCTACAAATTAAACCCAAAGGTTCAATTGTGAACTCATGAACACCGACCTGCACCTGCCACCCTCTCACTTGCGCTACTGTTGACTTGCTACCATGAAGCCACTGACATTGAGTTTCGATTGTGAATTGTTCAAGTTTAAGGGTTTTATTGTTCAATTGAATCTTGGGCTTTTAATTGGGATTTTAGGGTTTTTATTGTTCATCATTGATTGAATCTTGAATTCAACATTTGACCAAGAAATTGATTGAATGATGGTGTTATAGTGAATTTAGGTTTATATGTCACATGATGAAAACTATTAATTATTTTTTTCAAAGGAAAGGTTTGACGAAGAAAAGGTTAATGCAAATAAAGATAAACGATACAAAGCCTCAACTAGTGAGTCTCGACTCCCGTTCCCTTGTAATATGGTTCAAACTCTGTCATTGCCAGTGACGCTCGGTTTAATTCATAGCTGTTATATTGGGATGATCTAATTAATATCAGTGCACTCCAGAAAACCGGCCAATTTCTATGAAAATTTAACGTCTTGCCTATATTGAAAAGAGTTTGAAGTTGTATTTTCGAAGTCTTGATTCGGGTAAACATATATGTGGTGTCCGGTAATCAGATAGGGTATTACCTAATCTCATACCTGTCTCATACCCGCAAAAATCTTGGAGATATCAGAAGTGAAAATGCTTACATGAGTAACGAGAAATCCTGTGAAAAACACAATGTTTTACCTGGCCCAATGCCCATCGGGGTTTGGGTATACCGGTCCATATGTTTTGAGTTTCGGGTATCCCCGGGCTAGAGTTTTTTTTGTCATCATATCAAATCATGATTGTTGTGAGATCATATCATGGATGTTGTCCACAACATGCATATGTGAATACTGGGACCATGGTTGACGTCTTCAAAGTGTTCTCTAATTACATGTTGGGCCCGAATGTTGCGATTGGGTTGTGTGGGTGATCTGTTACTGGCCTGATGGGTTGGGCTGTTTCCCCATGTCATATCACTTAGTCAAATTAGTTATATTTATTTTTTTTTGTTTTTTTTTCGAACAGTAGCTTTTGTTAAACCATGAAAAAACCTCTAGCGATGGAACGGGAACAAACAAACACAAAACAGAAACAACAAACAAAACCTAACAATAATTTGTGACGAATTTATGATAAAACCAAAAACCATAAAATTGCCTACAAACATTCGTCGCAAATGTGTTCTTACACACTTAGTTTTCTTAATTTATATCAATGTATTATGATAAATATAATAAAAGTTATGTATAAAGGTAACTTGTGAGTATTGGTATTCAGTTAGAGTCACGATGATAGTTCATGGATGATTATATTCAAATTTTAATTATGTTTTGATTATTATTATCGTTTGTTATCACCATAGGTCATCACAAATAATATTGGTTATGTGATTTATATAAAGTTTTTGAAGAATTTTATCAGTTTAAGCACTTAAGTTGCCGATTACGAGAGGCTGTCTTTTTGTTCGTACTCTTTCCCAAATAGTCGTAACATGATAACATGGGACCAATGCCATGCTTAATTTGAACATGTGAGTATTTTTGTGTATGGTCATAACAGAAAATAATCAAGGTGACTGCATTATTACCATTTCTAATGAGATGATTAAGAGCTACATAAAACTTATTAATCATGCATACAACAAATGCAAATTGTGCCGTCACATTTTGATATTGCTACGTATCCTTCTATAGGCACATGGTCTACACATTGTTGATCACACTCTTCATACGTGCAAAGGTGTGGTGAAAAATTAAAAACATAAGATCATAAATTTGGACCTGAAAACCAAAATAAGAAAAACAAACGTCATCAATGTTAGTAAAAAATAAATATTAAACAACCTTGCTCGTCTTTAAAAAAATCTTTTTCTTCACCATTTGAATATACAATGTACAAATAATTGTTGTTAAACTTAATAACACTGTCAAGGGTATATATTACATACCATTATGTTGACAAAATTTCTGTGGAGGGACAGCATCAATCCTAACAGCAGTAATCCTATTCATACAAATGCAAAACAACAGAAAAGAAAGAAGATTTTTCTTCATTGTAAAGTAATTAAAATTAGTGAGACTACAAAAATATTTTGAGTGATTTTCTTTTGGTTAAATGCATAATATTTATACTTGGGTTTAGAGATATATTAATGTAGTATTAACGAGCATTTATGCATCATACACAACGTTCCATATTTTAATAAGCAGATACTAGTTTATTATTTTACTTAATAACATACATAACGTTTCATCAATAAATAATTAAATACTAGTTTGTTATTTATACGCACAAACTGTTTCATTAAATATACTATATGGTATTACATGTGTTAAATAAATAAAATACTAAATATAATAAATACGCACAAACTATTTCATTAAATTCTACATGGTATTACACGTGTTCTCATATTTATTATATTTACGTGTAATACCATGTAGTATTTAATGAAACAGTTTGTGCGTATACATAACAAGCTAGTATTTAATTGTTTATTGATGAAACGTTATGTATGTTAGTATATAAAAAATTAGCTAGTATCTGCTTATTAAAATATGGAACGTTTTGTATGATGCATAAATGCTCTTTAATACTACATTAATATATCTCTAAACCCAAGTATAAATATTATGCATTTAACCTTGAAAGCAACTCAAAATATTTTTGTAGTCTCACTAATTTTAAATTACTTTACAATGAAGAAAAATCTTCTTTCTTTTCTGTTGTTTTTCATTTGTATGAATAGGATTACTGCTGTTAGGATTGATGCTGTTCTTCCAGAGGAATTTTGTCAACATAATGGTATGTAATATATACCCTTGACAGTGTTAATAAGTTTAACAACAATTATTTGTACATTGTATATTCAAATGGTGAAGAAAAAGATTTTTTTAAAGACGAGCAAGGTTGTTTAATATTTATTTTTTACTAACATTGATGACGTTTGTTTTTCTTATTTTGGTTTTCAGGTCCAAATTTAAGATCTTATGTTTTTAATTTTTCACCACACCTTTGCACGTATTAAGATTGTGATCAACAATGCGTAGACCATGTGCCTAGAGAAGGATACGTAGCAATATCAAAATGTGACGGCACAATTTGCATTTGTTGTATGCATGATTAATAAGTTTTATGTAGCTCTTAATCATCTCATTAAAAATGATAATAATGCAGTCACCTTGATCATTTTCTATTATGACCATACACAAAAATACTCACATGTTCAAATTAAGCATGGCATTGGTCCCATGTTATCATGTTACGACTATTTGGGAAAGTGTACGAACAAAAAGACAGCCTCTCGTAATCGGCAACTTAAGTGCTTAAACTGATAAAATTCTTCATAAACTTTATCCGAAGCACATAACCAATATTATTTGAGATGACCTATGGTGATATAACAAATGATAATAATAATCAAAACATAATTAAAAACCGAATATATTCATCCATAAACTATTATCATGACTCTAACTGAATACCAGTACTCACAAGTTACCTTTATACATAACTTTTATTATATTTATCATAATACATTGATATAAATTAAGAAAACTAAGTGTGTAAGAACACATTTGCGACGAAAGTTTGTAGGCAATTTTATGGTTTTTTGTTTTATCACAAATTTGTCATAAATTATTGTTATGTTTTGTTTTCTATTTCTGTTTTGTGTTTGTTTGTTCACTGTAAGGATCAAACCTGTGGATTACACTATAGTTTAGAGATGAACAACTTGGAGTACGTGTGTTTACATGCCTGCTGAAAATGAAGTGTGCGAAGAAGACAACTGCATGTATTTTCGCATGCGAAAATGAGACAATTCGCATGCATGTGAAAATACATGCATGCGAAAGGCAGGCAGGCAGGCGAGTCGCATATGCACGCGAAGGCAGGCGAGTCGCACAACCAAGCGAAATGGTGATGCGAATCGCATGCGAATTCTCCATGCGAAAACTCGCAGACTTGTATATATTTGTACATATGATTTCAGTTTTAGGTGTGCTTCAATTTACCAAAAGTTAGTCTAGATAGTTTTGTGTTTTCTCTGTTTATTTCGCTCAATTGAGCAGATCACCGTTGTGTGATTTTCCACCCTCGGGTGAGATCGATCTTGTATCGATTATCATTGTAATCGTTCTACACATGAATAAACATTTCAATTACAATGATTTTGTTGTAAACACTGAAAACACCTTGTTATCTAGAATTGCTTTGAAGTTGATTGTTCACCCGTCCTCGCGAGTTATCAAGTGCAACAATCAAACGAAGCGAGATCGATCGGATCAGGAGTTTACATTTGGTATCAAAGCAAGGTGTTGCTCTTGATACAACGGATCATTATTCCGCGATCTTCCGTTCGAGGACGTTAAACAAATTCAAAAATTGCAGACCGCACACCAAGTGTTTGTGAAAATGCTCAAGAGACTTTGTTGATTGATTTTATGAAGATTTGAAGCTCAAAAGTTGCTGCAGCAAAGTCGATTTACCAAAGTGTGCGAGAACCTTTATTGAGAAAGGTTTATTCATCAATTCCGCTGATGCGAGAACCTTCACTCGAAAGGTTTTGTTGAAGATTAAAGACCTCAAAACTATAGCATAATCCAAGGGGGAGATTGTAAGGATCAAACCTGTGGATTACACTATAGTTTAGAGATGAACAACTTAGAGTACGTGTGTTTACATGCCTGCTGAAAATGAAGTGTGCGAAGAAGACAACTGCATGTATTTTCGCATGCGAAAATGAGACAATTCGCATGCATGTGAAAATACATGCATGCGAAAGGCAGGCAGGCAGGCGAGTCGCATATGCACGCGAAGGCAGGCGAGTCGCATATGCACGCGAAGGCAGGCGAGTCGCACAACCAAGCGAAATGGTGATGCGAATCGCATGCGAATTCTCCATGCGAAAACTCGCAGACTTGTATATATTTGTACATATGATTTCAGTTTTAGGTGTGCTTCAATTTACCAAAAGTTAGTCTAGATAGTTTTGTGTTTTCTCTGTTTATTTCGCTCAATTGAGCAGATCACCGTTGTGTGATTTTCCACCCTCGGGTGAGATCGATCTTGTATCGATTATCATTGTAATCGTTCTACACATGAATAAACATTTCAATTACAATGATTTTGTTGTAAACACTGAAAACACCTTGTTATCTAGAATTGCTTTGAAGTTGATTGTTCACCCGTCCTCGCGAGTTATCAAGTGCAACAATCAAACGAAGCGAGATCGATCGGATCAGGAGTTTACATTATTGTAAAACCTCTGAAAACTCCCAAAGATCAGTAACTCACGATCTCAATCTTGTGAACGCGGAATATAAACAAGATTGGAGTAGAAGAAGAATGAATTGAATCACAAATGAGGATCTTCGATTGATAAACAGAAACCTATAAAAGGTCTTGTGCGATTTCGCACAGATACAATGATAATGAACGAAAAGCTTAATTACAAAACGAAATCTAGCTATTTATACTAAACTACGAGTTCTCGCGCGAGATCCCTTTCGCGTGGATCATGATTTCGCGCGGCAGCTGTCTTTCGCGTAGTATGCGACTCGCATGGATCTGGTCTTTCGCACAGTAGGCTTCTCGCGTGACTTGTTGTTGTCGCGTGGATCTGGTTATCGCACAGTATGTTTTGCCGAGCCTTGATTTGTCTTCTACAATCTCCCCCTAGGCTCGGTGAAACATAATCAATCAAAGTCAATGTTCGCCTTCTTGTAAGATCCAGCATAAGCATACCATTTATTCCTCAGGATCCGGTCAATCATCCAAACGTACTGGCAAGATAGAAAGTAAACAGACTCATCAGCTGAGATAGGGCAGTGTAACAGCTTGGATAAGTCGTCTTTGCCAAACTTCATTAAGTCTGCTGGATCAATGATTCGATAAGACTTGTCTATGCATTTGATCACAGCGTGACCGGAATCCTTTTCACATCTCCAGGATAGAAGTTGCTTCAAAGAGTTTGGAGGAACTGGAGCATGCACAGGGACTTTTCTGATAAATTTAGGATGTTAAGTTCCCCTTAGTTTTTCAGATCTACAGTAACCGTATCAACTGAGAGATACCTTTTCAGAACAATCTTAGCGTAGTGATGACTAACTAAGACACACAATCACAAAAGAAGTGAGAAGATGACCGATTTTGATATATGCGAAAATAGGTTTCGGATGATGTGCGATTAGGGTTTTCGGGTGTGAGATTAAGCGAAAAGTGAATTTGTTCTTTTCACTGTGTCATTTATACTCCTGAGTAGTCACGCGACAATCCAGTTTCGCGAAACATCTCTTTTCGCGTGAGGTTCCCTGTCGCGTGATTCAGTTAGTTTTCAAAATTTTTCAAAAGTTTTTCAAACTTTTCAATCCTTTTATTTTTAATGAATTTTGTCAACATAAAATGTTATTTACCAAGTGATTAATTAACTTAATGAATCTTCAATTTTCAAATATTTTTCTTGTTATTTCTTTGTCCTAAAATAAAACACTATAAAAGTGAAATAAAAACAAACACTTACATAAAAAATAACAAAAGAATGAAAACAATTGAAGAATCAAGATAGGATTTGCTTGTATTGTAAGAATTTTCATAATGAGATCATATAGTTCTTTGTCAAGTTAAGACTCTGTCCAGCTTTATTTAAAATAACTGGTTAAGTTGATTGTCAATATATTTTGTCCTTTTAAACTTATACTTCAGGTTTTACTCAGACACATAATGAGTGATATATATATCATGTTTTGTGTTAATTTGATATAAGTCAGTGGATCCCACAATCAGAACTTCTGTAGAATTATTATTATCCTTCAAGACACTATTGAGATTTTTCAAGTCACCCCAATTTGACTTAAACCATGCATTGATGATCAGTGATATCATTTATTGTAATCCTAAATATAACTATTTGAGCATAACTAGCCTGAGAAATAATTCTTAACCCGGAATATTAACAAGTTTAAGGACTTATTGACAGCCATCCGGACTTATGTCTGCCCTCTCAAGATGTTTAGGACTTACAAGCCATTCGGACTTACATGCCCCATCTTTCGATTTTGCCTTCCAAAGTTAAAAATTATTCTCAAAATCAGAAAATATATACCATATAGTATGTATGTCATATAGACATATCTTTTGATTTGATGTGCTTCTTGGCATCTTTTATCCTATATGGCCTTTTCCTTTTGGCATCTTTTTGCTCAATTATTTTCTTTTTGTTTCTTTTTGTATTTTTATCTTTTATATATATATAGAGTTATGATAATCACTGAATCAATCATATACAGGCTTGAGTATGACAAGATTATATCTCTCAGTCTGTGTTAGAACATTTTTGACACATAATCCTGATATGTTCCCCACTAAATCATATTTCTTTAATTCAAGTGTAATCACTCAATTATGATCTTTTCATTTCTGAAAGCAAAGCCTATCAACATATCAAACATAATCCAAGTGTATTCGTATTTAAGCCTTTGAAAGTACTTATACTCGTTTTGAACTTTGTAATATCATTTCTCATTTAAGCATGAAAATTTCTTCTTTTTGATTTTGGCAATCCTTTGATCTTAACTCCCCCTAAGACCAGAAAATATTTTTCAGAACTTGCTTTTCTAATTTTCTCCCCCTAAAATTGTGATTGTCCTTTTAAGAAAAAGAAACAATTGCAATTTTATTCATTATTAAAAACTGAAAAATCTTTTTGTGAAGATTCATTAAACCAATTTATCCAAAGTTAATCATTCCCAATGATTGCACTAGGAAATCAAATCGAGAATGATCAAACGCCTTAGTAAATAAATCAGCTATATTTTCAGTTGACGGCACTTGTTTTAGGTGAATAAGTTTACGATCAAAACAATCGCGGATAAAATGTATGCGGATGTCTATGTGTTTAGTTTTTGAGTGTTGGATGGGATTTTTCACGATGTTTAAAACTGCCGTGTTATCACACCAAATTGGTGTGTCATAAATGTTGAGACCATAATCGAGAAGTTGTTGCTGAATCCAGACAAGCTGGGAACAGCAGCTCGAAGCAGCCACATATTCAGCTTCGGCAGTGGATGTAGAGACAGTGTTCTGCTTTTTACACTGCCAAGAAATGAGTCGGTTGCCCAAGAATTGACATCCTCCTGTGGTCGATTTCCTGTCTAAGTTACAACCACCATAATCACTGTCAGTATAAGCAAATAAATTGAAATCGGAATTTCGAGGATACCAAAGACCAAGTTTGGGTTGACCCTTGAGATACTTGAAAATCCTCTTGACAGCTTTCATGTGTGATTCCTTTGGATCACTTTGATAGCGGGCACACTGACAAACAGGGAACATAACATCCGGCCTGCTTGCAGTGAGATACATGAGGGAACCAATCATCGATCTGTAAAGATGCTGATCAACTGATTCTCCTAATGGATCTGGAGTAAGAGTAGGACGAGAAGCCATTGGAGTTGGAGCTACTTTGGAGTCTTGAAACTTGTATTTCTCAAGAATTGTCTGAACATACTTTTCTTGATGAATGAGAATACCAGTCTCAGATTGAGTAACCTGAATACCCAAGAAAAATGAAATTTCTCCAAGTGAACTCATTTCAAACTTCTTCTTCATCACCTCTTCGAACTCCGTGCACATACTATCATTTGTGGAGCCAAAAATAATATCATCGACGTAGATTTGAACCAAAATGATATCAACGCCTGATTTTCGTATGAATAAGGTTTGATCAATTGCACCTCTTGAATAACCATTTGCAAGCAAATGTTCAGTCAGAGTTGCATACCAAGCACGAGGTGCTTGATGTAAACCATATAAAGCCTTATCCAACTTGTAAACATAATCAGGATGATCTGGGTCTTCAAATCCAGGAGGCTGACAAACATAGGTTTCCTCCTTCATTTCTCCGTATAAAAACGCAGTCTTAACATCCATCTTGTACACCTTGAAGTTCATGAATGAGGCAAAGGCTAAGAAAATGCGAATTGCTTCTAGTCTTGCAACTGGAGCATACACTTCTTCATAATCTAAGCCTTCAACTTGATAAAATCCCTGCACCACAAGGCGTGCTTTATTTCTAACTATAACACCCTTTTCATCCGTCTTATTCCTAAAAATCCACTTTGTTCCAATCGGAAGCTTATCTTTTGGTAGTTCAACAAGATGCCAAACATTGAGCTTCTTGAATTGCATCAACTCATCCTGCATTGCTTCTATCCAGCTGTTTTCTTTAAGTGTCATTTCCACATTCTTGGGCACTATTTGTGATATAAAGCAAGCATACAGACATGTGTTGATTGCTCCTGATCGACTTCTGGTAACTACACCTTCGTGCAACGGGCCAATGATTGCTTCAGTTGGATGAGTTTTATGTATTCTCAATTGAGGAATCTCATCTGCAACCATTCCATCTTCCAAATTTGTAATATGTTCAACATTATCAAGAACTTCTTCAGTATGTTGAGATAGAGGCACATAAGTTTCATCAATTGTGTCATCTGAAATAGGAGTTTCAGAAGCAGTTGACACATTTGGAGACTCATCAAATGGAACCTGAATGATCTCTATTGGTGTGCGTATAGTGTCTGAAGAAGATGAAGATAATGGAGAACTCAACGATTCTTCCAGCTCCTGAATAGGAATTTGTTCTGAAGAAATATCTAAAGACTCAGAACAGGCAGATACTGGCACAGAAGCTGTCGGAATATCTTTGGATGATGAAGCAGTAGCAGAATCATCAGATATCAAAGAAGGAAGTTCCTCAAGTATTTGGTTATCCAAGGTGATTGATTGAGAATTAGAATCTGCAGATGAAGATTTAGAAATATTAAAATTTATGAACAAAGATTCATAATCATAAACCCATGAAGGAGCTGAACCTGCATCAGTTATGTTAAGTTCGTGCCAATCAATGTTAAATGACTCGATTATTTGTCTAGTTCTTTTATTATAAACACGATATGCAACCTTATTGGCAGCATATCCCACAAAGTAACATTCATCAGCCTTTTCAGAAAATTTTGAAGATGATTCGGTTGTATGTAACAAAGTGCAACAACAACCAAAGGCTTTAAAATATTTAACTTTGGGTTTGTGATTATAAAAGATTTCATAAGGAGTCTTATTTAATCTTTTGTTGATTAACACACGATTCTGAACATAACATGCAGTATTTACTGCTTCTGCCCAAAAGAATAAGGGTAATTTGGCGGCAGAGATCATTGTTCTAGCAGCTTCAATTAGTGTCCTATTTCTTCTTTCTGCAACCCCATTCTGTTGTGGAGTGCCAGCAGCACTGAATTGTCTGGCAATTCCCTTGGATTCACAAAACTCATTCAGAGTTTGATTGCAAAACTCTGTTCCGTTGTCACTTCTGATGCATTTTACCCTTTTCTCAGTCTGATTTTCCACCAAAGTAATGAACTTGATCAATAGATGTGGAGTCTCATCCTTAGATGCTAAGAAAAACACCCAAGTAAATCTTGAAAAGTCATCAGTAACAACCAAACAATAAGATCTTCGACCCAAACTTAGAACACTTACTGGACCAAAAAGATCCATGTGTAAGAGTTGTAAGATTGATTCGACTGAGTTGTGTGCAACTGGTTTGTGAGGAAGTTTATGTTGTTTACCTTTTGAACATGACAAACAATGTTCAGTTAAATGATATTCTTTTTCAGGTAAACCAATTACATGATTTCCACGTACAAGTTTATTCATGTTTTTAAGATTGACATGTCCTAATCGACGATGCCATAACATGGAATCATTCTCCGAGGCTTTGGATAATAAGCAAGAGGCTGTTACCAAAGAATTAGAACAATGCATATCAAGAAGATATGTGTCATCGTCTCTCGGAGTCCTCATCAAAACCCATTCTTCTGGAACAACAAAACCTGGTTTTAATATTAAGCATTCGTTATTAGTAAAGTGTGTTGAATATTGTTTGTCACAGATTTGAGACACACTTAGCAGGTTATGTTTTAATTCCTCAACAAAATTAACATTTTCAAAACTTAGGACGCCATTTGTAACTGTACCCCTTTTTGTAATTCGTCCTCCTCTATCTCCTGCAAATATCACTCTTCCTCCGTTGTATGATTGCACATCTTGTAGTAATGATAAGTTACCAGTCATATGTCTTGAACAACCGCTATCAACATGCCATAGACTTTCAGTAGCCTTTTGCGGTTGTCCCTGCATTAGTAACAAATTACTTAGATTTTGGTACCCAAGTCAAACATGTCTTGAGCACATTCTGAGTTGCAGTAAGACAAAATGATTTGAGATTATTATATTTTGTTTGCACATCATTCTTATCATTTATGCTTTTAGGCTTGACATTTTCTTTTATGTCATTGGTCAAATTCTTATCCCGTTTGACATTAAACTCATTAGCAACCTTTGATTTCATATTATTTGAAAATTTTCCACGAGTGAAAAATAATTTTCTATTATGAGAAATAGAATTATGAAATCTTTGTTTACTTAATGATTTGTGTCTAAAAGGACAATTATTTGCCAAGTGATTTGTGTTTCCACACTGAAAGCATCTCTTCAGTTGTGTGTGGAAAACAAACTGTGGATGACAATTATGAAAATTATCATAAAAACCAAAGTCAGATTGACTAGGTTTAACTTTCTCCACAGTCTCTCGAATCTTTGTCTCGTTTGACAATTGCAAATTCATCTTTTGCAGATTCGAGGAAATTGAAGTATTATGGCCACTTTGATTCGGAGATTTGGCAATTTTGACTTGTGAAATTGTTGGTGTTGGAATATGAACAGTCTTTGTCTTTGCTGGAGTAGGACCAGACTTTGAATGTGCTGGAGAAGGACCAGGCTTAGAAATACGGATTGGTGCTGGAGAAGGACCAGGCTTTTGAATTGTGATATTGCATGCAGATGAATTATTCACTTGCAAATCTGGGCTACAAACATCTTGATTCACAAGGTTAGCATTATAATGAAGTTTATTTTTAAAGAATCGAGAATTCGTTTCTTTAAAAATATGTTCTTCATTTTCAATTACACCCTTAGAAATGAATCGACTCTTAAAATCATTTTCAATTCTTTCCTTTTGATTAGCCCTTTGATTTGCATTCAAATGATTTTTACTATTAGATTGCAACTCATTCAAATTAACCTTCTTTTCATTTCCAGACAAATTTTGAGTACAAGCAGATTGTGAAACTTTTACATTCTTATTATTTAAACATTCATTCTCATTCTCATCCTCACTATCACTTTCCCAATCTTCAACCAACCCATCCACCTTCATTTTATCTGCAAAAAGATTTTCAGGTGATTGTTTAGTTTTGGGTGCTATGATAGGATCAACTGATAAGTTTATTTTAACAGAAGGTTTTATGTTTTGAGATGGAGAAAATCCAATCCCATAAACCATATCAGAATCACAAATGTTCTCAGATGAAGGTAAGCATGAATAATCATGATTAATTGGAGGTGCAATGTTAGAAAACCCAACACCACATTTTCCTCCTTTAATTTTCTGAGTCATTTGTGACTTGATTATGCCTTCAACCATCGTTGATGAAAGTTCAAATTTCTCAACAGTCAATTTAACCGTGGCTAATTCACTGTTGAGTCTGTTAATTTCTAGAGCGAGTTCATTATTTCTATTTGTCAAGTCATTATTAGTACATTCTTTATCATGAAGATTTAATTTCAAATTATAAATTGTTTTATTTAAACCTTCAAGTTTTTCTTTAAAAATCCTTTCATTTGACTTGTGTTTACTTGCTTGATACTGAAGTTTTTCAACTTCCATTATCAGGCTTTCATTGTGAACTCTGTATCTTTGAACTTTCTCAACACATGCATTTTTACATAAGTCATCATATACCTTGGGTTCTGAAGTTTCTCCTTCTGTTTCTTTGACCTTCTTCACCATGAATGATTTCAATTTACCATCTGATTCATCCACTGGAGCACTAACAACAGTCTTTAGATCAATACATGGACTTTTGACTGTGAGCTCAACAGTGTCATCTTCAAACACAATCTTTTCTTCATCAACCTTCTCAACCTGTTCTTTCTTCTCAGCTTTCTCTTTCTCCTCTTCAATTCTCTCCTTCTCTTCTTCTTCTGTAGCAAACAAGCCTTCCAACAAATCATCCGACACGAATTCAGCAAACAAGTTTTCTTCCTCTTCTGGTTCTGGCACAATCTTTGCAATGAGTGCATGAGATAAAGTCAGATCAAGAGCCTCCATTTGATCAGACCAATCATAGTCAGCATTTGTTTGAGAAACCAATGCTTTATTGCCACCTGAAGTACTAGCTTTGTCTTTCTTCTGTTCTATCTCCACAGTCACCATCTTCTTTGGGGCTTCATTTTGAACTGTTTTTGGTTCAGTACACTCTCTGGCGAAATGACCTGGTTTGTTACAGTTGTAACACCTCAGGTTGGATTTGTCGAAACCAATTTTGCTAGAATTATTGACACCAAACATTTTCCTTCCAGTTCTTCTAGCAAAATTCTTCGCCCTGTAGACAACCATGGCCATCTGATATTTGATGTCGTTCTCTTCAACATCATCCGGATTAACTTGTTGAAGATCATCAACAAGAATATTTGGAGCAGAAAGTCTTCCGGCCATAAAAGCTTCATAACTTGACATAAATGTGGTGAAAAGAGCAAGATGCTCCTCAGCAATCTGAACAGTCTGCTTGGATGGATTAGTAGTAGCAACATAAGCATGTTGACCACTATGTGAATCTTGAGGTTGAGAGACTTGTTGGTGGATAATGGGGGAATAATGTTGAGCTGCTGGAACATGAACTTGATGAGTTACTGCTGGTTGCATATATGAAGATGCTGCACTTCCCGATTGTTGTTGCTGACACATTTGTGTATAGCTGACATAGTAATTTGGATTACTAGCCATCTTTGCGTAGAGAGCAGTTCCTTCAGCACCTAGAGAACTGAGATGATTAGCAGCTCGCTGCTTATCATCCATAACATAAGACTTGATTGTTGAGATGAGATCGGTCAACTGAAGAGTATACAAGTCTTTGGTTCTCTTTATCAAAGTACAGTTGTTATTCCAACTGTAAGGAAGTGAGTTGAGTAACTTCTTGTTCACAGTAATTGGTTCCATAGTAATACCAGCACTCTTCATTTTTGTGACCAGTCTAACAAACCTGGCCATTTGAGCTTCCAATTCCTCACCAACAATGTGATTGAACATGTTGAATTCTTGATTCAACATATCCTTCTTGCTCTCTCTCATGTCTTTGTTGCCCATTATCTGAGATTCCAGAGCATCCCATAGCACTTTTGCACCCCTGAACTCTTGAAACTTTTGTGAGATCTCAGTAGTAAGAGCCATAGTAATTGCAGCATACGCCTTATCATCCAGTTCCAGTCTCTTAATGTCGTCTTCATCCCACAAATGTTCAGGTTTCTGAACCATTTCTCCTTTGTCATTTTTGTACAACGGAATGTAAGGACCATACTTAATTGATCTCCACATTTTAGGTTCCGTGTAAATGACATATCTCTCAAATCGAAACGCCCAATCGGTATAATCATCTTCACATAATAGCCTCGGTGGCTTGTTACCAGTTCCAATCTCAGTGTCTAGATGAAGTGAAGCAGTAAGATGCTTCAAATTCGGTGTAGTTGAAGCCATGATGAGCAGAAAGTTTAAAATCAGAATTCTCGTGCGAAATACAAACTTGTGCGAAATCAGATTTCGCGTGGAAAGCGTTTTCGCGCGAGGTAGCTCTTCGTGCGAAATTCCAAAGATACCTTTTATGCGAATCGCACAAAAAGGTGGAATACCTAACTGAGCGAAAACACCCTGTTTTCGCGTGCGAGAACGTGCAGATCAAGCGAAAACGTCGATTTTGTGCTGAAACAGATTACCAACTTTTTGTTCTTGCGAATTTCACCTCCAATTCACTGATTAAGTTTGATCAAACGCATTTTAATCCAATTTTAATGAATTTTAAGTCAATTTTAATCAAAATTAAGCTTAAAGTCCACTAATTATGTTCAATTAGGTCCAGATTAGTCCAAATCTTCCACAATCGAGCAGCATAACTTTTCCATTTCAGAATCTAAGGTAATCGATGATGAATTCTTCAAAAATCAGGTAGAACTCAATCCAATTCTTCTCCAAATCATGGTTCAAGAGCCTAATGCTCTGATACCAATTGTAAAACCTCTGAAAACTCCCAAAGATCAGTAACTCACGATCTCAATCTTGTGAACGCGGAATATAAACAAGATTGGAGTAGAAGAAGAATGAATTGAATCACAAATGAGGATCTTCGATTGATAAACAGAAACCTATAAAAGGTCTTGTGCGATTTCGCACAGATACAATGATAATGAACGAAAAGCTTAATTACAAAACGAAATCTAGCTATTTATACTAAACTACGAGTTCTCGCACGAGATCCCTTTCGCGTGGATCATGATTTCGCGCGGCAGCTGTCTTTCGCGTAGTATGCGACTCGCATGGATCTGGTCTTTCGCACAGTAGGCTTCTCGCGTGACTTGTTGTTGTCGCGTGGATCTGGTTATCGCACAGTATGTTTTGCCGAGCCTTGATTTGTCTTCTACATTCACGTTCCATCACTAGAGGTTTTTCCTTGGTTTAACAAATGTTACTGTTCGAAAAAAAAACAAATAAATAAAAAAAGAAATATAACTAATTTGACTAGGTGATATGAAATGGGGAAACAACCCAACCCATCAGCCCAGTAACAGATCACCGACACAGCCCAGTCGTAACATTCAGGCCCAACAAGTAATTAGAGAGCACTTTGAAGACGTCAACCATGGTCCCTGTATTCACATATGCATGTTTTGGACAACAACCATGATATGATCTCACAATAACCATGATTTGATGACAAGAAAAACTCTAGCCCAGGGATACCTAAAACTCGAAAATACGGACTGGTATACCCAAAGCCCGATGGGTATTGGGCCGCGTAAAAAAATATGTTTTCACAGGATTTCTCGTTACTCATGTTAGTATTTTCACTTTTGATATGTCTAGGATTTTTGCACGTATGAGACAGGTATGAGATTAGGTAATACCCAATCTGATTACCGGAAACCACATATATGTTTACCCGAATATTTACTTAAACTTGTTCAAATAAAAGTGAAGGAATGTATCTGATAACCTGGCAGGAAGTGATCGATACCATAAGCCACAGGTATGCACGTAACCCAATGCTAACAGGTATACCTGATAGTCGTTGGTATGCCCGATACTAGATGGTCAATTACCCGACGGGTAATCGGCCGAGTATGGGACAAGATTTCAAAATCGAACATAAGCCTGGGATTACCAATACCTGATCCATTGCCATCCATACTGCTAGTGTAATTTTGTTTGGTTTTCCTTGATTTCCATCTTCTTCCAAATTCCTGTTCCGCAAACTAATCATGGAACCAGCACATATGTTAGAGAAATTAACTCAAGTCCAATATGTTACATTTTTTTTCTATTTACTATTTTTTTTGTCCCCAATAGGTTTAATAAGTTTGAAAATTGATAGCAATTTTTCTTGTTCTTATATTATTTTTTGGGAGTATTTGTCTACTAAAAAAAGCTAGAGTAGTTGGGAGATTAACTATCTCGAACAAGTATCTATCAGCTACAATATGTTCTCTCGTATTTAAAGTGTTCCGACACCAATGTATCAATGAATTATTTATTTAACTAGTTATGTTTGTATACCCGACAGAATGTTTATAATGCTAAAGAATGTCCCTTTTAGTACGTTTCATGTTAATTAATTTTGTAGAATGATTTATATTACATCCTGACTAGATGAATTGATTCCGTTAATGAACACCTTTTTTATATTAACTTATTTATATATATATCGCCTTCCCAAAACTACTTAACTCTATTTAGTTGGGATTAGAGGTGCACAAAACGGGTATTGGGCCGTACCCAGAACCGGGTATTATTGGAAGTGCGTACATCTAGAACTGGATAGGAACCAAACCCCGGTTGGGACAACACTATATCTACCCGCGTGCTCGGTTAGGTTAGGGTCGGATCTAGGTCGGTTCCAGAACCGGGTACAATCGTGTATTTTTTTATATTTTGTTTTTGAATAATTTTAAATGATTGGCAATGGCTATAAATTAAATCGTTGGTAACGCCTATAAATTAAACTGTAATGGATTTTTCACTATAAATACAACCTAATAACTTCCAAAATATACACTCCAACCTTCAACTCTTTTTTTTCAATAATCAAACATTCAAAGTTCGAAAAAAATGTCAAGATTCTGGTGCGACGAAGAGGAATACAGGTTGACCATGTAGAAGACTGTATAAGGCTCGGCAAAACAACAAATACGAAATGAAGATGTCAAGCGAAGCTTAAGTCACGCGAAGAAGGAAGCCGCGAGAAAAGGACTTCCACGCAAAAGTTGTTGTCACGCTAGAACTGCTTGTTTTTGTATAAATACTTGATTTTCGTTTTTGTATTAGTTAGTTCTCAGATTAGATCCTTTTGTAATAGTTATGTGCATTTGCACAAGATTGTAATCATCTTTGATTATCAATTGAATGATTCTTAAATTTTGATTCTCGTTTTCTTATTCCAATCTCAATTACATTTCGCATTCTTGAGATTGAGTTCTTGGTTATTGTTCTTGGGAATTTACTGAGTTTTACAATTGGTATCAGAGCATTTGGCTCTAGAACCAAGATTAGAAGTTGTTTTTGATTGATTTGACACATTCTTCATCTTGATTATTCATTCGGTTACTTGAGAATTCAATATGAAGTGGTTGTGCTGCTGAAAATTCAAGGAAATTGATCATTTGGACTGAATTTGAAGAATTTGATTGAGTTTTAATTAAATTTGGACTTAAAATTGAAAGAAAACTGATTAATTTGAACTAAAATGAATCAAATTGGAACTAATCAGTGAATTTGAGGTGAAAAGTTGGTAAAATTCGCAAATTGGAAAACTGATTGTATGAAAACTTTCTGGACTTTTCGCGTGCGAAAACTGCTTTTTCGCACAGGCAGTTATTCTGCTTTTCACGCGAATTCGCTTGGTGGACAATTGGGATTCTCACACGCATTGGAATCTCGCGCGAAAGGTCTTCTCGTGTGAAAGTGGTTGTCGCACGAATTTAGTTCTCGCACGAAAAGCCTGATTTTTGGATTTTCTGATCAACATGTCTTCGTCAACTCCTAATTTGAAACATCTTACTGCATCTCTTCATTTAGACACTGAAATCGGCACTGGGAATAAGCCACCTAGACTTCTTAGTTGTAAGGCCCTGATCCCAGGAAACCTCACAGTTGGTCATTCATAGCAAAAACATAGATTTAAAACATTCATTTACTTATATATGTATATACATATATATTGCAGCGGAAAGATGTAGTAATTTCAATTCATTACAACGCAGTTAAATTAAAATATAAACATCGTCTTTAACTATCAAAAACTCTTTAAAGTCCTCTTAAATTCTTCTCCATCAGGGATGCCAGTCTTTAGATGCCAAGAAGCTTCAGATCCATGCTCCCATCCCTTAAGCCCTAACGCTCACCTGTCAACTGATATGCATACAAAAGTCAGCTTCGCTGAGTGAATTCTAGGTTTACTTTGTTAAATAACTTTTGTAAGAGGTATTAGCTTTAACAGTTGAAAATAATCATCATCTATAAGAACATTAATACACACGGGCTATCACTTTATCGGTACTTTACCATTACTTGTTAATTATTACTCTTCTTTATCCGTCAATTCCCAGTCACTATCGGTGCCTATGGTAAACACAGGACTTTACCGACACGCCAATTTAGGCCTTACTGTCGTACCCAAACAGGCCATTATTGTCATGCCAATTTGTTGGACCAAAAGAACCAATGAGCCAAGATCAGGAAAACCTCTAAGTCCCACATGCCACTACAACAACAAGTGAAGACTCTCATCAGCTATTGTGCTCTCTTGCCGGAAGGTCAGAGAGGAACTGAGGACTCTCATCAGCTATTGTGTTCTCCTGCCTGAATGTCAGGCTCGAGAACATCTTAGTGCCAGCTCTCTGCTGAGATGATGAAGTCTGAAGAACAAATTCTGAAGATCAAAGAACTGAAGATCATCAGCTGAAGATATCAAAAGGCTGAAGATCTAAAGAACTGAAGATCTTCCGAAGCACAAAGTCTGAAGACAAAGACTGAAGACAACAACTGATGATATCTACTGAGATCATCAGTTGTTACATCTTCCGAAGCTGTTCTATCTTCCGAAGCAAAGTCTGAAGAAAAAGACTGAAGACAACAACTGATGATATCTACTGAGATCATCAGTTGTTACATCTTCCGAAGTAACATCTTCCGAAGTTTCATCTTCCGAAGCCAAGTCTGAAGATCAAGTACTGAAGACAGAGTTTGTCTCAACAACTGAAGAAGTCCTCTTCAGTTGTTGTGGTGGTTTTTCCTTTTCCGATGTTTATTTTGTGTCAGTAGTTGTACAACAGCTGAAGAGAATGTTCTTCAGCTGTTATAGTTTCAGTAGTTTACTTTTGTCAGTACTTAGGAACTTTTGTAAGAGGATGTCAGTTGTTGACATCTTCAGTAGTTTTATGTTTTGTCAGTTGTAATTTGAATATTCAGTGATGTCAGAAAAAGGACATCACGCCCATCCTTTTGCCGCCTATAAAAGGATGGGTAACCATACTGTTTTAATTGCCGAAACGTGCGAACCAATAGAACATTTATTGTTTTGCAGAAACTCTTCTCTCTATGTTCATGCTTTAATTTGAAATATCTTTTATGTTCTTGCTTTAATTGCTAATTAATGAGCTAAAACCGCTGCAAACATAATCTAATTGATCAACACGAGAGGCTGAGATCCTGTCAAATGGTATCAGAGCAGGTTAATCATTGATCGATCTTACCATTGATCATTTGAAACTGCTCTTTTGATCTCTCAGTTTGATCGAATTAGCAATTTGCAAGAGTTAGTCATAGAGAGTGAGTTTCTGCTGTTTCCGGCCAAAACCTTGAGGTCTTTCGGTGGTTCTGAGTCACATTTGTCTGGTTTAAACTTGTTTTTGACTAAAACCTGAGATGACAACACCAACTAATGATCCTCACAATACTGGTTCCGCAACCAAGCCTCCGATGCTGGTTAGGAACGAGTATAACATATGGCAAAGACGTATGCTGCACCACTTGGCTGTCAACAGTGCTGGTTGTTGGAAGTCAGTGGTGCATGGGCCATACAAGCCTATGGTGAACGTCCCGGAATCTAATGAACAGGTTGCGAAGAAACCTGAACAGTATTCGGACGAAGATCTAAAGCTGTTTGAAATTGATGCTAGAGCCCATGGAATTTTAGCCATGGCCATTCCAAACGAGATATATTCAGGGCTCTTGCATCATGAGTCTGCTCATGACCTATGGGTTGCTCTAAAGGAACAATTTGGAGGAACTGATTCGGTCTTAGCAAACAATAGGGAAATTCTTGCCCAACAATATGAGACCTTCTCATATAGAAAGGGTGAGACTCTGACCCAGCAGTTTGAGCGGTTCTCTTGTTTAATCTCTGAGCTGAAGATGGTTAAACAAGAGTACTCCAAAAGCCAGATGAACAACAGGTTCCTTAGGTCATTGCCTGAGAGATGGGACACATATACCATTGTCCTACGCTCTAGTGCTGACCTTGACACTCTATCTCTCACCCAACTTCATGGGAAACTACTCACTTTTGAGAGAGAGGTAGAGCAAAAGAGGAAGTTATCATCCTCTGGCAAACTTGCTGATGACTTTGTCCAAGGTAATGCTGCCTTGATAAGTCATGAGTCAGAATATGCTTCATCAGAAAGTTCTTATGATGAGCATATTGATTTCTCTACAAACTCAGAACAAGCTTTTGTTGGTGTCGGTAGTTCAGGAGGAGGTGGTGACAATTTGTGTTTTCTGATGGAGGATTTGAAGGGCATTCCGGATGATGATCTGGAAGAGATGGATATTTTGAACCAAATGGCAATGATAAATATCCGCTCTCAGAAGTTCTACAAAAGAACTGGTAGGAAATTCCCAGGACTCTCTGGCAAAACCAAAGTTGGTTTTGACAAGAGCAAGTTGAGGTGTCACAAGTGCCAAAGGCTTGGACACTTTGCAAGAGAGTGTAGATCATCTGGATCTAACTCATCTGCACCCTTTGTGACTTTTCCCAGCAATAGCTCACAGCACAAAGGGCAACCTTCCTACAGTTCTCCCCATCCATCTCAAGCACAAGCACCACCTGCTTATTTTGTGCCACAGGGTCATATGCCTTATTCTTACCCCTGTTACTACATGCCTCAGCCTGGTCAACCTCAAGCACCCCCGGCTCAACCACCTCATGCTCTTCCAGAGCCTCATTCTTCCCAATCTCATCACCACACACAACCTCAACAACAAAGCTTTTTCACCCCAACTGCTGTTGACTGGAGTAGTCTACCAGAAGAGCTATCTGGTCAGGAACCACTACTCCAAGGTGCTGGTCAACATGGTGGTGATCAACCTTTTGGAAATCTTGCTCTGATGGCCCTTGATTCTGCTGAAGGGTCATCATCCAATGCCTCATCTCAGGTATCCACTGAGGCAAAAGCCAAGCTTTGTTCAGAGTCATGCATAGCAGCATTTGCTTCTATTAGAGAAGCAAATGTAGCTTTAATAGATAAAAATCTTGAGCTTGAGCACACTATTTCCAAAAGAAAAGCTGATTTTGAGGTTGTTCTAAAAGATAAAAATGATGAGATCTACAAGCTCAACTGCCAAATCAAAGATAGTAAAGCTAGGGAAGATGTACTTCTAGAGAAGTACAAGGACCTCAAGGAAACTCTTGCAACCACCCAAGTTGAGTGTGATCGATGGGTGCAATCTTGCAAGGGTTTTGAAATGCTTCTTAGCAAGCAAACAGCTTCCAATGTGAAGTTTGGCATTGGTTATAATCACACTGCTCCTCCCACAGATTTCATTTCAAGAGCAGAAATTGAATCTGATGGGGAGAGCAATAACCAATCCTTCTCATCATGTGACTTACTATCCTCTGAATCAGCATCATCAGAGATGGACTATCACATGACCAAAAGGCTGATCAACTCAGAAGTTGTCACTAGAAGTACTGAAGGTACTGGAGAGCAAGTGACAACATCTGAAGTTCAAACCTCAAATACTGTTAGCACTAAAGAGAAGAAAACTAACAGTAGGAAAGGTTTGAAGACAGCTAAAGAGGATACCAGGAAAGCAGACACTAGGAAGAAAACTGCTAGTACTGATGACAAACAGCTGAAGAACAAGTCCTCAGCAGTTAAATCCTCTTCAGCTGATGATCAGCATAAGATGAAGAAAAAGCCATGTGAGATATGTGGCTTATTCAATCATCTCACTGATGATTGCTGGTACAAAAGGGGTTCCAAACTCAAGCAGAAGGAGAAAATTTCTGAGAGCATCAATAAAATGAAGAGTGAGTTTGAAACCAAGTTTGTACTGGCAACATCCAAGTCTAAAATCCCTAAGCCCAAAGCTAAATCTAAGGTAGGGATTTCTCAGACAACAGCTGAGGTTGCTCAGAAAAAGATGGTACAACATAGGAACTCATCATCAGTAAACTCCAATGTGTCTGAAGAGCTGAAGGCTTTATCACAAAACCAGACACAGTTGGTGATGATGGTTCAGCAACTAGTGGGAAGAGTCAACCACTTAGATGCTCCTATGTTGAAACCACAGAAAAGGAAGTCCAAGCCAAAAGCTTCCTCTTCTGTACCATCTTCTTCACCTCAAGCTGTCACACATAACACACCTGTTAGTGCTACATCTGTAGCTGAGATCAGACCCAAGGCCAAGCAGGTTTGGGTCTCCAAGACCAACTAACACATGGTTGTGTTTGCAGGGTTCTTCAACATGCCAAAGAAGCATCTGGTATGTAGACAGTGGAGGATCCATGCACATGACGGGAAGCAGCTCCCTTCTTAATGACTACTCTCAAGGAAAGAAGGGATTTGTTTCTTTTGGTAATGATGCAAAGGGTTACATCGTCGGAAAAGGCTTTGTTTCCAACGGGGAAATAAGGTTTGATGATGTTAACCATGTGGAGAATCTCAAGTACAACCTCTTGAGTGTCAGTCAAATGTGTGACAAAGGCCATGTTGCCCTTTTCACAAGCCAGAACTGTAGGATTCTGTCATCCAAAGTTCTGAGTTTGATTGACAAGGCATTGGATGAACACACTCTCCTGAAGGCCAACAGGACAGGAAGAGTGTATGCCTTAGATCTTTCCAAAAAGATGGATCTAAAAGGCCATCCTTGCCTATTCTCCAAGGCATCTCCTCAAGAGTCTACACTATGGCATAGAAGGCTGGGTCATGTTAATTTCAAGAACATGAATCAGCTTATAAGCCATGGTTTAGTAAGAGGATTGCCTCTGAAGGAGTTCAAGTGTGAAGATGACTGCACTGCTTGCTTGAAAGGAAAACAACACAAAGTTTCATTCCCTTCAATAGAAGAACCTAAGTCCACTGCCTGCTTACAACTTCTGCACATGGATCTCTTTGGTCCTGTCAGAGTAATGAGCATGGCAAAGAAGAAATACTGCCTGGTAATTGTGGATGATTACTCCAGGTTTGTATGGACTTTCTTCTTGCACTCCAAGGATGAAGCAGCAAAGACAATAATGAACTTTGTGTTACAAGTAGAAAAGCAGTATTCCCTACAGGTCAAGTGTGTGAGGAGTGACAATGGAACAGAATTTAGAAATCACACACTTGATGACTTCTACCTGTCCAAGGGAATTAGAAGGCAGTTTAGCATTCCAAGAACTCCTGAACAGAATGGAGTGGTGGAGAGAAAGAACAGGACCCTCATTGAAGCAGCAAGGTCAATGTTGGCTGACTCAGGGCTGCCACTGACCTTTTGGGTTGAAGCTGTCAATACAGCTTGCTATGTACAGAATAGAGCCTTAGTGAATAAGAGGTTGATGAAGACTCCCTATGAAGTTCTTCATCATTTGGCCCCTCTTATTTCATTCTTTAGAGCCTTTGGGTGTCCTTGTTTCATTCTCAACACTAGCAACCCACTCCATAAGTTTGCTAGTAAGGTGGATGCAGGGTACTTTGTTGGTTATTCATCAACTTGCAAAGCATACAGAGTCTTCAACTGTAGAACCAAAGGGGTTGAAGAAACTTTGCATGTTAAGTTCAATGAATCTCCAAAGGACAAGATTCCACAAAACCCTGTGGAGATGTTTGATCTGGACATACTGCAATATGTTCCTTATCAACCTCCATCTGTTGAGCCTGTCAACAGATCTCCACCTGGTGGTACTGAAGATGATGAAGTCAGTACTCACCTCTTCAAGTTCAGTGACAACCTGCCTAATTCCACTGAACCTGATGCTCCTGTAGCCTCAGCAGCTCCATCCACTACAAATGCTGATGAGATTTCTGCTTGCTCTACTTCATTTGAGCTGCCATCCTCTACATGGTTTCAGGAATCTCCATCACCATCTGTTGCTGCTGATGGGTTTACAAACACTTGCACAGATATCATAGTTTATCAAGAGCTCAAGAATCACCCCACTTCACAAATCATTGGTGATATTCATGCTGGAGTCTCAACCAGGAATCAATTGTCCAACTTCTGCTTCTATGCTCTCTTCATCAGTCAGCAAGAACCAAAGAACTATCATATTGCTTTAAGAGACAATGGATGGGTGGAAGCTATGCAGCTTGAGCTACTTCAATTCAAGAAACAGCAAGTGTGGGAGCTTGTTCCATTACCCAAAGGTAAGTGTGCTATAGGCACCAAGTGGGTATTCAGGAACAAAACAGATGAGAAGGGCCAAATTGTCAAAAACAAGGCCAGACTGGTTGTTCAAGGGTTTGCACAGGAGGAAGGAATCGATTATGATGAGACCTTTGCACCTGTGGCCAGACTAGAAGCAATTAGACTGTTCTTAGCTTATGCTGCCTTTCACAGTCTCAAGGTTTATCAAATGGATGTCAAAAGTGCCTTCCTATATGGAAAAATCAAAGAAGAGGTTTATGTGTGTCAACCACCAGGCTTTGAGGACAATAAACATCCTGATTGGGTGTACAAGCTTGATAAGGCTCTTTATGGGCTGAAGCAAGCACCTAGAGCCTGGTATGAGACACTCTCAACCTTTCTTCTAGAGAACAAGTTCACTAGAGGCACCATTGATAAAACCTTATTCATCAAGACTGTGGGACAACATAAGCTCCTTGTTCAGATTTATGTTGATGATATCATCTTTGCATCCTCTGATCCAAAGTTGTGTGATGAATTTACAAAGCTTATGAAGCTGAGATTTGAAATGAGTGCTATGGGAGAATTACAGTACTTTCTGGGCTTGCAAATCAAACAACTGGATGATGGAATCTTCATCCATCAGTCCAAGTATACCAAAGAGTTGCTGAATAAGTTTGATTTACAATCCTGTAAGCCCTGTTCTACTCCCATGAGCAGCATCACACAACTAGATGTTGATGAGAAAGGTAAAGCGGTTGATGAAACCCTTTACAGATGTATGATTGGATCCTTGATGTACCTTACAGCTTCTAGACCAGACATCATGTTTTCAACATGTGCTTGTGCTAGATTTCAGGCTGCACCTAAAGAATCCCATTTGATTGCAGTCAAAAGGATCTTTAGATATTTGCAAGGAACCCAATCACTAGGACTTTGGTATTCAGCTGGGCATTCATGCAAATTAGTTGCTTTCTCTGATAGTGACTATGCAGGATGTAAAGTCACCAGAAAATCCACTTCTGGTGGTTGCCAATTCCTAGGCAATTGTTTAGTTTCTTGGCAGAGTAAGAAACAAACATCAATTGCTACATCCACTGCTGAAGCTGAGTATATTGCTGCTGCAAGTTGTACCTCTCAAATACTCTGGCTTCAGAACCAACTTCTGGATTATGGCATTACTTAGACTAAGACTCCATTATTAATGGATAGTGCTTCAGCTCTTTGTATTGTTAAGAATCCAGTCCAGCACTCTAGGACCAAGCATATTGAGATCAGACATCATTTTATCAGGGATTGCTATGAGAAAGGTCTGATTGATCCTAAGTTTGTGCCTAGTGCTGATGAGCTTGCAGACATTTTTACTAAGCCTTTAGATAGTGCCACATTCCAAAATTTGGTACTAAGGCTTGGTATGCTGCAGCTTGATTGATTTGACCTATGTTGATGCTCTCAAACTCACAACTACTGAAGAGCAAAGGTCAAATACAAGTACTGATGAGTAATTTAGTCTTCAGCTCTTTCACAACTACTGAAGACTAAAATAACTCAAAGTACTGATGTACTTAATTTATTGTAAACAACTGATGTAGTGAGGTGGATTACAACTACTGATGTATGATTTTCAATAAATAAGCACTGAAGAACGAATTTTGCTCACAAGTACTGATGTGTAATCTTACACAAGTACTGCAAAATTTGTTCACCAGCTCGGAAGACTATTTCATCAGCACTTGTGAACATCTGATCACAAGAGCTGAAGGCAAATATTCTCCAGAGCTGAAGGGTCAATGAAACATCCGAAAGACAGCCAAAAGGAGCTGATGAGTAAATGTGGAGGCCAGTATGAAACAACTGATTTGACGGAAACAGCTGATGAGAAATTTCACATCAGCTGATACCAACAGCTGCTGTTTCATATCCAAACAACTGAGGGACAAAACCATGTCTTCAGTAGTTTCACAACTACTGATGACTAACACCAAGTCCTCAGCTGTTTACACCTGAAGCAATACCATGTCTTCAGTAGTTCACAACTATTGATCTCAGTAGTTCACAACTACTGAAGGCTAACACCAAGTCTTCAGTTGTTACAACGTCTGAAGAAGACTACTAGGTTATCAGTAGTTCATAACTACTGAAGATAGTAATTCTTCCGACGTTTACAACTTCCGAAGGACAAAACCAAGGTCTCAGTAGTTTCAACTACTGAAGACTAATACCAAGTCCTCGGAAGTTACAAACACTGAAGGTTAAAACCACGTCATCAGGTGTTATAACAACTGATGACTAACACCAAAACCTTCAGTAGTTTTCTTTCAACCTTTAGCCTACCCTATAAATATCTTACTTTCAGAGCATTTACTTCACTTGCCCTAATCTTACCAAACCCTCTGAAATTCCCACACACACCATTAATGGCGTCCTTGCACATAAAGCCTAGACACAACTGTGTCGCACATCTCACTAAATCGCCATTATGGACCAAGTTTCACAATGCCGTCGATCTCATGCACGACTCCCCATACAAAACGGCATTTCTCATCAACCCCACCATATACACCGACTCCTTGACGGAGTTTTGGACAAATGTGACCGTCCACACTGGAGAGCATGATGGCGAGGTCTCTCTCCGGTCCTCCGTCAACGGCCATACCGTGGTTATCACTCCAGCTATTATACGCCAAACCCTAAAGCTGGAAGATACCACCTACCCAACCTCCTACCCCAAAGGTACCTTGGATCTCTCATTCACATCCAACGACTACCAGGGTAACCTATCAGCCTCTACCTTGTTGAAGAAACATTTCCCTGACCCTCAACGATTGATCTTCCACATGGTAAATGTTTGTCTGGCTCCCAAAACCTCTTCGTGGGACCAGATGTCAACAAGGTGGCAACAGGTATTGTATTCTATCCTTGAGAAACAACCACTAAATTTTACTGATATTTTATTTTTGGAACTCAAGGACATGGTCACAAAATCTTTTTCTAACCGTTGGAACTTGTATCCACGGTTCATAATGGCCATGATCGCATACCAGCTTCAGGCTGAGGGACTAGTTGGCACTGGGGTCCCTGCCATGGCTGTTCAAGCCGAGGTATACTCCAGGCACAACACTGACCCCACACTCAAACAGGCTGGCCGGCTGCGAAAACCCACGCAGCTGGAACCCACAGCCTCCACCTCCAAATCCAAAGTCCCCACCAAGCCAAAAGCCAAAAAGAAGCCCACAAAGGCTACTCAGGGAGATGAGTCCCCTGAGGATGCCCCTGCCACACAAAGGCAGGATGTGCCTGCTGGTTCGATTCTCCCAGCAGGTACCACGACTCCACCCACCACAACCGCACAGGCTTCCTCTCAACAGGAGCCTGATGTAACCAATTTTGGGGCAACCACATTACTGGGGTCTTCCTCACTTGAGGAGGCTGCCATTGAAGAGCACAGTCCTCCCCATGTGCATACTGCTTCTAGCCCACATACTGAGGAGACTGCCCCACTAAGCCCAACACTGGTAATAGCCAGAGTGCTGACTGATCTGAGCACTCCACCCTCTCCCCAGAAACCTATCACCACTGGGGAGACTCCAACCGAAGAGAGGGTGGGCACAAGTGCTGATCAGAGCCCACAGCACAGAGAATCAGTTCACTCTCCCAGTGTGGCTAGGGAGAGAGAACAATCTGGTGAGGCTGCCACTTCCCCTGCATCAACATCTGAGCAGGGTGAAGCTGGTAACATCTCTAAGACCTCACCAGAGGCAATGGCCGATGATGGATCCAATCCGGAGGCCAGAAGTCCCCAGTACCATGAACAAGGGGCACATGTCATTACTGAGCCACACTCAGGACATGTTCATCCTGACAATGTCAGGAGGTCAGGTGATTCAGCTCATGCTGATGATGACCTGAGCTTCTTCTATGATGTAGTCGCTCAAAACACTATCCTAGAGGATGAGATAAGCAGACTCAAAGAGCTGCTTGCTCAGATGACTCAGGATAGAAGTCCATCTGCCACCACTACCCAACAGATGGCACCTTCACCCGAAGGTCTCACAAACACTGAGCCAACCCCACAAACTCGGCCACCAGCCCCTGCTTCTGGCACTAGCTCTCAGGGTCAGAACCCCCCTGAGCAGCTGGATGCTATCTTCCAGAAATCCCTACCTCTCATCACACCCATACTTCAAAATATAGTAATTCAGACCCTTGATGAGAGGCTTCCCACATACATACAACCCTTGGTGGAGGTTGCCGTTTCTAAGGCGCTTGCTGATAGTCAAACCCCAACCAATGCACCCAAAAAGGGGGAGACATCAGTGCAAGCCAAGAGGAAGAGGGGTGAGGAAGAGGGAGAGGCAGAGAAAGAGGTGGTGGTTGAGAGGGAGTTGGTTGAGGAGACTGGGAAGGTGAGGGAGAAGGGGAAGAGGAAAGAGAGGGAGGTAGAGCCAATAAAAGTGACTGACATCCAAAAGGATTTCAGTGTCACTGATAAGAATAAGGGAAAGGGAAAGAAGGTGGCTGATCCTGATCTAGCAGCCCTTGTCAAGGAGGCTGATGCTGAACGTACCCGTTCAATGAACAAAGTCATTGAACAGCTGTTCAGGCAAGGCTTTGACAAGGACACTGCCTTGCTAGATCAAGAGATCAGGAATATGGAGAAGAGGGAGATTGAGTACCGATGGACTACTCTTACCCAAGAGGAAAGACAAAAACTTGAGGCTATGAGTAGGTTCACTTCGAAGTACCTGGGCAGACCAGTCCTTGATGTTAAGGCATGGACCAGGGACAGACTCTTGGCAATAACCACCAAGATCTGTTCAGCTGGTGATTTTACCAAGGGACTGGTCGCTGAGGCCCTATCTGAAGCCGGTGTTGGGAACAGGACACTGCTAGTAAAGCTAACCAAACCAGCCCTTATCTCCAGGCTGCTAGAGGTGCCTGCCAACATTCCCACACCAACCACCAAACCACAACCCACAAAACCAACCCCTTCACCACCAAAACCCACAGCCAATGATCCACCCTTGATGAAGAAGAGAAGGGTGTTGAGGCTGCAAGAAGAAGAAGAGGATGAGGAGGATAGCTTGCCTATTTCAGCAGTTATACCTTTACCCAAAGCCAAATCACAAACCATCACTCCCACCTCACAGCAGGACACTGTGAGGGCTAAGTTAGAAGAGGAGGAGCAGCAAAAGCGACATGATGAGGAAATGCTGAAAAGCATTGACAAATGTTATGCTGCTTCGACCTCTATAATAAATATGCAGAAAGAAGCTATGAGATTAGTCACCTTGAAACAAACCTATCAATATGAAAGGGATAAGGTGAGAAGTTGGCCTGACCCAAGGGTGTCTCACAGGATAGTCAAAAAGGACATGCCTGTGAGATACAAAAGCCAACTAAAGAGAATCGTAGATGAAGTGATCTCTGTGGCTTTTGTAATAACACCCTGGGAAATAGTAGAGGAATTCGAGAAAGCCTATAGAGCCGGCCGATCACCCTTTTCAATGCTAGATAATAGGGTGGTCAGGAAGGGTCTGGTCTATAAGAGGCTTGAGAATTTCCATAGGGACGAGCTCAATCTGTTGTTGGAGGGTAAACATCCTGATGAGTTTGCATACAGGCAAACCACAACACTTGAGCTCAAAAATAGAAGACAGGTCAAGTTCATCTCAGAGCTGTACGGTCGGGAGGGATTGTTTGAAGGTGAGCCTGAAGACATGTCCAAAGAAGAACAAATGATCTTTCTTCAGGCCTACACCCGAGAATCCTACCGGCTTGTACATGGGAGGTAGATCTCATGGATGGGGGAACAGCTCTGTGTCCAATTCCCCAAGACAGAGCTCCCATCCATACTTAGCCAAACAAACACTTGAGACTACCTCTCCGGCCAGTGCTTATCTGGGTCAACTCCTAATCTGATCTAGGAGGAAATAGACCAATCTTTATGCCACCAATAAGTGGGACATCCAATAATTATAGGTTTTGCCTGCATTGGTTCAGGGGGAGTTTGTTGGACCAAAAGAACCAATGAGCCAAGATCAGGAAAACCTCTAAGTCCCACATGCCACTACAACAACAAGTGAAGACTCTCATCAGCTATTGTGCTCTCTTGCCGGAAGGTCAGAGAGGAACTGAGGACTCTCATCAGCTATTGTGTTCTCCTGCCTGAATGTCAGGCTCGAGAACATCTTAGTGCCAGCTCTCTGCTGAGATGATGAAGTCTGAAGAACAAATTCTGAAGATCAAAGAACTGAAGATCATCAGCTGAAGATATCAAAAGGCTGAAGATCTAAAGAACTGAAGATCTTCCGAAGCACAAAGTCTGAAGACAAAGACTGAAGACAACAACTGATGATATCTACTGAGATCATCAGTTGTTACATCTTCCGAAGCTGTTCTATCTTCCGAAGCAAAGTCTGAAGAAAAAGACTGAAGACAACAACTGATGATATCTACTGAGATCATCAGTTGTTACATCTTCCGAAGTAACATCTTCCGAAGTTTCATCTTCCGAAGCCAAGTCTGAAGATCAAGTACTGAAGACAGAGTTTGTCTCAACAACTGAAGAAGTCCTCTTCAGTTGTTGTGGTGGTTTTTCCTTTTCCGAAGTTTATTTTGTGTCAGTAGTTGTACAACAGCTGAAGAGAATGTTCTTCAGCTGTTATAGTTTCAGTAGTTTACTTTTGTCAGTACTTAGGAACTTTTGTAAGAGGATGTCAGTTGTTGACATCTTCAGTAGTTTTATGTTTTGTCAGTTGTAATTTGAATATTCAGTGATGTCAGAAAAAGGACATCACGCCCATCCTTTTGCCGCCTATAAAAGGATGGGTAACCATACTGTTTTAATTGCCGAAACGTGCGAACCAATAGAACATTTATTGTTTTGCAGAAACTCTTCTCTCTATGTTCATGCTTTAATTTGAAATATCTTTTATGTTCTTGCTTTAATTGCTAATTAATGAGCTAAAACCGCTGCAAACATAATCTAATTGATCAACACGAGAGGCTGAGATCCTGTCACAATTCATGGCCTTACTGACCTGCCTGTTCGAGCATTTACTCTATCAGGGTGAGGGCACAACAGATGCAACCCTCCTTTATGTAAGGCCCCGTTCCCAGGAAACCTCACAGTTGGTTAACCATAACATAAAATCAGTTTAATAACAAAACATTGCAGCGGAAGATATTTAAACATTCATTTAAAACTTAAAAACCACATTGTACTCATACATTTGTCCTTTAAATGCAAACAAAACATATTCCTTGTTCATTAATTACAATAAAGACTTCATTAACAGGAATGCCATCCACATCTCCCCAAGTAGCTTCGTGGTGCCATCCTCAGCATCAGCGCTTACCTGTCCATTATTATGCATAAAAAGTCAGCTACGCTGAGTGAGTTCTAGTTTTATATAAATAAGAAAATATAATCTTTTATCCTTTCATATAATGAACACGCATACATCATACTACAAACATTACTTGCATCACATTAGGCACGTTCATATTCTTTCATTCTTTCATTTCATTTCCCTTCATCATAGGCGAGATTTGCACAAAGCAAGATCTCCATGTTGATTGACAACGAATGTCAATCCCCGTCGGTACACGTTATCCATGGTCGCTACCCCCGACGGTTGATCGATCCCCGTCGGTACACATCTTCATGGTAGCTTCCCCCGACAGTTGATCCACACTGGTAGGCACATAGCCCGCTCATGAATACGGATCCATCATCATACATCAGACTCACATAAGTGAAGTCTATCATAGTGCTTGCAAGACTTTTCATCATCAAACGGGCCCGGGGGTAACATTCGTTAAGTTCCACTTCTCATTTATATTATCTTTCACTTAAAAAAATATAATACGTAACTTATTAAGTACACAACATACCAAGTACTAGTCATCATAACACGTAACCTACCCTCCGCGGGACAGCGGGGGTTCGGGGGCGGCAGCCCCTGATAGCGGGGTTCTAGGGGCAGCAGCCCCTAGTGGGGTCCAAGGGGCAACGCCCCTGGCTGGGGCCGGGCTGCCAGGTCAGCGCGCCCGAAAATTATTTTGAGCTACTTAAACGTCACATTTTACTTTAGAAAAATGTATTTTCTTGTTAAAACACCTTGAAATCCTTATCTTGAAAACCTTATGTTTACTATGCATAATAGCCCCAAAAACAGGGAAAAACGTTTAAATAAGGGGATCTAGAACTCACCTAAACTTAGCAAATAGCTTCAATCCTAAGTTACTTAAGCTATAGTCCAAACACTAGCTGCACGAAAGTTAACATGCAAAAACGTCATTTTCTTCATAGTTTCGGCCATAGTAGTTTCGCTGGGCAGCACTTCTGCTAGTTTTGTTAGACAGATTCGCTGCCTTGAGCGCCCAACTTTCGTTGAAATTTCCTAGTTTCGCAATGTCTAAGGATCAATCAAAGTTTTGGCGGGATTACCAGCGAAACTGTAGTTTCGCTACAGCGAAACTGTAGTTTCGCTGGAAGTCTCCTAGTCCCACTGAATGTATACACAGTTTCGCTGGATGAGTATCCAGTTTCGCTGGATCGGGTCACAGTTTCGCTGGATGCATAAAAATGACGAGCCAACCCGTTTTTAACCCAAAATCTTAGCTTTTTACGTCCAAATCCTTGGTTTACCTTCCATGAAACCATTTCTAACCTTTTTACACGTTTTCACACGTAAAAATTTGACCTTTATGTGTTTCTTTGAGACTTTTAAAACCCCAAAACCCTAGAATCCGGGTTTGATCTACAGAAGGCATTATAGGTCGATTCTTACCTTGTTTGTTGCTCCTTTCCTTGAGATTTGATGCCCAAACGCCCAGATCTCCCATTCGTTGACCTTTGAACCCCCAAATCTTGAGTTTCTTGCACTTTCTCTCTCTACTTTCTCTCTCTATGAAATTTTTGTTGCTAGGGCACAAATGGAGAAGATGGTGGTGTCTTGGGCAGGTTAAGGGCTGGTTATGGGCCTTAATCTTGTCCATGAATCCCACATAGCCCATAATCCTTTTTTTATTAAATCTCCATTAGTTAGGCCCACTTATCCTTAATGACTCGTTTTGACTTTTCGGGGTGTTACAAGTCTCCCCCTCTTATTTAGGTTTCGTCCTCGAACCCTGTCAGTCGTCAAACAATTGAGGATAAAATTTCCTCATCTCCTCCTCAACCTCCCACGTAGATTCTGATCCTTTTCGGTGCCTCCACTGTACTCGTACAAGTGGAACTACTTTATTACGTAAGCGCTTTTCCTTCCAATCCAGGATGGCCACCGGCTGCTCTACATAGTTCAGTCGCTCATCGACTTCAATGTCCTCTAATGGTACCAATGCATCGTCGTCTGCTAGACATTACCTAAGATGAGATACATGGAACGTAGGGTGAATTCCACTCAACTCATCAGGTAATTCTAGTCTGTAGGCCACTTTCCCTACCCTTGCGATAATACGGAAAGGCCCTATGAACCTTGGGCTTAACTTTCCCCTTTTTCGAAACCTGATAATCCCTTTCCAAGGCGATACCTTAAGCATAACCTTGTCACCAACCTCAAATTCTATAGGTCTACGCCTCTTATCAGCATAAGACTTCTGGCGATCCTTTGCAGCTTTCATGAATGCCTTGATCTTATCTAACTTCTCAGTTGTGACCTCAATCACTTCAAGGCTCCCCAATTCCTTTTGCCCGATGTCACCCCAACACACGGGCGTTCTGCACTTCCTACCATACAACATTTCGTAAGGGGGCATACCAATGCTGGCATGGTAACTATTATTATATGAGAACTTCGCCAACGGTAAGTGCTCATCCCAACTTCCTCCAAAGTCGATTACACATGCTCGTAGCATGTCTTCTAACGTTTGAATAGTTCTTTCCGACTGACCATCCGTTTGGGGGTGGTAAGCCGTACTAATATGCAGTCTAGTCCCCATTGAGTCGTGGAACCTCTTCCAGAATTTAGACATAAACCGCGTGTCCCTATCCGAAATGATAGACACTGGCACGCCTTGACGAGCCACGATCTCCTTGATGAATAGATCTGCCAACTTCTCAGAGGAAAACGTCTCATGAATTGGTAGGAAATGGGCGCTCTTTGTTAAACGGTCAACAATCACCCAGATAGCGTCACTTCCTCTCACCGTGCGAGGTAACTTCGTGATGAAGTCCATTGTGATGTGTTCCCATTTCCATTCGGGGATGTCCAAAGGCTGGATCTTTCCATATGGCTTTTGGTGCTCTGCCTTCACTTGCAGACAAGTCAAGCACTTGCTCACGTACTTAGCCACGTCTCGCTTCATTCCCGACCACCAGTAATCTTTCTTCAGATCCTGATATATTTTTGTGGCACCGGGGTGAATGGAATATCGTGTTTTATGAGCCTCGTCCATGATCTTCTCCCTCAGATCCCCGTAGAGAGGGATCCACATCCTCCCAGATCAGGTTCTAACACCCAGAGTGTTCTCCCCCAACTCTGAAACTTGTCTTTTCATCCTTTCAGGGTTGACTCTGTCCTCACTTAATGCCTCATCCTGGAATGCCCTCACTTGTTTCATAACATCAGGCGTCATGATTATCTGGCAAGCCCTCACCCGAATTGGTTCGGGTCGTCCCTTTCGGCTAAAGGCGTCAGCAACCACATTAGCTTTGCCTGGATGATAATGAATTTCGCAGTCATAGTCCTTGATCAGTTCCAGCCACCTCCTCTGTCTCATATTGAGTTCTTTCTATTCAAAGAAATACTTCAGACTCTTATGATCAGTGAAGATGGCGCACTTGACCCCATACAGGTAGTGCCTCCAAATCTTCAATGCAAACACCACCGCGGCCAACTCCAAATCATGGGTAGGATAATTGGCCTCGTGGACTTTTAATTGTCTAGAAGCATAGGCTATCACCTTCCCTCGTTGCATCAACACGCAACCCAATCCTGCATATGAGGCATCCAAGTAGACTACAAGGTCCTCGTTCCCCTCAGGTAGCGTCAGGACAGGGGCTTGTGTTAACCTCATCTTTAGTTCTTGGAAGGCGTTCTCCTGATCAGGACCCCATTCATACTTCACGTCCTTCCGGGTCAACTTAGTCAATAGGGAAGCTATCTTGGAGAAATCCTGGATAAACCTCCTATACTAACCTGCCAGACCTATGAAACTGCGAATCTCGGATGGCGTCTTTGGAGGTTCTCACTGCATTACCGCTTCAACCTTCGCAGGATCCACCCTGATCCCCTCAGGGTTAATCACATGACCCAGAAATTGAACTTCTCGGAGCCAAAATGCACATTTAGAGAACTTAGCATATAACTTCTGGCTTCTGAGTGTCTCCAATACTTCTCGGATATGATCGGCATGTTCTTCTTCACTTTTTGAATAGATCAATATGTCATCGATGAACACTATTACCGATCTATCCAACATCGGCCGACATACCCGATTCATAAGGTCCATAAAAGCAGCAGGCGCGTTGGTTAAACCAAAGGACATTACGAGAAATTCGTAGTGTCCATAATGCGTACGGAATGCTGTTTTAGGAATATCTTGATCCTTCACCTTCAGTTGGTGATAACCAGACCGCAAATCTATCCTCGAAAACCAGCAGGCACCCTGAAGTTGATCGAACAACTCGTCGATCCTTGGTAGCGGGTACCGATTCTTTACGGTCAGCTTATTAAGCTCGCGATAGTCAATGCACATCCGCATGCTACCATCTTTCTTCTTGACGAATAAAACTGGAGCACCCCATGGAGAGATGCTTGGCCGGATGAAACCCTTATCCAATAAATCTTGCAACTGGTCCCTCAGTTCTACCATCTCTGATGGAGCTCACCGATATGGTGCTTTAGCGACGGGCTGTGCTCCCGGTAACAACTCAATCTGGAATTCGATTTCGCGGTCAGGCGGCACACCAGTCAGGTCTTCAGGAAAGACGTCAGGAAAATCGCGCACTACCGCCACGTCGGATAATTGTGGCTCTAGCGCGTCCACATCTTTGACGTAGGCCAAGTAAGCGCTACACCCACGTCTCATGTACTTTTCAGCTGTGATCATCGACACGACCTTCGGCACACAACACACCTTATCCCTACGAACCGTAACAGAACTACCATCGAGCGCTGTTAGACGAATCATTTTCTTGCTACATACAATATTGGCTTCATAGCTAGCTAACCAATCCATGCCTAACACCACATCAAAACCTCCTAAGGCCATAACATGTAACCTAGCAGGGAACTTACAATCTTCTAACTCAATCAGGCAATCCTCAATCACTTCAGTTATCTCAGTGGACTTACCAATGGCTATTTCTACATAAAAGGGCTCGTCTATCTTTCTACTCTTATCATGCAATAAACGACAAAAGGCAGTAGACATAAAACTCCTACTTGCACCAGAATCAAAGAGCACAGAAGCACATTCGTCATCCACCAGAAACATACCTGAAACTACTTCTGGATCCGCCCTGGCCTCCTCACGGGTTATGTTGAACGCCCTCGCCTTTGCCTTTAAACCATCACCCTTTCCTTTATCCCCAGCTTTAACCGTTCCTGGTCCTCCTGATTTTCCTTTCTTGCAGTCCTTCTCTGCATGTCCTATCTCGCCACACTGATAGCACTTCACCACCTTGCACTCTCTAGCATAGTGGCCCTCGCCCCCACATTTAAAACACCTTCCAGTCCCAACTCTACACTCCCCTAAATGGCATTTTCCACACTTTCTACAGGTACCCCCTTCACCTGTATTTCCCTATCTCCCTGATTGATCTTCAGCTCTCATCCTCTTCTCTCCACCATCGAAGTTATCACCTCCGAACCTCTTCCCATTTCCATTCTTGTTCCCACTCCACTTCTCCACTTTCTTCTACGCAGGCACTTGGTCTCTTTCGTCGTACAGTCTCCCAGCTAAATCCACCACCGACCTGAACGTGCCTGGTCTGACTGCAATCATGTGCCTCCTGATATCCACAGGCAAACCCTGTATGTACCTCTTGATCTTCTTGGATACAGGTGTCACCATGTCGGGAACAAGTCTTGCAAGTTCATTGAACTTGTAGGTATACTCTTGATGAGTCATGTTCCCAGCCTCCAAATACAAGAACTCTTTTTCAATCTTGTCTAATTCCCGATGAGGGCAAAACTCCTCCAGCACTAACTCTTTCAGCTCAGACCACCTCATCTTGGCTATCGATCGCTTTCCTTCAGCCTGGACAATATCTTCTTGCGACACACGATGTTTGCTTCATAGGTTGCTAACCAGTCCATCCCTATTACTATATCAAATCCACCTAGGGGTATCACATGTAACCTAGCAGCAAACCTATGACCTTCTAGTTCTATGGCACAGTCCTCTATCACGTCAGTAATTCTAGTGGACTTACCAATAGCAGTTTCTACATCGAATGGTGCACAGACCTTTCTACTACTAACAGGCAACTTAGCACAGAAATTAGTAGAAATAAAGCTCCTACTAGCACCAGAATCAAACAATATAGAGGCACAAGTTTGGTTTACCAGAAACATACCTGACACAACATTGGGATCAGCTCTGGCTTCCTCCTGGGTCATGGTGTAAGCTCTAGCACCTGCCCTCTGCCCTCCTTCCTCCGGCTTCTTCTTCTCTGCCCCAGAGCTCTCTACCCTTGGCTTCTTATAGTCTCTAGCGATGTGGCCAGGCTGACCACACCTGAAGCATACGTTCATCCCCATTCTGTACTCACCAGTATGCTCCCTTCCACATTTGTCACACCTCCTCAGCCCTGATCCAGATGTGACCACACGTCGATCGCCTACCTTTGCCGCCTTATTGTTTGGAGCGGCTCTACCATGTCCAAACCGTTTCCCATTCTAGTTCCGACCACCACCATCCTTCTTATTCACCTCAGCCACCACCACCTCCCTCTCATCATATAATATGCCAGCCAAGTCAACCGCCGATCTGAAAGTGCTCGGCCGGGCGGCGATCGTGTGCCTACGGATATCCGCCGACAACCCCTGAATGTATCTCTTAATCTTTCATGACAGTGGTGTCACTTGATCGGGCACCAGCCGCGCCATTTCATTAAATTTGGTGGTGTACTGCTGGTGTGTCATTGTTCCCGCCTCCAGCTGCAGGAAGTCTCTTTCCACTTTGTCCATCTCTCTGTGAGGACAGAATTCCTCAACCACTAACTCTTCAATTCAGGCCATCTCATTCTTCTAATGGCCTTGCTACCCTCGGCTTGGACAATGTTGTCCCACCAGCACAACGCCGAGTCCACAAAGGAGTGGGTAGCGAATTTCACCTTCTGATTTTCACGACATTCACGGATATCGAGGACAGCCTCCAATTCCCTCACCCACCGGTGAGCAGCTGCAGCAGTGCCATTCCCATCGAAAGTAGGGGGCTTGCATCTCATAAATGCCATATAGTTGCAGCCTCGGGTAGCCTCCAGCGCAGGCTCTTCTTCTTCCTCGTCCTCATCCTCAAAGAGAACCGTTTCCGGCTCTGGTTGTTCCCGTCCTCCCGAGGACCTGTTTCTTTCCTTCCTTTCCCCTTCCTTAACCGCCTTGATCACTTCGGTCACCACAGACGGTAGAATCGTCTGCATGACCTGGTGAACCTCTTCCACCACAGCCTCCTTTACTAAGGCTCTCAGATTGGCGCTCTCGTCGCCACCCTCCGGATGGGGGGTCTCTGGTTCTTCATGAACCACTTTCTCGACTCTGGGTCTCCCTCTCTTAGGTCGCGAAGCAGCACCGTGACCTGCACCACGAGAGGCTTTTGAAGATCTACCGCCAGCCATCCTCAAAAAGCACACTATAAGATTCAAACACTACCGCGGTCATTCAAGGTAATGCTCAGTTTATGTCAAGTATAGTAAGTCTCTAATTACAGTGGCCAGTTGTGATTAGCCACGTACTTTACTCTTCACACCCCAAGCATCTCCTATCCTGACTTAATCAGTATCTAAACCTACTAAGAGCACATAATCAAATAGCATGCGCACATAATACCAGTTAACATTAGGAAAAGACATACCTGATGGCACGTAGCTATTCGGGCTGAAATCCCTCTAACTGTCCTATTTCCAGTTTAAGTTTAGGTTTTTTTGAAACTAATTTACCCAATTCACTTAAACTATGGCTCTGATACCAACTTGTAAGGCCCCATTACCGGGCACCTCACAGTTGGTGACCGAAATCATCAATGCAAATCCTTAACTCGTTGATCTTGTAACTATTCGAATTTCATATGTTTGACTGATGGGAAACTATCTAATCGGTTCTCTAAACCATTCTGAGCCATCAATCGCACAAACAAAGCAGTCAATCAAACCATTTGATTACCAATTTTAGCCGAACCTGCAACTTAGCCGTTGTCCATCTTATGGGTTCCATTACTCAAAATTGAGAGAGGGAAACCGATCATCATCATCATACGAAGCTCTCCAAACGTTTAATTGAATCACAACACCACGAATCATCCAAATCTAAATCTATCACAATCGTGACCCTGTTCATCGTACTCACCGATTTCTTCTTCAAATCCAGGTAATTAGATCTATACATAACCTCGGTTTTACTGGGCGAATCAAAGCCCTAACTTTAATTCCGTTAACAACTCCGAATTCGTGGTCAATTTGATGCAAATTGATTCTAGGGTTCTTGAGAATTGTGGGTTTTTGAAACTAACGCTTTTTAAACATTGTAATAGGACATTTAACCAGATCGGGCTGTAGCCCAACTGGTAATTGGCGTGGTTTGTAACCGAGAGGTCCCGGGTTCGAACCGGGCCTCTAACATCTTTGTTTTTAATTAGTTTTTTTCACATTTTATAATTCAGAAAGGTGTTATTATATTACCAAATCAAAATAAAATTATTTTGTTAACTAAAAACAATTTAGAAATTATTAAGTTAATTTTTAAGAGTTCTGAAACTTATAATTCTTAATTTAAAGAATAAAAATACAATAAAAACAATATTAAATATTTTATATTTTATAAATATATTTTAACCCATACTTGAATTATTCCAAACGTATAATTAAACTTATCGGTTATAAATACTTTGAATAATAAACTACACAAATGATTACTTAATAATTATTTAAATATTATTATCTAATATGTTATATCATATCAGTTAATAAATTGATTCCTTAACTTTTATTTAAACTCTTGAAACTGATAACACAGTATAATATATCTATTATTCTTCTTTCTTATCTTATGGTATTGGATATTGTAATACTTTTATAGAAATCATTTAAAGGTTTAAAAACTTTATAAAATGATTTAAATCCTACAAGTCATTTAAATATGCATTCAGTTATCTTTAAGTAATTAATTAATTAATTCTATTTACACCTCGTATTTACTCTTTATTAAATTAATCATTGAATCATTCACTATCATTCTTGGTCTTAAGTGAGTTGTATTTTTGTAAAACCAAAACATAAACGATTTATTATTTCATTTAACTATTTAAACCCTAAATTTCCAATTGAAACCCTAGTTCATGTTTATTCATTACTCTTACCTTTAAACTTGACCTTGGTATATATATACGTTAGGTATCTCGTAAAAGAAATCGTTGGAGCCTCGTTTAATCTCTTATCATCATTCTTATGCTTATATCCATATGAGTATTTCCATACCCTTTTTTTCTTATTTTCATACTTTGGGGTGAAACATGTTAACTTATATCATTACACTTGTAAACTATTCGAGTCTTGTAAACTTTATGGCAATTTACTTGTGTGTTGTGGTTAGTTGAACTTTTGTGGTTACCATGTTATGGCGTTATATGTACAATCATTAACTATTGCTAGCTCAGCGAAGTCATAGATCTATGAGCCAGACAAGCCTGCTTGGTTGATCCAAGTACACTTAGCTGATCGTATATACTTTTAACGTTTGAGACTTGTAAAACTTTGTCGAGGTTTGATTGTTGCATTGTTCATAACATCCTTAATCACTTTATTCACTAACTTATGACTTGAATTGCCATCTTTTATATATGCTATGTATTGAAAACTATGGAATGCTCACCAACGTTTTTATGTTGACTTTTTATTTTTAACATGTTTCAGGAATACCTCAAGTATGTGTTCTACTCTTTGAAGCTTATCACATCTAGGATTGGACCTAGAGATAAATAGATGAACTTGTTATTTATGTATTTATACTTGATGCATCTTTGTTTGAGCCTTTCACTTGTAATGTACAATTGAATCTTATGATTAATATATTTGGCTTTTAATAATAGCGTTATGTGGCTGTGAACAATCATAACCCTCACACCTCGACGATTCCGCCGTCAAGGTTAGGGTGACAGAGATGAAGGAATTAATGGAGCAACTGCAAGAGTTACTCGATAAGGGGTTCATCAGACCGAGTATCTCTCCGTGGGGTGCTCTGGTCTTGTTTGTAAAGAAGAAGGACGGTAGCATGGGGATGTGTATCGACTATCGTGAATTGAACAAGTTAACGGTGAAGAATCGGTATCCATTGCAGAGGATTGACGACTTGTTCGATCAGCTCCAAGGTGTCAGTTGGTTCTCAAGAATAGATCTTCGATCTGCTTACCATCAGTTGAAAATGAAGGAGCAAGAAATTCCAAAAACAGCTTTTCGTACGCGTTATGGACATTATAAGTTCCTTGTAATGTCTTTTTGTCTAACAAACGCGCCAGCTGCTTTTATGGACTTGATGAATCGAGTGTGTCGGCCGATGTTGGATAAATCAGTGATTGTGTTCATTGATGATATCCTGATTTATTCGAGGAGCGAAGAAGAGCATGACGGTCACATTCGGAAGTGTTGGAGACGTTGAGGAAGGAGAAGCTGTATGCTAAGTTCTCCAAGTGCGCATTCTGGTTACGCGAAGTTCAATTCTTGGGTCACGTGGTGAACCCGGAAGGGATTACGGTGGACCCGGCAAAGGTGGAGGCGGTGATGCAATAGAAGTCTCCAAAGACGCCATCCGAGATCCGTAGTTTCTTGGGGTTGGCGGGCTATTGCCAACGGTTCATCCAAGACTTCTCCAAGATAGCTTCCCCGTTGACTAAGCTGACCCGTAAGGATGTGAAGTTTATATGGAGTCAGGAGCAGGAGAAGGATTTCGAGGAGCTAAAGGCAAGGCTGACGCAAGCTCCTGTCCTGTCGTTGCCTGAAGGGAGCGAGGATCTGGTGGTTTACTCAGATGCTTCATACTCAGGATTAGGTTACGCGTTGATGCAGAGGGGCAAGGTTATAGCCTATGCATCCCGACAACTGAAAGTTCATGAGGCCAATTATCCTACTCATGACTTAGAGTTGGCGGCGGTGGTCTTTGCATTGAAGATTTGAAGGCACTATCTATACGAGACGAAGTGCACAATATTCTCGGATCACAAGAGCTTGAAGTACTTCTTCGAGTAGAAGGACTTGAACATGAGGCAGAGACGATGGTTGGAGCTCATAAAGGATTATGATTGCGAGATCCACTATCATCCGGGCAAGACCAACGTAGTGGCAGATGCCCTTAGCCGAAAGGAGAGACCCGAACCGATCCGGGTGAAGGCGTACCAATTGATCATGACCTCCGATGTGATGGCGCCGGTCAAGGAGTTTCAAGATGAGGCATTAAAAGAAGATCATCTTAACTCTGAAAGGATGAGAGGCTTAGTCACCGAAGTGGGTGAAAACACTCTCGATGTTAGAACCCGATATAGGCGGATGTGGATTCCTCGTTACGGAGGGTTATGGGAAAAGATTCTGGATGAAGCTCATAAAACCTGATACTCCATTCATCCCGGTGCTACTAAAATGTATCAAGACTTGAAGAAGGATTATTGGTGGTCGGGTATGAAACGCGACGTGGTGGAGTACGTGAGTAAGTGCCTTACTTGCTTGCAAGTGAAGGCAGAACATCAGAAGCCATACGGGAAGATCCAACTGTTGGATATACCCGAATGGAAGTGGGAGCACATCACCATGGACTTCATTACTAAGCTACCTCGCACGTCGAGGGGATGCGATACTATTTGGGTGATTGTCGAACGACTAACAAAGAGTGCCCACTTCCTACCGATCCGCGAGACGTATTCATCCGAAAGATTGGCGGATCTGTTCATCAAGGAAATCTTAGCTCCTCATGGCGTGCCGGTGTCTATCGTGTCGGATCGTGACACCCGGTTTACATCAAAGTTTTGGAGGAGATTCCATGATGCAATGGGGATGAGGCTACACATTAGTACCGCATATCATCCTCAGACGGACAGCCAATCTGAGAGGACGATACAGACGCTCGAGGATATGCTTCGAGCATGCGTGATCGATTTTGGAGGAAGTTGGAATGATCACTTACCGTTAGTAGAATTTTCATACAACAACAGTTATCATGCCAGTATTGGTATGCCCCCATATGAGATGCTATACGGTCGGAGGTGTAGGACGCCCGTATGTTGGGGAGACATTGGGCAGAAGGAGTTAGGAGGCATTGAGGTCATCGAGGCTACGACTGAGAAGCTAGAAAGAATCAAAGCCTTCATGAAGGCGGCAAAGGACAGACAAAAGTCGTATGCCGACAAAAGGCGAAGACCGATTGAATTCAACGTGGGTGATAGAGTAATGTTAAAGGTCCCGCCTTGGAAGGGAATCATACGCTTCAGAAAGTGGGGCAAGTTAAGCCCCAGGTATATAGGGCCTTTCCGAATCATTGCTCGAGTGGGAGAGGTGGTCTATCGGTTGGAACTACCCGATGAATTGAGTGGAATTCACCCGACATTCCACATATCTCATTTGCGGAAGTGCTTGGCAGACGAGGATATGGTTGTACCACTGGAAGACATTGAAGTAGATGAGCGACTCAATTACGTGGAGCAACCCGTGGCGATTATTGATCGTAAAGAGAAGAGGTTAAGGAATAAAGTGGTTCCTCTCGTGCGTGTACAGTGGAAGCACAGAAAGGGATCTGAGTCTACGTGGGAGACTGAAGAAGAGATAAGACAGCATTACCCTCATCTGTTTGAGGAATAACAGGTTTTGGGGACGAAACCTATATAAGGGGGGTGGACTTGTAACACCCGGATATTTTTATAGACAAGAAAGAAAGAATAAACGCGAATAAAGAGGAGAAATATAATGTAACCCAAATTTGAGGGGACAAAAGTGTCAAAAGGACAAAAGAGTACATAAAGTTGGTGTAAAAGGTGGGCATGGCCGCCCACCCTCTTTTCACCATTCTTTTCATTCGAAATTTTAGAGAGAGAGAGCTGAGACCTTCAGATTTTTATAAGAAGAAGAAGACAAGGCTGATTCCAAGGTAATAATTCATGGGTTATGTGTTCATGATGTGTTTTTGTCTCGGTTATGTGCTTATATGTGTTATATGCTCGGTTGTGTGTGTGTTTTTGTGGGTTTTAGGTTTAGAACTAGTAGCAAACGGGTTTTGAAGGGAGTCATACCCAAGTGATTGCTAAGGTGAGTTCTAGAACCCCTATGTTACATGTTTTAATCGGTTTTGTGGCTGAAAATGTATGTATGTATGTTTTCATTAAGTTGGGTTTTGTACCCGTATGTATAATGTATGTATGATGATGTTTATGAGTGTTTATGTGATATTCATGCTTAGAATGGTCATGATAAGCTATAAATAAGTTAGTATGATGTTTGAGGCTGGAACTAACTTAGAAACATGATAAACAGTTGGTTCATATGCCTGCCCAAGGCTCATGCACCTGAAATTTGCTTTAGAAATAACTAAGTGTATGTCATGCGCCCAAACAGTGTTTCATGCGCCTAAGTCTATGCCTTAGAATAATTAAGTGTTCCCATGCGCCTAAGTTTTCATGCGCCTGAACAGTACCTAAAGCGCCTAAAATTCCTTAGAAAATTTCTAAGTGTAGCTCATGCGCCTGAACAGTAGTTCATGCGCCCAGGATCTTTGACCAGAAAACCTAAGTATTGGAGCTCATGCGCCCCAATAGTGCTCATGCGCCTAGACTCCCAATGCTCCTAAGTGTCCTCATGCGCCTGAAAGGCTCATGCGCCTAAGTATTAAACTGTTAAGTGTTCGGTGGGGCGGCTGCATAGTGGAAAAGTGCCCGAACAGGGCTTATGCGCCCAAATAGTGTTGGTGCGCCCAATACTTAGAATTAAATGCAGCTTTGTGGGAGTTTGTGCATTTAGGGTTTTGACCAGATTGACTAGGGTTTTATTAAATGCTCATGATTATGTTTGATTGTCATTATGATCCTTTTTATTATTGTTCTTATTATTATTATTATTACGGTTATTATTATTATTAATATTATTATTATTAATATTATTATTGCATTGTAATATGTATCATTACGTGGTATGTTTATGACCGTAATGAAAAGTATTATCATTAACAAAGTGGAAAGATTAATGATGAAGAGAAGTGGAACGAAAATAATCAATGAAAGTCTTGCAAGCAAATGTATGGAGGTGCACGACCTTGTTGTCGTTAGCTCAACTGTGATACGGGTTAGCTACCCCAAAGGATGCACACATGGTCAATCGTAGATTGACAAAAGAGGTGAGCAACCTTGTTGTTGCAACAGACTCGCTTAGCATGCAATCCTTGAGATTGCCAATGAGGTGAGCGGCCTTGTTGACGCAACAGACTCGGAAATATAACGATAAAAGTGAGAAATGAATGGAAGAATAAAGAAAGTTATACCTTTATGTATGTATGATGCATGTTCATGTGATGAAGTATAGGAGAAAAGTTTTAATGAAAAGAGTATTTTCATATACAAATTACTCGAGGTATTTTAATGATGTTAAAACTAAAATTCACTCAGCAACGCTGACTTTTATGCATTTTCAGTTGGCAGGTAATTTGTTGCTGGGGATGGCACGCGGGAAAAGCTACTCGGCGGGGCAAGACTGACATCCATTCTTAATAGATATCACTGTTGTTTTGTAATGCAGTTTTCTTTTGTAATCTGATTAAACCATGGTGTATTGCTTAACAACAGTGTTTATAATGAAATGAATGGTTTTTGTTAAATTAATTCCGCTGCTTGAATTTGTAAACTTATAATATTTTAAGTAATTAATGCTGTGAATGACCAACTATGAGGTCTCCGGGAACGGGGCCTTACATTGTAAAATTCACATCAGATAAATATAAGTTCAAAATGTCCAAAAGTCATGGAATACTACATCACAAGAACAAAGGCCGGATTACTAAAGGATGATACTAATCCATTTATTATAATCCTTAAAACCTTAAGGTTTAGCCGTGAATATAAATATTAAAATACTTGTTCATTGTATGTTTATGTTCAATGTCTCATCTTTAAAGTTTATAATATCAAATTTCTGTGTTTGTTGTTCAATTCTTATTCTTGTGACAGTCCATGTTCTGATGGTTCTTATGGCCAATATTGAGAAAACTTTTTCATAAATATCAAAAGTAATGTTAATTGTTGATAGTGAGACGAAGACTGGTTTTGATGTACAGTTGGACCAATGATGTAATTTTCTAAAAGTTGGAACCAATCCCATAACATAAACATAACACATGAACCAACCATTTAATCAACTCTAATGCATAACTAATAAAACATTTTGTATAATTAAAAACAAATAAGTATTTAATTAACTAATGTTAAAAAAAGAAGTTTTGTATAATAGAGCAAACCCACTGTTATTTCATCACTTATAAGTGAAACATTTTGTAAAATTCATGTTTAAATGAACGGTTAGTATATGAAAAAAGCAAGCTAGTATTAATTTATTTGTGTAGAGTTTTAGTAAAATAGTTTATTAATCTAAAAAGTTTAAAAATGATTTTTAGTTGCTCTAATACGAGTCAAACATAGAGATGTAGAGTCAAACGAATTCTGATTGAACTCATTTCAGTGACATTGGAACAACGTCGTCGAACTCTACGATCTTAGCTTTTAGTGTTTAGCTTTTGAGTATTTAGCTGTATGTTACTATTTGGTTATAAATTTTGTGTTTTAAGCTTATTGCGACTTTTTTTCTTGTTTATTGTGCCTTTCATGTTCGTCAATATGTTTTTTTTGCTAATCATTATGTTTTATTGTTCGTAATTACCGATCATTGTGTCTTTTTTATGTGTTATTGTCTCTTTTTTTTAAATCTTTTTCAGAATAAGAAATATTTTTACTACCCGCTGGTTTTCCCATTCGGGCTAATGACTAATGGTCTTGTTTTCACTCAACAAGTTATTCGCCCAGACAAAATACGTATTGATATATGAGGTTCAACCTCACAATTATGACACGCCTATTTTGTATCCCAACTGAGGACTGGCATAACATGTCTTATCGTGTTTAACATGTTAGAGATGACGCGCAAAACTCACATAGCAAACATGCAAAAGACTTGTTTAACTACTTATATATTATGCCTTTAATTTTTTTATATGTTTTTATGAACCAAGAATGTGAAAATAATAGAGTCTACCCTTCCAATTTTAATTATTTTCAAAATTTTAAGAAAATAAAAAAAATTGTTATTAAACATATTTAATCGTGTCATAAACAGATCGGGACCCAGCTGATGCTTTTACATCTCCAGCAGTCACAACAAAGTGTCCAACGGTGTTAAAAAAAAGAACAAGAACACGGGCACAAGCAGCCACAAGATGGTGTAACCAAATTAGTAGCAATAATTTATTTTTATATATTTTTATAAACCAAGAATGTGAAATAATAGAGGAGACCCTTCAATTTTACTTATTTTCAAAAATGTAAAAAGTTAAAAAAAATATATTTTTTATTAAACATATTTAATCGTGTCATAAACAGGTCGGGACCCAGCTAATGCTTTTAAATCACCAGCGGTCACAACAAAGTGTCCAATGGTGTTAATAAAAACAAACAAACAAAGAACACGGGCAAAACAATAAAATAAAAGTGATCATGAACCAAAGACCCGGGAGAAAACACACAAACAATAAAATAAAAGTGATTATGAACCAAAACAAACAAACAAAAAAAAAGAGAGAGAGATTTTACGTGATGATGTGCGGGGTCCGCATATATATACAACACATGCTTCGGAAAAGATTTGAAAATATCGAGTTTCAAAGCACCACTATAGGACCATGAACCATATGTATTTCTTTCTTTTTGTTATTTTCCTTTAAAATGCTCTTCATTTCCTAAAATCTAAACTATGTGCTTGTTTTTATCGAAAATTCAAGAATTGTTTTCTTGAGATTATGTATATTACTCCGCTCTAAATTTAACAAACATGTTTCAGTTGTGGTGTATTGTCTTTTGTGACAACCGCTTGTTTAATGTTTTAAGTAGTCATATTTTTTTCTTTGAGCGACACAAATTGCATTATCTTGAAAAGGTATAGTCATGCTTCTTAATTTGTAGTAGACTTCAATTGAACTCTTTTTAAATATGTTGAGTCATTCAACTCGGTAAGTGAAATAATGTATGTTGGTCGACAATAAGTTACGTGCGGGTCTAATTAGCATAATGAATACTAGGGACTCTACAATTTTCTTGTAGCATAATCTCATATCTCAAGTCCTGTAATAAGTTTAAATAGTTATTTAATATGCTTGTGAAAGTGTCTCACTAAAAACCATGGTAGAAAAATCAAATGAAACAAAACCATAGCAAACAAAAATTATGCAATGTGCATCATAATTAACAACATACTTTATGGCCTACAATGACACTACTGGATTGTTTATTTTGCCTCATCAAAAACTTATTAAACCCATTGGGGAAAAAATAGTATATAGAAAAAAAAAAGTGTAACATATTGGATGTGAGTTAATTTCTCTGACATATGTGCTGGTTCTATGATTAGTTACCGGAATAGGAATTATATATATATGGCTACTGGATAGTAGTTATAAAATTTAGGCTGATCTCAGCCGTTAAAACCTATGAATTTATAATCTGGACTGTTTAAATTAGGAAGTTGTTTACTTGGGTGTAGGTTACATACCTTTGAAACCCACGGTTACTGAAACTGCTATGCAGTTCCATCTCTTCCGATGGTTCCAAGCTCCCCCACTTTCCTTCTTCTTCGGAGATCTACCATGTCGAGCAGTACAAGTACCTCACCACCCAGAGATTCATTGACATTCGAAGGAGCGGTCCATTTTGTTGCCTGAGATTTCTGATTTTGGGTTTTAGGGTTTCTTTTGCAATGGCGACTATCACAACCCTCCAATCAATCACCGAAGTTGTTTTCGTCGTTGTCTAATCGATCGTTGATTTTGTGTACAGAAACAGAGGGGCTTTACAAGATGGTTCCTCGGCGGTGGTGAAGAATCTTCTGTATGATCGGTGAGTTTCTTTCTTTGACCTTTTTCTCTTCAGTTTCAATATATATTTATTAGTTTTTTGTTACCTGCATCATTTATCTAATTTTAAGCATGGAGCATCGGGGATCAACTATTCTCTCTTCCAAAGGTACTTGTGGGTTTGGTCTGAGGATTATAAAACAAGTTTCGGTATAGTTGAAGGTTTCCAGATCGGAGATGTTGTTTAAATTAAACCCGAAATCAAAGTTTGTTGTTCAACAATGTGACATCCGTCACTTCAAGGTTTGTCATCTAACGTGAAATCTCGTTAACTATTCTTAGAGCGTTCATTTTTCATCTTCATAGACTATTGGTGAGGATATCATGGTTGATTAGCTTTCCGTTTTAGTGGTGTTATCGATATTGCGATCATATCATCCAAAACGGTCACGAACATCACAACCGACACCACTAATTATATTGTGTTATATATAATATAAACAACATTAAGCACATCCTTATAATTAGTATAACGCGCGTGTTTATGTCGTGTTCAACCGAAACAAGTTTGGCGATTCGGGAGCTAAGTGCAGGGACTAAACTTGACAAATTGCCAAACTAGGCTGGGTATAAATACCCTTTTCCTAGCCATTTCTCACCAGTTATTCTTCTTCTTCTTCACCATTTTTCTCCATTTCTCTCTCGATCTTGCACCAAGACTGCTTATTTTCGTCTCGTTTTCATCGTCAAGACCTCGGCTACAGCTGAGTCTACACGTTTCTTACAGACGACCTTGGTCGTCCCTTTTCTTGCGTTTACCACTGCGTTTTTAAGGTTTCGGGTGCTCGGGGCCAACCCGAGCACATACGATCGTGTGGGTGCATGTGAAGTAGTCCGGTATGTTCTCCTTTCTTATGTATGTGTGCAATGTATTTCTGGAAGTTCCGGTCGTGTAAAACTCGTGTTCGGGCAGCCGAAGGTCGCCCTGCACCTTCCTGCAATCGCGATTCTGTCGGTGCGACTGGGGTTGTCGCGCGACGGAACCGTGCGACTGGGGTTGTCGCACGGCTGGTTCATGCGACTGTCGGTGGGTGCGAAAGAGTGTGTGTCGCGCGACTGAGTGGCGCGACTGGGGTTGTCGCGCGACTGGGTCATGCGACTGTGTTTGTGTGCGAAAGAGTGTGTGTCGCGTGACTGGAGGCCTGTCGCGCGAAAGAAGGTCCAATCACGCGAATGAAGCTGATTCGCGCGAAGGGACGTTGAGTCGCGCGATTGGCTGTTGGGTCGTGCGACTGGTGATGCATGGTACGACTGAAGGCTTAGTCGCACGAATGAAGGTTCAATCGTACGAAAGTAGCTAATTCGTACGACTGAAAGTTAATTCGTGCGAACGGAGTGTCAGTCGTGCGTCTGGTCTTGTCGTGCGAATGGAGTGTCAGTCGTGCGTCTGGTCTTGTCGAGTGAATGGAATCATTGTGTGTGAAGCTTTCCTGTGTGTTGTGTGTGTTTGCGTGCAAGTATTACCCACGACCGAACCGAAACTGTCCGAACCTATTAATTATCATCTTATATCATATGCTCATTATTAATGCTTGTCGGTAACTGTCAATAGGTGTTGATTGTTCATAGCATTCTATTGCTGGGAATATTCGTCATTCGCGTTTATTATCTATTCTGTGAGTTTCGTGGCCCCTATTTACGCTCGTAATATTTTTAAACATTTTCCAACTTGGGGGAAAAGAATGCTCGCTTACTTAACACATTTTCAAGCATCTTCCTTAGTGGAAGTCTGCTGTAACTCTATGGTTAACTCATCTTGCTTATCTGGTTGGATGTTAATACATTGATGTTAAGGTCAATCAGATGTCAAGTAGCTGGTTTAGGCATCGTTCTAGGTATATCGTGGATGTGGTGGGAACGCTGCGGGGAACCCTATATATAAGCATCACCGGTATACTAAGAATGCGCTTAAACTGGGTTGCTTGATGATCTGATTGACTAAAACATGAATTGTTTGAATGTGATCCTATGCTAAGTTGCTACTACGTGCTATTACTTGATGCTATGTGTTGTGTGATGCTACTTGTGAATGCTATTGACCTTGGATGCTCTCGGCGGTTCTTCTTTGTGGGTCTACTTCGTGGTTCTTTTTGCCGAGCATCCATTACAACCATTAATTCCAGTAATGGGACCTAAGGATTGGTTTGGTTGTAATATATACGTATGCGCTTAGTGGATCTTGCTACGTCATTGCCCTTTCATACAACCATTAGTTCCAGTAATGGGACCTAAGGATTGGTTTGGTTGTAAATTAAATGTATGCGCTTAGTGGATCTTGCTAAATCTTTGTCCTTCATTACAACCCTTAATTCCAGTAATGGGACCTAAGGATTGGTTTGGTTGTAATCTATACGTATGCGCTTTGTGGATCTTGCTACGTCATAAAAACTAAACGTATGCGCTTTGTGGATCATGCTACGTCATTTTTAAACATGTTAAACAATTGAAAATCTTTCAATACAACCCTTAACTCCGGTAATGGGACCTAAGGATTGGTTTGGTTGTAAACAAAACGTATGCGCTTCGTGGATCTTGCTACGTCTTTTTAAACTATTTACACTTTGGAAATGCTTTCTTTACAGCCATCAAATCCCGTGAGGAACCAATGAATAGGTTTGGCTGTAGCTTTTTATACTGGTAAAACCGCCTACACATAAGTGTAGTCGAGGTAACTCTTAAATAACATACAAGTTGTTTTCATCTTAATATCACTTATTACTTAAAACCTGCGAAGCTCACCAACAATTATGTTGACCGTTTTGAGCATTTCTTTTCAGGTGATCAAGTTAATTGAAGTTCTAGGAGTGCTGCCTTATAGTGGAGACCCTAGGAAACATTTTTGAGACTGAACAATTCTTTTGTACATCGTTGCAGCCCACTAAACAATTAACATTCTTTTGAACACTTGTTCCCGAGTTGTGGGAAAACTAAACAATGTTAATCTATATGTTATATGATCATTTGATATTATGTTTATGACTATGCTGTCGTGAACATTGACTGAACACGACACAAGTCTCCATTTGTGTACGGGTGTCGTCATGACACGCTTGTCATCATATCTATATTGCATCTCTATTGTTAACCATGTGTTATGACGATCCTGTCTCGATCGCATTCCCCGTGTTTCCGCTATCAGGGGGGTGTGACAGACTGGTATCAGAGCCATTGGTTATAGAGAATTAGGCAATACACTTGACCTAGACTATAACCTAGGAACCTTCATGTAGAATGCATGCTAGGACTAGCTTGCATTTAATATTACATGTGTGTTCCTCTATACTTGTGACTTGACTGTATACGTGATTCTATACACATGTGCTTGCTATCTGATCATCCTGAGGAAGACACTATTACTCTTAGTCCTTCTCCATGGAATACCATTATACTAGAATCTTACATCGTATGCACACATCATATCATTAGGTTGAGTTACATAAAAAGAAGGGAACTTCGGTGATCACGCGTAGCGTTGATCTCGGATACTAATCTAGCCCTGACATAGTTATGCCCGAGATCCTGAAAGTATGAAGGATAGGCAACCACCATTAGACATATTGTGCGGATGTGCTTGGAGTTTACTTGCTATTACATACAATTATTGGAATGCTATTGGCTCCTGGACAGGAGAACATTACCTGAACTGTGCTTGACGAATATGTCGATACTATGATGTTAACTTGGGGTAAGAGAAGCTAAGGGTGACCATGCGAGGTAAATTACCATTACGGGTGCACACGTAATTGCAATTTGCACTGCATGAGAAGTCTGGCAAATCTTACCGTGAGGTAACGATCATGAGTATTACAAGTTTTCTACTCTATACCCTAGGGTGTGCTAGGATCATAATTCTAGTAAGACCTCGTTAAGGGTAACAAACATTACTAATACTTGCTATTACTTAAGTCCTGTCCTACCTAGAGCCTTCATGGTATTTCCAATCATGACATTGATTCTATCTCTCGCGAAACACTCAACCACTTAGCATCTCAGTAACCAAGAAACTGATTGAATGCTTAGAATGAAAGTGGACTTCAAGAAATGTAAAGGAGTGATGATACTCTCTACACATACATTATGTTATTCATTGGGATTATGCTAAGGAAAATTAGGATGTCATGTAACCGGTTTAAGCGTCATTCAAGGTATATCGTGGATGTGGTGGGAACGTTGCGGGGGACCCTATATATAAGCATCCCCGGTATACTAAAAATGTGCTTAAACTGGGCTACGTGATGATCTTAATGGACCAAAGCATGTGTTATTGGAACTTGATGAGTGAAATCATACATGTATCTTCAAATGACTAAGGTTTACATGTTTACTAAAGTTTACATGTTCACACCTTTCTATGATTAGAAGATGCCGCCTCGAAGAGTCACACGTAGTACCAATCAAGGTGAGACCCCACAAGGCAGAGGTAGGGGTAGACCACCAAGAACAGGTGGTGCTGCAGCTGGCAACAATCAGGGAACTGACAACCCTGACATAGCTGCTATGATTGCTCAGCAGCTAGCTGCACTGATTCCAACTATTGTAACTCAAGTGAGCGACACTCTCCTGAATCATCATCTCCACGGGGATCAGGATACTAATGATCAACATAATCAAGGAACAGGGGAAGACGCTGGGATCGGCGGAACAACTGGTACGGACACTGGGGTTGATAATACAAGACGGGGATGTTCCTATAAGGAATTTGTTGCCTGCAAACCCCTGGAGTTCGATGGGAAAGGTGGGGCGATAGCCCTGACTAGATGGCTGGAGAAGATGGAGGCAGTGATTGACATCAGTGAATGCCTCGACAGCCAAAGAATCAAGTATGTTACGTGCTCACTGCAAGGCAGAGCACTAACCTGGTGGAACACCCAGGTTCAAGCGAGAGGAAGGGAATCTATGATGCAGATGACTTGGGATGAATTCAAAGCCCTTATTACTGAGGAATACTGCCCTCTCAACGAAATGCAGAAACTTGAGCAGGAATTTTGGAACCATTCTATGGTTGGAGCTGGGCACGCAGCTTACACCGATCGTTTCCATGAGTTGGCAAGACTAGTTCCACATATGGTGACCCCGGAATCGAAAAGGATTGACAGGTATATTTGGGGACTCGCGCCTCAAATCCGGGTAATAGTAACAGCGGCTACTCCTCCTACAATCCAGAGCGCGATCCTGAAGGCTGGCGCTCTAACTGATGAGATGATAAGGACAGGGGTATTGGGTAGGGGAGCAGAGAAAAGGAAGGAAGTTGGGGAAACAAGTCGGTCAACTGTCGGGAAGTTTGAGAAGAAAGCCAAGAGGACCCGAAACTTTGTGGCTGTGAATCAAGAAAGGAGAGGATATACTGGGCCGCACCCAAAATGTAACCGATGCACTCTTCATCATCCCCCAGCAACGCCATGTCGAATGTGTGCGAACTGTAGGCGCCCGGGGCACTTGGCGAAGGATTGTAGAACTGCTCCAAATTTGGTGGCACCCATCAACGCGGTTAACCCCGCCGGGAATGCCAGGGCTTGCTATGAGTGTGGAGGTCTTGGTCACTACCGGAACATGTGCCCCAGACTGAATAGGGCACCGGGTCAACCAGGGAATAACCAGCAGCAAGTGATAGCCATAGCTGGTAATCCAAATCAAGGGAATCAAGGAAATGCTGCCAGGGGACGCGCCTTCGTCATTGGAGCTAATGATGCCCGTCAGGACCCGAACGTTGTTACGGGTACGTATCTGCTCAATCACCATTTCACATCCATACTATTTGATACTGGAGCAGACAATAGTTTTATATCTTCTGAGTTTGTGCATATGCTTGATTTAAGTGCTAGTAGGCTAGAAACTAGTTACTCCGTAAAATGGCTAATGGTAGGGTTGAACAAGCAGACGAGATTATTAAGAATTGCACCCTAATGTTAGAAGATCAGGTCTTTAGCATAGATTTAATACCATTCGAGTTAGGCAGCTTCGATGTGATAGTGGGTATGGATTGGTTGTCAAATCATGGAGCCGAGATTGTTTGTCGGGAGAAAGTAGTACGAATCCCAATGCCAAACGGGGAGGTACTCAAGATTCAAGGAGAACGATCGGGAAGAACTCTAAAGCTCATTTCTTGCATGAAGACGCGTCGATGTCTACGAAAGCAGTGTTACGCATTTCTGGCCCATGTAGTGGAAAGGAAAGAAGAAGGCAACAAGTTGGTAGATATTCCTGTAGTACGAGATTATCCGGAAGTATTCCCTAATGACTTGTTAGGTTTACCTCCTTCACGACAGGTGGAATTTCGTATAGAATTGGTTCCTGGAGCTACGCCGGTAGCAAAAGCACCATACCGGTTAGCGCCATCCGAAATGCAAGAGTTATCTAGCCAACTGCAAGAGCTACTGGAGAAGGGTTTTATTCGACCGAGTCATTCACCATGGGGAGCACCGGTCTTATTTGTCAAAAAGAAAGACGGATCGTTCCGCATGTGCATCGATTATCGCGAGTTAAACAAGTTGACAGTGAAGAATCGATATCCTCTTCCCAGAATCGATGACTTATTTGATCAGCTGCAAGGAGCTTCTTATTTCTCCAAGATTGATCTTCGTTCTGGATATCATCAATTGAGGGTTTTCGAGGATGACATACCGAAAACAGCGTTTAGGACTCGTTACGGTCATTATGAATTCTTAGTCATGCCGTTCGGACTGACTAACGCACCAGCTGTATTCATGGATCTGATGAATCGGGTGTGTAAACCATACTTGGATAAGTTCGTGATCGTGTTCATTGATGATATACTTATCTACTCTCGATCGAAAGAAGACCATGAGAAACATCTTCGGGCTATACTGAGTCTATTACAAGAAGGGAAACTCTTTGCTAAACTTTCGAAGTACGAGTTTTGGCTTTGAGAGGTGAAATTTTTGGGTGATGTGGTTAACGAGAATGGGATTAACGTAGATCCCGGCAAAATTGATGCAGTGAAAAATGGGATACACCCCAGACACCCTCAGAGATACGGCAATTCTTAGGATTGGCCGGATACTATCGTCGCTTCATTGCAAATTTCTCAAAAATTGCTCAACCGTTAACTATGCTAACTCAGAAAGACAAGAAGTTTGATTGGGGATATGCCCAAGAACAAGCATTCCAAACGTCGAAGGAGAAGTTATGCAACGCACCAATATTGTCCCTTCCAAACGGAACTGATAATTTTGTGGTGTACTGCGATGCTTCACATCAAGGATTGGCTTGTGTGCTAATGCAGAAAGACAAGGTGATTGCCTATGCCTCGCGATAACTTAAGGTGCATGAGAAGAATTATACAACTCATGATTTGGAGTTGGGCGCGGTAGTATTTGCACTCAAGATATGGAGGCACTACCTGTATGGAACCAAATGTATCATCTACACAGATCATAAGAGCCTCCAACACATCCTGAATCAGAAAGAACTCAACATGTGACAACGGCGTTGGGTAGAGATACTTAGTGACTACGATTGTGAAACCCGGTACCATCCGGGGAAAGCAAATGTGGTGGCTGACGCCCTAAGTCGTAAAGAGCGCGTGAAACCATTACGTACTCGAGCTTTGGGATTGACTATTCAGACGAATTTGAAAGCTCAGATACAACTTGCACAAAGGGAAGCATTGAAGGAAGAAAACCTTACGGGAGAAGAATTCCGAGGGTTAGACAAACAGATGATTTGCAAGGAGGATGGCATACAGTACTTCATGGATCGCATATGGGTACCCAAATGGGGAGACGTTCGTACCCTGATCATGGAGAAAGCGCACAAGACACGATATTCTGTTCATCCTGGCGCAGACACGATGTATCACGATCTTAAGGATCTATACTGGTGGCCAGGTATGAAGAGAGACATTGCCATGTATGTAAGCCGATGCTTGACGTGCTCAAAAGTTAAGGCTGAACATCAAAGACCATCGGGATTATTACAACAACCTGAAATTCCCGAGTGGAAATGGGAGAACATAACTATGGATTTCATTACCAAACTCCCTAGAACAAGTAGCGGGCACGACTCGATATGGGTTGTGGTGGATCGGATGACGAAGTCCGCTCATTTCCTACCGATTCGAGAGGATTACAAGATGGAAAGGTTGGCATGGTTGTACATTAAAGAGGTCGTGACACGGCACGGTGTGCCGGTGTCAATCATAACTGACCGTGACAGTCGATTCACCTCATGATTTTGGCAAACGCTACAAAAAGCGATGGGCACTCGCTTAGATATGAGTACCGCCTATCACCCACAAACAGATGACCAAAGTGAACGAACCATACAAACGTTGGAAGACATGCTCAGAGCTTGTGTAATCGATTTTGGTGGTAGCTGGGACACTCATTTACCATTGATTGAGTTCTCCTACAACAACAGCTATCACACAAGCATTGGATGTGCTCCATTTGAAGCATTATACGAGAGGAAATGTAGATCCCCAGTTTGTTGGGCGGAAGTTGGTGAGTGCCAGCTTACGGGCTCAGAGATCATTCAAGAGACAACTGATAAAATCTTCCAAATCAAAGACAGACTAAAAGCTGCAAGAGATCGCCAAAAGAGCTATGCCGACAACCGTCAGAAGCCTCTAGAATTCAATGTTAGGGATCACGTCTTACTCAAAGTCTCTCCCTGGAAAGGGATTGTACGAGTTGGAAAGAAAGGGAAGTTAGCCCCTCAATACGTAGGACCATTCGAGATTACAGAAAGAATCGGTCCGGTGGCTTACCGATTGAGGTTGCCACAAGAACTCAGTGGGGTACATGATACTTTTCACGTGTCGAACCTCAAGAAGTGTTTGGCGGACGAGTCCTTACACGTACCAATTGAGGAAATCAAGATCGACGAAAAGCTTAATTTTATTGAGGAACCTATCGAGATCATGGACCGAAAGGTCAAACGCTTGAGACGCAGCAAGATACCGATCGTTCGCGTGAGATGGAACTCCAAGCGGGGACCAGAATTCACGTGGGAACGAGAGGACCAGATGAAACTCAAGTATCCACATCTATTCGAGGATGACGCTCTTGGACCCAGCACCAGTTGAATTTCGGGACGAAATTCTCTCAACTGGGGGATACTGTGACATCCGTCACTTCAAGGTTTGTCATCTAACGTGAAATCTCGTTAACTATTCTTAGAGCGTTCATTTTTCATCTTCATAGACTATTGGTGAGGACATCATGGTTGATTAGCTTTCCGTTTTAGTGGTGTTATCGATATTGCGATCATATCATCCAAAACGCTCACGAACATCACAACCGACACCACTAATTATATTGTGTTATATATAATATAAACAACATTAAGCACATCCTTATAATTAGTATAACGCGCGTATTTATGTGGTGTTCAACCGAAACAAGTTTGACGATTCGGGAGCTAAGTGCAGGGACTAAACTTGACAAATTGCCAAACTAGGCTGGGTATAAATACCCTTTTCCCAGCCATTTCTCACCATTTATTCTTCTTCTTCACCATTTTTCTCCATTTCTCTCTCGATCTTGCACCAAGACTGCTTATTTTCGTCTCGTTTTCACCGTCAAGACCTCGGCTACAGCTGAGTCTACACATTTTTTACAGGTAGACGACCTTGGTCGTCCCTTTTCTTGCATTTACCACTGCGTTTTTAAGGTTTCGGGTGCTCAGGGCCAACTCGAGCACATACGGTCGTGTGGGTGCGTGTGAAGTAGTCCTGTATGTTCTCCTTGCTTATGTATGTGTGCAATGTATTTCTGGAAGTTCCGGTCGTGTAAAACTCGTGTTCGGGCAGCCGAAGGTCGCCCTACACCTTCCTGCAGTCGCGATTCTATCGGTGCGACTGGGGTTGTCGCGCGACGGAACCGTGCGACTGGGGTTGTCGCCCGGCTGGGTCATGCGACTGTCGGTGGGTGCGAAAGAGTGTGTGTCGCGCGACTGAGTGGCGCGACTGGGGTTGTCGCGCGACTGGGTCATGCGATTGTGTTTGTGTGCGAAAGAGTGTGTGTCGCGCGACTGGAGGCCTTTCGCATGAAAGAAGGTCCAATCGCGCAAATGAAGCTGATTCGCGCGAAGGGACGTTGAGTCGCGCGATTGGCTATTGGGTCGTGCGACTGGTGATGCATGGTACGACTGAAGGCTTAGTCGCACGAATGAAGGTTCAATCGTACGAAAGTAGCTAATTCGTACGACTGAAAGTTAATTCGTGCGAATGGAGTATCAGTCGTGCGTCTGGTCTTGTCGAGTGAATGGAATCATTGTGTGTGAAGCTTTCCTGTGTGTTGTGTGTGTTTGCGTGCAAGTATTACCCACGACCGAACCGAAACTGTCCGAACCTATTGAACATCATCTTATATCATATGCTCATTATTAATGCTTGTCGGTAACTGTCAATAGGTGTTGACTGTTCATAGCATTCTACTGCTGGGAATATTCGTCATTCGCGTTTATTATCTATTCTGTGAGTTTTGTGGCCCCTATTTACGCTCGTAATATTTTTAAACATTTTCCAACTTGGGGGAAAAGAATGCTCGCTTACTTAACACATTTTCAAGCATCTTCCTTAGTGGAAGTCTGCTGTAACTCTATGGTTAACTCATCTTGCTTATCTGGTTGGATGTTAATACATTGATGTTAAGGTCAATCAGATGTCAAGTAGCTGGTTTAGGCATCGTTCTAGGTATATCGTGGATGTGGTGGGAACGCTGCGGGGAACCGTATATATAAGCATCACCGGTATACTAAGAATGCGCTTAAACTGGGTTGCTTGATGATCTGATTGACTAAAACATGAATTGTTTGAATGTGATCCTATGCTAAGTTGCTACTACGTGCTATTACTTGATGCTATGTGTTGTGTGATGCTACTTGTGAATGCTATTGACCTTGGATGCTCTCGGCGGTTCTTCTTTGTGGTTCTACTTCGTGGTTCTTTTTGCCGAGCATCCATTACAACCATTAATTCTAGTAATGGGACCTAAGGATTGGTTTGGTTGTAATATATACGTATGCGCTTAGTGGATCTTGCTACGTCATTGCCCTTTCATACAACCATTAGTTCCAGTAATGGGACCTAAGGATTGGTTTGGTTGTAAACTAAATGTATGCGCTTAGTGGATCTTGCTACATCTTTGTCCTTCATTACAACCCTTAAATCCAGTAATGGGACCTAAAGATTGGTTTGGTTGTAATCTATACGCATGCGCTTTGTGGATCTTGCTACGTCATAAAAACTAAACGTATGCGCTTTGTGGATCATGCTACGTCATTTTTAAACATGTTAAACAATTGAAAATCTTTCAATACAACCCTTAACTCCGGTAACGGGACCTAAGGATTGGTTTGGTTGTAAACAAAACGTATACGCTTCGTGGATCTTGCTACGTCTTTTTAAACTATTTACACTTTGGAAATGCTTTCCTTACAGCCATCAATTCCCGTGAGGAACCGATGAATAGGTTTGGCTGTAGCTTTTTATACTGGTAAAACCGCCTACACATAAGTGTAGTCGAGGTAACTCTTAAATAACATACAAGTTTTTTTCATCTTAATATCACTTATTACTTAAAACCTGCGAAGCTCACCAACAATTATGTTGACCGTTTTGAGCATTTCTTTTCAGGTGATCAAGTTAATTGAAGTTCTAGGAGTGCTGCCTTATAGTGGAGACCCTAGGAAACATTTTTGAGACTGAACAATTCTTTTGTACATCTTTGCAGTCCACTAAACAATTAACATTCTTTTGAACACTTGTTCCCTAGTTGTGGGAAAACTAAACAATGTTAATCTATATGTTATATGATCATTTGATATTATGTTTATGACTATGCTGTCGTGAACATTGACTTAACACGACACATGTCTCCATTTGTGTACGGGTGTCGTCATGACACGCTTGTCATCATATCTATATTGCATCTCTATTGTTAACCATGTGTTATGACGATCCCGTCTCGATCGCATTCCCCGTGTTTCCGCTATCAGCGGGGGGGGGGGGGGGTGTGTGACAAACAAAGAAATGTCTGAATCAAAGTCGGTGCTCATTCACTCCTTCCCATGTTGGTAAAGGATCATTCGCTCCTTCACATGTTAACCGCCTTTGTTTATTTGCAGAAATCGATTGGAAGATAAACCAGTGAGAACCAATTTGGAGTTTCTGATATGAAGATGATGGAGGAAGAGTTCATAAAATGTAACATCTAAGCCTAAATCATCTAATCTACTCTTTTCATTTATTGCATGTTTATTATTTTTGGATTCAACTGAAAGCCTGAATGCGAACATAGCATCATAAATTTTGGGATTAATCTCCTGATTGTTGTTGTTCAAGTGCAACGGATTGATCTTCATTAGTCTCTATTGTCAACGCCGGTGGTAAAGAGAAGATGGGGGAATCCACCTCTGGTTTTGAAACGGTGTTGAAGACTTCCAAATGGGCAATGAAATGGAAAAAGACAACATTTGTATGGTGTTGTTTTACAAGTTATCTGCTCTCTCCATTTCAGTTATGATTTGTGTATTTTTTTTGTTTAATTTTTATGGACGTCATGTGTTATATCTGCTATGAATTCTTTTCTGTTTGCATGCTCTTGGCTATAATTTTAACCATGACGACTACCATAGGTATAAAAACTTAGATCTTTTCATTCCTTTTTTGTCTTTAATTAACCTTAAAATCTGATATTTATAAAATAAGGTTATTAAACCAACAATCATGGAGCTTTCTCTTGTGTTCTATGATAAATACATAAACTTCATTTGTTAGGTCGATATAAATATTCATGTGTTGACTTTTTTGCATGATTATCTTCGTACCCGTGAAACATGAGTACCCAACCAACATCTTGAACCCTACCAACAATTTACATAATTTGGTTAAAATTACATGTTCTTGTTGAACTCGATTCAGTCACCTAAAATGCATTTTGTACGTGAGAACTTTCCAAATAGGCCTAATAATGGATTTAGTGGTTGCATGTATTCATTACTAAATCCTTTTCATCTTTTGTATAGGTTAAACTTTAAAAATCTTACAGTACTATGTTTTTTTCTCATATCTACAATTTTGCTATATAATCTATTGTTCTTTTATTGCAGGCTTGCATTTGTTCCTTCAGCCACTCCTGTCAATAATATGAACAATTTGGTTTCCTACAAGCTCTTTTGTGGTATATCCTTGCCTGTTTGTTATGTAATATTAATATGATTGGTGTGTTTTATTCATTAACTTGTACTGGAATATATATATATATATATATATATATATATATATATATATGTTAGATCTAGAGTGTATAGGTCTAGATCATTTTGTATAGGCTTAGTACTTGAATCAAGTCTTATAATTAATACTTGTAACAGTCAAAAATATATATGTATATGTGCATTGAATCTATAGGATAACCCCATATATATATGTGTGTTGATTTGTGACTGTTTAGGGAAAAAACAATATACTTGGAAGAATTTCTGAAATTGACCAAGTGTAAGAAACATCTACGGATGAACATTATTGTTAATCCGTAGATATGTTTCTTACAAGACCAAATGACCAAGTGAATGTTCCTGCAGATGACCAAGACCATGAAGTGTACTAAGGAAGAAGGATTTGCTACGGAAGAACAACACTTCTACGGAAGACCAATTCATCTACGGAAGAAAAAAAGTTCTGCGGACGACAAGATTCTAGCGGAAGAACATTATACTTGTGCGATTGCAAATACCAAGAAGTCAAACAAGTCAACACAATCAATAACAAATCCTAAGAGATTCGGTGTTTCCTTAACCGACTCAAATCATCTATAAATATGAGTCCTAGGTTTCACATCTCAGGAACACAATCAATCAATATCACGGCTGTCAAGAGTTACATCTTCGTGCAACCCTAACCGCCGTCACATTAACATCAACATTATTCGATTCACAGAAATCATTGTTCATAGTTGTTTTAATTATTCTTTTGTAATCATTACTTGATAATTAATGATATACATTTGAATAATTATTTTGTGTTTACTGTGTTTTTGTGTTGTGTTCATCGATAATCATAACTACAATTGAACGTCAATTAATGATAATTCCGCGATCATTAATTTGATTTATTTTAATACTGATAATTCCTGATTCGAGATCCTTGGATTCACAGGTGGTATCAGAGCTTGGTGCTCATTGATTTAGATCAATTGATCTGTCAGTATTAAAATTGTTTAATTGCTTTTCAAACAATTAAATCAACGACTTGTCATTCAGCAAGCATTCTCTCATTGCTTGTTTGATTTAGATCTATATTTAAATCAATTGAATACTAGATCTGAGTCTTTGATAGATTCGTCAATTTTAACATTTAAGTTTCGATTCATAATTTTGCATCAAACATGAATACTTTTGGTGGAGGATCTTATCAACCGCCAAAGTTGAAGACCAAAGCTGATTTTAAATCCTGGAAGATCAAGTTCAGGAATCATGTGAATTATACAGATTCTGACTTGTGGGAGTCCATCACTCAGGGTCCTTATATCCCACCCACACTTGGGCCGGATTATGATGACAAGAATCAGCCAGTCAGCACGAAGAACTTGTCACCTGATGATGTCAAGAAGGTCAAAGTCGATATTAAAGCATACAGTTTGCTTAGTATGGCATTGCCAGAAGAGATCTTAATCAGATACGAGAATTACATTACAGCAAATTCCTTGTGGAAGATTCTTCACACTATCTGTGAAGGGAGTGATGAGATCCGAAGCATAAGGAAAGACACCCTCAGATCACAATATGAAACTTTTCATCATATTGAGGGTGAATCAATTCCTCAATAACTCCATAGATTTATGCAACTTGTTACTGAGATGAACATCTTGGAGTTAAAGTATACCACTGAGGAACTGAACAAGAAGATGCTCCACACTTTGCCTGAAAGTTGGAAGCAAACTGTGTCCATGTTCAAGAATACCATAGATCTCAAGACAACTGGTCTAGACACATTGGTTGCTAAGGTAGAAGCTCTTGAACTGGATGAACAGTCAAGAAACAAGAGTGTGAGAACTCATGTCTCACCTTATCACTTCAAGGAAACCAAAAATGCTGGAAGTGCATTTATCTCAAATAATGAAAGTGATAACACTTGTACTTTGAGTGATGATGAAGAGGAAGTCAGTTTTTATGCATCCAAACCCACTAAGAAATCATCTCAAAGTAAAACTCAAAAGGAAAAGGGAAGATCTGCAGAGAATCGAGATACTTCAGCAACTGCAAACTCTTCTCAACAAAACAAACAGTCAGAACCAATAACTGTGATATTGGATTCTGAAGAACAAAAAGCAGCCTTTGCAGCTTTTAGTTCTAGCTTTCAAGCATATCTTGGAAGTTCACTAACATCAGCAAACATCTGCCAACAAGATTTGGAGGAACTCCCTCCTGATGTAGTAGAAGAAATGGATCTACAATGGCAGATGGCAATGATTGCTTACAGAGCTAAGCAATATCTGCGGAGAAATAAAAATCTGGCTGCAGCAAGTAAAACATCAAAGATTGGTGTTGATAAGTCAAAAGTCAGATGTTTCAAGTGCAATCTCTATGGTCACTTCTCTAGAGAATGCAACCAACAATCATCTCCGCAGTATCAGCAGCAGCAGCAACAACAACAGCAACAACAGCAATTTCAGAATCAGCAATCAACCTTTCAACGATCTCTGCATAGACAACCTCAGCTAACATCCCCACCAGCCACAAATACATTAGCAGGACCAAGCAACTCTAAGGAGTCAGGGCTGATCATACTTCAAGATGGAACCTGTGACTGGAGTATGTATGAGAAGGAAGTCTTGGAAGAAAATCAAGCATTAATGGCATATATGGAAAACAAAGTTCCTCCTATGGCCAGAGAGGTAAAAGACAGGTTATGTTCATCATCATGTGTTGAGGAAGTTGAACGATATAGAGTCCATGCTCAACAATTGGTTGATAAAGTAAAGGAAACAATGATTTTGAACAAATCACACCTAAGAGAACATAAATTATATCAAATCAAAATCAGTTCTTTACAAAAAGATTTAGAAAAATATGTTTTGTAAAACTACAGCCTCAAAGCCCAAGTTGAGCATCTGACCACTTCCTTAACAAAATCCATGGCTGATCATGCTTCCACTGAAGTGAAACTTCAGAAGTTTCAATTATCATCTCAGCAATATGAGAAGTTGCTAAACTCTCATATTGAATCAAAGAACAGGTCCGGGTTGGGATATCATGTTGTTGCACCACCTATTAATGATAATTACACCCCTTTACCTAAAACAATGACTAACAATTTATCAAATCATTTTGTGCCAAGCACTAAAATTGACATAAAAACAAGTCATGTAAACAACAATGAAGCTGAGATGAGTGAAACTGAATCTATTGAATCAGAATCACTTAAACTTAATGAATCAGATTTTGATAAATATGATGACTTGGATGATTCTGATGACCCACCAAGGTCATAACATTCTACTGAACCTCAGCAGGAATCAAGTCAGCAGCATGAAGATGCATCCGGAGAAGCAAATCCTTCATCCGCAGCACAAGTAAATACATCCACCGATGCACCATCATCCGTAGATGTCAATACTATTTCAACCTTTGCTCCTAGGAATGGGGAAACCATGCCAGCTGATCAACAAAATGCTTCCGTAGATGTTGCAGTTTCTCCTGCGGAAGAACAAAATGCTTCCGTAGAACTTCCTGCGGAAGAAGAAGATCACGTAGCGACTGAAGCTCAAGCTGACTCCAATGATCAGGAACCATTTGATTACTTCATAGATTCAACAACACAGCTATATCCATCTGATTCCATGGGTTTCACAAACTTAGAACCCACAGCTCCAGTTGATGCTGTCTCAACAATCAGAATCCACAAGTCTCATCCAACTGACAATATCGTTGGAGACCTGAATGCTAGAACGACAAAGAGCAAAGGAGGCGTGGCAAACATTTGCTTGTTCACCTGTTTTTTGTCATGAACAGTTCCTGAAACATTACAGCTTCTCTAAAGGACAACAGTTGGATTGAGGCTATGCAAGAAGAACTCCAACAATTCAAAAAACAGAAGGTGTGGAATCTTGTAGACCTGCCTCAAGGTCAACATCCAATTGGCACAAGGTGGATATTCAAAAACAAGCTGGATGACAGGGGTATAATCGTGAGAAACAAAGCTAGACTTATTGCTCAAGGATATACTCAAGAAGAAGGGATAGACTATGATGAAGTTTTTGCACCAGTTGCAAGAATTGAAGCTATAAGGGTATTCCTAACGTATGCCTCCTTCAAGAAGTTCACAGTCTATCAAATGGATGTGAAGTGTGCTTTTCTTTATGGGAAAATTGATGAAGAAGTCTATGTGGCTCAACCCCCTGGATTTGAAGACCCTGATTATCCACATAGAGTATACAAGCTTGACAAAGCTTTGTATGGTCTTCATCAAGCACCCAGAAAGTGGTATGACACATTGTCATCCTTCCTACTGAAGAATGGATACAAGAGAGGAACCATTGATCAGACACTCTTCCTCAAACATGAACATCAAGATCTTTTGGTGGTCCAAATATATGTTGATGACATAATTTTTGGATCAACTAACAAGAAACTGTGTCAAAGCTTTGAAGACTTAATGAAATCTGAATTTCAGATGAGCTCCATAGGAGAATTGACATTCTTCCTTGGCTTACAAGTTCATCAGAAAACAGGTGGCATATTCATCAATCAAGAGAAGTACATTCATCAAATTCTGAAGAAGTACAATCTTGCTGATTCAACTTCATGCAAGACACCAGCCTCAACAGTAGACAAGATTGTGCCTGACCCTACTGGAAAATCAGTAGATCAAAGATTGTATAGATCAATGATCGGTTCTTTAATGTACTTAATTGCCAGTAGACCTGACATAATGTTTGCTATGTGTGTTTGTGCCAGATATCAATCAGACCCAAAGGAATCACATCTGAATGCTGTGAGGAGGATATTCAGATATCTGAAAGGCAAACCAGCTCTAGGACTGTGGTATCCAAAGGATGGAGATTTCAGTCTTTACTCCTATTCAGATAGTGACTATGGAGGGTGCAACACCAACAGAAAATCAACAACTGGTGGATGTCAATTTTTGGGACCAAGACTTGTTTCTTGGCAGTGCAAAAAGCAAACTAATGTATCCGTGTCCACACCTGAAGCTGAGTACATAGCTGCTTCAGCTGGTTGCTCTCAAGTTCTCTGGTTGCAAAACCAATTACTTGATTATGGATACAACTTCCTTCAAACACCAATTCACATTGATAATTCAGCTGCTATGTTTATCACTGCTAACCCAGTTCAACATAGTAAAACAAAACACATTGAAATCAGATACCATTTTCTAAGAGACTGCTCAGAAAAGGGTTTAATTAAGCTAGTCAAAGTGGACACAACAAATCAGCTTGCTGATTTGTTCACTAAAGCCTTTGATTCTGTCAGATTTAATTTTCTGATAGAATCTTTGGGAATGATTAACTTAGAGTAAATCATCAAAAACATATGACTGTCCTTGAGTAGAACAATGGTTGGGGATGATTTAAGTGTCTGATATAATATTTGTGCATGCCTTATATATGGGACATGATAGTAGACTATGCTTGGTTTTCTTTTTAACAACAATTCAAACAGACTTGTACAACTTTGATATGTGAGTAGGTTCATCTTGAGTGACAACTAAGCTATGAGCATGCCAAACTAAAAGAAACAGGTATCTGCCTGTGGAAACTCCATTTTCTTAGTCAAGTGAGTAAGTTCTCTCCGAATGTGACCAAATCACTTACATAAGCACACTATGTAAAATACTTTATAATCTTCTATCTTTGCCAAGTTATATTCCCTCTGTTTTGTGTGAACAAAGACCTGGGGATATGATTAAAGAGTATGATCTTCATTTTCCCTCTGTTTTGTGTAAGCAAAGACCTGGGTTAAGTTCACCTTTGTTTTACGAAAGTAAAGACCTGGTGACTATGAAAATCATATCTCAGCTCTAAAAGGAATCACTTGTATTCAATTGTACATCAAGTCAACGAGCTTAAACATCAAAGCATTCATGAGACCGCAATATGTCTCAAGATAGAACTTATAACTTAATGTACATAGTATGAATAAGAAGTGATTTGTCTCACCTACGGAAGACAAACTCTACTAACAATTGAACATGCAGCACATAGCAGATACTTACTAACAAAATTCAAAACATGATAAAAAGCATGCCTAGTTGATACATTGCTCATGTATGAATTTAAGTGGATCTATATACGAACAATCAAGTGTGCAATGAATCAACTACTCAACATCCGCAGAAACCAAGTCATAGTATGATCCCTATATATATATATATATATATATGCATGCATGTAATAGTTTCAGCCAGATGTTTAACTGGTCCTCTTACCTGATTTTCTCTCCTTCGGATAGTCATATGCCATTTCATGCATCTTTACAACTTAAATTTCTGATTAATGCAACAGTTTAACATTAATCACAAATTTAGGGGGAGTAGTTCATGCATGAAAACCAAACAATAAAACACAAGTTGATTCAGTGTGAAGGAATTGAACACCAGGACACTTGCTTTCTTGTACTTAATTGCCAGGCAAACAAAGTCAACAATGTCCAACATCAACACATGATTCTACTTGTTAGACATCATATATTTAAAGTTTGAACAAAACTTTAAGATCTGTAGAAGTTTCAGTAATATTCTCATCCGTAGAAGTAACAGTGAAATTTCTGCATCCGTAGTAATACTTCTCATCCGTAGAAGTAACAGTGAAATTTTTGCATCTGTAGAAGTTTCAGTGACGGCATAATTCATAGAATGGTAATCTATGAATAAGCTGTTGCACTTGCATAACTAAAGCATCCGCAGATGTTATAACATCCGCAGATGTTAAGGTTCCGCAGATGTTCTGCGGAAGAAGCAATGCATCCAGAAATAAACTTGGTATACGGAAAGGAAAGAAGGGGAAGTGGGCCTAACATAAAGGAAGTGGGCCCAACATAATTAATAAAAAAATTAATGTGTTCGATTATAAATAAGGTTTTTAACTCTAAGAATTCATTACACTTTTTCAGAGCACTTTTTCAGTTAACCTAGAAAAACGCACAATTTCCCCCTCATTCAAACTTTCAAAAAAATCCGTTCCAAGAAAACATAATCAACATTATCCAGTAATCGATTACTGTTTTTGTGAAGGTAAATCGTGTTCTAACATCTGTACAGAACTGATTAATCGGTTATTGCCATTAAAACGATTCAACTTCATGTATGCTAACTCGATTATCGTTGTTGTTTATAGATGGCAAACAGATTCGCAAAGGAACACAATGTGTGCGCATTCTTAAATGCCGATGATCCTGCTGCTGAAGGATGTCGAGATATCATCAGATATCTTCGACGGTCCAGGCTCTTCTATGCCTTAACGGCAGAGCCTGTGATTCATCAAGCTCACATAACCGATTTCTGGAACTCTGCTCGAGTTGAAGGAGATGATGCGTGATTGTTGCTGAGATACTTACCGAGCGAATACGGATCAATGAAAGCACAATCAGAAGGACTCTTGAATTGGGTGATCGAGAAGTAGGGCATCCTGATGTATTCGAGAATGAATACATTGAGAAATTATTCAACCTGATGGGGTACGATGGAGATTATGAGAAAGGGAAGATAAAAAAGGGTAGGCTGTGCAAACCGTATCGATTCCTATGCCACACCTACCTGAAGTGCATGTCCAACAGGAAGTCAGGGCTTGACAGATTTTCTAGGCACATATCATCCGGAATCATTGGGATCTTTGAGGGCAGAACCTACAACTACTCCAAGTATATCTTCAATTGTCTATGTGAACAAGTCAAACTTCAGAGAAACAACAAAAGGTACATGTTCCCAAGATTTCTCCAACTGGTGATCAACTCAGAACTTCCAAGGCTGGACAGAGTTGGAGAAGTGTTTGTGCAAGCACATTTGGGAAAATCATTGCTCAACAAAATCAGTGGGAAGTACCAGGGTGATGACATGCCCATGTTTGCACATATGGTGGATGCTAATGCAGATATACCATAAGGACTGATCTGGGAAGATGACACGGAGTCATCTGCGATTTTACACAAGCATCTCACTCACCAATCCACACTCCACCACTTCAACATCAATCTCCTAGCCAAACACCCCCTCATCTACCACAATCACCAGACAGCATCAACACCCAACCAATATCACCATTTCATCACCATGAATCACCACTGATTATTTCTTCATCTTCCACTAAAACCACCCAGCCAATCTCACCAGCTCAACAACATTCACCATCATCTTCTTATTCATCCTCACATCACACTCAACCTCTCTCTCAACTACAAATCCAATCCCCTGTACAACCACCACCAGAATCACCAAAACATCCATCACCGGAAAGTGCTAGCACTGAACTTTTTGAGTTAACCGAGACTGTACACTCTGTACACTCAGGAGAAACTGAGTTACTATCTCAAGCTAGCACTGTTCCCATCTCACCCACAAACACTAAAGAACAAGTACCATCAGACCATACTGAACCCATTTCTCCAATACTCAATGATCAATATGCTGATGAGCACAGGGAAATACAAGAGATTGCTGAGGATGTCACTGCATATCATGAAGATAACTTAAGTGATAGTGATATTCCTGTCAGTAAGAGCTTTTTGGTTACTGAGTACAACAAGCTAGTACTCAAATCAAATAAGCGGAAGCAAAGAATACAAGAGCTTAAAGGCATCATTCAAGAGAAAGATGAAGTGCTGATGATGAAAGATGCAAGTCTGAAAAGACTGAGAGAAGATGCAAAATGCAACAATGAAGTGATTGATGCACTTCTGCAAAAAGAACAAGAGTTGCTCGCATCTTTGAAAAGAGAGCAAAATGATAAAGCTCAGCTGATGAAACTAAAGGATGAAGAGATAGAGGAACTAAAAAGGAAGATATCTGTTCTGAAAACAAAAGTGGCCCTAAGTACTGAACAATCAAAACCTTCAGCTGAAGCTCCAAAGCAATTGATTTCTTATTCCAGAAAAAGACAATATTTGGGTGCAATCAAACAGAAATCTGAAGAAGAAGCCTCTCCAAAAAGGCAAAAGCTTCCATCTCCTGAACCTGCACCTTCAGTAGATGTCTCTACTGTAAAGGTATCATCCGGAGATGATGATGAAAGTGAAAAAGAATGGGAGGAGCTGACTAGGATGGAGTCCCCCACTGATCAACAGAAAGGAAAGGCCGATGATCTTCTAACCATAACAGATATTATGGAAGAGAGGCCTGATTCGAGCATGTTCATGACCCTCATCAACCATGGTTTTCCTTATGACATGGTTGAGAGGATGAACTCAACTGAAATGAAGAATCTGCTGAAAGAATTTGAACTTGCAAGATTCATAATCCCAAACTGTGATTATGAAGCCTTCACTGTCTTTCAGTCAGTAGAGAAAATAAAGAAAGACTTGGGCCATTGTGACACAGCAAAACTAACAAAGTACAATATGACATGCTGGTTACAAGGTCACAATTACAAACCGCATGAGCTCAAAGGCAGAACTACTGGAGAACTGCGGAGGATGATGGAGCATGTGATGTCAGTGGAACTAGATACTGGTGTCAAATTCAGAACCGCAGCTCCACATCCAATTCATGACCAACAAAGCCAACTTGCTGCTGATCCAGTAATTATTGAACCAAAGGATCAGCATAAAGCAAAGGATAAACTCATCAGAGAACCAAGGGAAGTCATCCCAGGAAAGGTATGGCCCCTTGGTACTACAGTTAGAGAAATCACTGATCAGAAGTCCACTCTGATTCAGTTGATTGATCATCTCACAACTCCCAACTCAGCTGAAGAAAACAAGATCATGGCATGGAAATATGATCAAGAGTGGGATTGTGCAGTGATCAAAAGGACATCAGGAAGAGTTGAATACTTCCATGATGTATTTTCAGTTTTATGCCTACCTGAGAGTGACCTCAAAGACCTGCAAAGCCTTACTCTTACCAATCACTCAATACATCCAAGGGGCAGGGACTTCTCAAGCATAGTGGGCAAACTGAAAACCAAGTTCAAAGATGATGTGCTGATTGAAGCAAAGAGAGATGATGATCTGCATAGAAGAAGAATTAAAGTGCTGAAAAGATACAAGTCCAATGCCTCTGAAGCTGTAGATGATGAATTTCTAAAGAGGGTTGGCTATAACAATAGAAACTCAGCAGCCATCAAGCACATTGAAAGGACTCAGTACACTCTTCCTATCACCGAATGGGGATATGTAGAGAGAACAAAAGAACTGGTGCTGCTGAGGAATGCAGAGAACAAAAGGGCTGATCGGATCAGGATTTCTGATCCTGTGGAAATCAAGCTGCTTCATCCGAGCTACACTTCCTATCTTCATGACAAATTTTTTCCAAAGCTAATTCATGAAGCATCTCAAAATGATCTGTTCTTGCATGTTCACATGATACAAGTGATTGATAAACTTCATGCAAAGGCCTACAAACGACGCAGACATAATGCAGGCTTGCTGAAGGGAACAGAGTATGATGAAGTCACAGAACTTCGACTCTCCGAACAAGATGAACTTGAAGTAGTGAAGAATGACAAAGTCTTGGAGACACTCACTACAGAGAAGGATGTTCTGGGACTTGGCTTCGAGACTCTGAAGAAGATTAGCAAAATGGAGATCAAATACAAGTATGATGATCAAAAGGCTGTTATATCTTACTTCTACAACAAAATCATATCAAGAGTCAAGGAGCTTGCAGTTTTGAAGGACTGATTACAAGGAGCTAAGCCTAAGGGGGAGTATTGTTAGATCTAGAGTGTATAGGTCTAGATCATTTTGTATAGGCTTAGTACTTGAATCAAGTCTTGTAATTAATACTTGTAACAGTCAAAAATATATATGTATATGTGCATTGAATCTATAGGATAACCCCATATATATATGTGTGTTGATTTGTGACTATTCAGGGAAAAAACAATATACTTGGAAGAATTTCTGAAATTGACCAAGTGTAAGAAACATCTACGGATGAACATTATTGTTAATCCGTAGATATGTTTCTTACAAGACCAAATGACCAAGTGAATGTTCCTGCGGATGACCAAGGACCATGAAGTGTACTAAGGAAGAAGGATTTGCTACGGAAGAACAACACTTCCACGGAAGACCAATTCATCTACTGAAGAACAAAAGTTCTGCGGACGACAAGACTCCAGCGGAAGAACATTATACTTGTGCGATTGCAAATACCAAGAAGTCCAACAAGTCAACACAATCAATAACAAATCCCAAGAGATTCGGTGTTTCCTTAACCGACTCAAATCATCTATAAATATGAGTCCGAGGTTTCACATCTCAGGAACACAATCAATCAATATCACGGCTGTCAAGAGTTACATCTTTGTGCAACCCTAACCGCCGTCACATTAACATCAACATTATTCGATTCACAGAAATCATTGTTCATAGTGGTTTATAATTATTCTTTTGTAATCATTACTTGATAATTAATGATATACGTTTGAATAATTATTTTGTGTTTACTGTGTTTTTGCGTTGTGTTCATCGATAATCATAACTACAATTGAACGTCAATTAATGATAATTCCGCGATCATTAATTTGATTTATTTTAATACTGATAATTCCTGATTCGAGATCCTTGGATTCACAATATATATATATATATATATATATATATATATATATATATATATATATATATATATATATATATATATATATATATATATATATATATATTTACAGTTCATCAGACCATATACAATTTATACTTTTAAGGGTGGTTTGCATTATTGTTTATGTTACAGTTAAAGGGTATTAGTTATACAACATTATGAATCTTCATAACACAAGCACGTATGATTATAATTATATTATAGTATATAGCTATAGTTTTGATGATTTCATTTAAGTTTTGTTGTTATACATTTATATTGGTGATGAAACAGAGTGGCTTTACAGGATGGTTCCTCGGCGTCGGTGAAGAATCTTCTGTATAATCGATGAGTTTCTTTCTTTGACTTTTTTCTCTTCAGTTTTAAGATATATTTGTTAGTTTTTTGCAATCGATTTGGTTGCTTTAGATATGAGATCACTGTTTTTTTATCCTTTATGATGATGATGATTTTAATTTGCTAGAGTGTTCTTGGTTTTTTTTTAAAATTAATTTTTGCATAAAAACATCTTTGAATCTGAAGTGTAACAATTCCTATTTGTTATGTTTCTTATTAGACAGACTGCTTTCACTACGAAGCAACTATGGATGTGCTCAAAGTATAATTACATAGGGCGGAGTTCGGTAGGATTGATCGGGATGTGCTCAGAAGCTAATTTTTCATGTTTTGTTTAGTTCTTTTAGGCTTTTAGCTTCCGTTTTTATCATCATAATCTCTGTTAATTCGACATGCTTTTTTAATTATTTTGCAGGATGATTCAAAACTTATGGCAATTTTCCTTGGGTGTAAAGGTAACTTTTTATTTTAACTGAAATCAATCTTGATCTTTGATCATAAACTTGCCTATTTTGATCATTTTTCACTTCAATGTGATAAATAGTTGTAGCAGTCCCTGAGGCACCACAAGGGGTTTTACAATTTGGGTCCCCTAATAAGGTATGTTTTAAGTAGTGTATTTTTGTGTGGCCCTTCATTTTTCAGAAACACAATCATTGGATACTTATATTAGGTAATAGTTCCTTTTATTCAAGATAACCTTATTTGTGAAGTGTAGGATTTGAATTATATAGCTTAGTTCAATGTGCACATGCTTTGTTTTAATAATAATATAGAGATGACTCAATGTTGATACAGTCTTGTGATTATGATACATGATGATGAAGGAACACTATCTCACTTTGTTTAATAATAATACAGAGATGACTTGGTATTTATACAATCTTGTGATTATGATGCATGATGATGAATATCATTATCTTACTATGTTCAATAAATGTATAGAGATGAATCAATATTGATACTACAGTTAAATTGAAAGATACCTGTATAAAATAGAGATTCTATAGAATCATATGTTAATTAAATCATATGTTAATTAATGATGTAAACAAAAAATGTGAACAATTGTTTGGTGTGTGTAAATGATATATATATGGAGGAGATAAGTTGACAAAAGAAGTATTATTGTACAAAGACCTGTTTTTGGAGTATATTATTAGTAATTCATAATTTAAGTAGACGAGTTTATTGGTGGCATTCTAGACTATGTTACAGAAGCCCCTATTTGATACTTTATAATAAGCACCAACCCAAGATTATAATAATAGCTAATATGAACTAACTAGTAAAAAAACGCTTTCAAGATGTAGAAATGGTGGAAACAAAGAAGGTTACCTTCACATAATAAAATTTAAAATCCGGGAAAGTTGAACTTTGAGGTTTGCTTTTATTTTTTCAACATAATTGTGTAATCCTTTTCCAATCTGTCATTTTTTTAGAATGTGTATTTTTTTAATATTTGTGAGAAAATGATAACCATCCTTCAATTATCATAGAAATACCACTAGAAAATTACAAACTAAATTGTGATCATGGAACTAATAATAATTGGTATATAATATATTCATAGGAGCTAATAATAATTGGTATTAGTTTACACTAGCAAATTGGAGTATGCATTTTCTAGATTTAAGATCTAATCTTACTTATTATATGTATCCGGTGTTCATGAGATTTACAAAGAGAGGTTTTGAGAATATGTTAAGAGAAACCTCCTCCTTTATCTCTTTGTCTTTCTCTCTATATATATGCACACACGTGCCATCTAATATTGGAACTATATGTGATTCAAATAGTTGTATGAATATGTGATATATTTTCGTAAATTTTATAAAACATAATTCGTGGCCCGTATGGATGTATTAGGTACGCGTCAACTGCCATAACAACATAATTAATTCAAAATTTAATCTTTACTTAACAGTTAATAATATGCTTTGTTCTCTATGTCTACGCACTCTTATGTTGTTTGTTTAGATACGTGTGTGTGTGTTTTTTCTTATTTCATACTAATGATTATATGAATAAGACTTTTGGATGCAGATGCCTTGTGTTTGGTGTCAACTGTAGGATCCCATCTGTATCTAAACCCTCAGTCGCCTTTTGCTGATACTTTCAAGACTATGTACGTCATCATATTTTTCTCCATGGTTTAGTCTATAATAATGAACCATTTTAATCATTAAGCTATCATAATGGGTGTTTTCAGTGAATACTGTCCTGTTACGTTCAAATCACCGGAACATCATGAGCAGAATTTCAGGGTTACACAAATCTCTGATTTGTACAAAATTTTGCAAGACGGAGTTACGCCGGTACTGCTCTAAGTTTTATGATAATTAAAGTTCATATTTTTGGTAATTTTTCATAGTTTTTATTTTTCTTTTTTAGAGAGCAATGTTCAACATCAATGGTCTAATAATTGGTGTTGATTTAACAAATGAATGGACTTATATAAAGTGCAACACTTGTCGTAAGAAGGTGACATTGGTTGAGGATCAATACTTTTGTTCTGTCTGTAAAAAAAATGTTCTCAATCTACGTCAGGTGTAAGCGAGACATAACTTTTCCTCCACCACTTTTTTTCCTCACTGATAATGTCTTTATATAGGTACAAACTGGAAATTCGCGTTGTTGATAACGGTCAAGAAATGATGTGTGTTTTATTTGATGATGCTGCCCATGCTCTTCTAGGCATTACGGCGTCGGATTTACTTGTGAGGAGTTTTACTAGAGGTATATATGTTCTTATAAGCATGCAATGAGTGCTCCATACACTATTATACACATATCCCCATGCTATATCAAACAATCTCATGAAACTCACTCCTATGTATATATATTCACACACAAAATCTTATTTGTGTCTTAATTTGTCTTTTCTGATATACATACATGTGTGTTTGAATATTGTTGTGTATATTTGCATCCTTACCTTCTCCTGTGTATTGTCTAGGGTATTGATAACCCGCACTGGATACCTGATTTTTTTATTGATAATTTATTTGCTCGATGTGTCATTCTTAGAGTAAAGATTGTAAATTCAACTTGGCTCCCGAATATGTTCGATGCTTCACCGTTTCTAAATACCTCAGAGATGATGTGAATTTACTCAATAATCACTCCCACATGTCGATTGTTGGAGCGAGTGTTGGTGCTCCAACAACCGATATTCTTTGCACTGAGGAGGATGAAGGCGTTGAATTTTTTTCTAGAATAACAAGTGACGAATGGAATATGGCTGCTGAGGCGTTATGGGGACCACATACTTCTTCTTTTACGACAACATCAACAACATTATCGGTATATTTTGCTATAAGTGTTTATTGTCGTATAAATTTACATGTGTTTCGTTTTTCTTTATGTTCTTTATTATATTTTTAGGTTGTACTTGATAATGATGATGAGGGAGGATCTACAAAGGATGTTTCAGATACATCTATTGTTGATTCGGTCAAACCTTCTACTCTAGCTGAGGTTGATTGTCATGCTAAACCTCATGAAAAGTCGCAGTATTCAAGACCGCAAAGGATCAAAAGGAGGCCTAAGCGCTTGGAGTACTAAAGTTATTGCATGTATGTTTGATGACTCCAAAAAAATTGTTCTATATGTTATATGTTTATTTAATTTATCCAATTATATTAATGATTTTCATTAATACTTTTTTTTCCTTCTGTTATAGCATGCAGATTTGGTAGAAGTACGTTGTTTTGGTGTTTATCTAAGTAGGATTTGTTATAGACCCTTTTAGATTGAATATTACAATCTTGGTGTTACTTTTTCCAGACCATAACTTTGTTGACATTATTGATAATGTTTGTCTTGGGATTCTTAACTTGATGAATCCTTTTGTCTTTATATGACCTGTTTAGTTGGATGCGTGCTTTTCAAACTAATATTAATCTTAAGATCATATGATATATCCTCAAATATAAAGACTTTTTTGTATGTGCTTAATTGTCTTTATACTAACACGTTAATAGTGTTATTGTTTATAATTTAAGAAGAGATGGTTATTACATTAAGACATGAAACCTCCCGGCCACCGGACGGGTATAAAACTAGTTCGAAAGACGATGGAAATCAAGGAAAACCAACCAAAATTACACTAGCAGTATGGTTGACAATGGGCCAGGTATTGGTAATCCCAAGCTCATGTTCGATTTTGAAATCTTGTCCCATACTCGGCCGATTACCCGTCGGATAATTGCCCATCGAGTATCGGGCATACCAACGACTATCAGGCATACCCGCGGGTATCGATCAGTCCCTGTCGGGTTATCGGATACATTCATACAGTTTTATTCTATTTTTACATATTTAAGTACCCGATTTTAACTATTAAATATGATTAGTCTTTAAAAAAATTTTTTTGTAACAAAAACCGATTTGCCACAAAATTTTATTTGTACAACATTATATGTTTCTAACTAGTGTCCCATTTGGTAAATTTAATATTAAAAATAGCTACAACAAGTTATTTAAACCTTCTTATTGAGATTCTAAAACAACTACAACATATATGTGCTTTAAAATTTTACATCTAAAATAATCAAGACAAGTTAGCAACAAGTATAATTTTTTTAAAGTTTCATATCCAAAATACATCTAATATGCAATAAAGTTGGTTCATTTTGCTTTTATATCCAAAAATAAAGAACTTCAAGTAAATATTCAGGTAAACAGATATGTGATTTTCAGTAATCAGATTGGGTATTACCTACTCTCATACCTATCCCATACCCGCAAAAATACTTGAGATATCAGAAGTGAGAATAATGACATGAGTAACGAGAAATCCTGTGAAAAAGATAATTTCTTACCCGGCCCAATACCCATCGGGCTATGGGTATATTAGTCCGTATGTTTCGAGTTTTAGGTATCCCGGGCTAGGGTTTTTTTGTCATCATATCATATCATGGTTGTTGTGAGATCATATCATGGTTGTTGTCCTCAACATGTATATGTGAATAAAGGGACCATGGTTGACGTCTTCAAAGTGTTCTCTAATTACTTGTTGGGCCGAATGTTGCGATTGGGTTGTGCCGGTGATCTGTTACTGGGCCGATGGGTTGGGCTGTTTCCCCTTGTCATATCAATTAGTCAAATTACTTATATTTCTTTTCTTTAGTTTTTTTTTTGTTTTTTTTCAAACAGTAGCTTTTGTTAAACCAAGGAAAAACCTCCAGCCATGGAACTCGAACAAACAAACACAAAACAGAAACAGGATACAAACCTAACAATAATTTGTGACAAATTTGTGATAAAACAAAAAACCATAATATTGTCAACAAACTTTCGTCGAAACTGTGTAAGAACAGTAGCTTGTTACCACTTCTTGTAATATGATAAATATAATAAAAGTTATGTGTGACATCCGTCACCAAAGGTCCGTCGTTTAAACGTGATTTACTTAACCTTGTTAACAGTCATTCCTTATTTTGACGAACCAATTACGTGAATACCATATTTGCTTTACTTAATTGCCCTTATATGTGTAGTATCGTTGCTTGACTTGTCATTATCTTAAGACATTCTCCAAGATTTGCCCCGTTAACACTAAACACCTCATTTTTATAATAAAATAATTTTCACGAATAAAATCATTTTAACTTATAAATAACATAAATAACATTTTATCATCAATAAAACAAGACTAAATTATAACGTTTTCAACCGAAACAAAATTTAGGAACTCGGGGCAAAGTGCGGGGACTAAACTTGAAACTTTGAGAAACTAGGCTGGGTATAAATACCCCTTCCCAGCCATTTTTCACTCTTTTTCACCCTCTCACCACTTCATCCTCCTCTTCTACTCTCTCTCTCTAGAAACCAACACCAAAACCGACACGTTTCTCGCATTTTCGTCTTCAAATCACGAGTATCACCGTGAACACTCATTCCTAGCAGGTAGATAACCTCACTACCTCGTTTTTAACCTGATTTTCAGTTGCATTTCGAGGGTTTTCGGGTGCTCGGGTTCATCCAAGCACATGAGGTCGTGTGGACTTGCATGTCTTGTTTCTGAGTGTGTTTCGTGTCTAGATAGGTTAGAATATGAGTTCTGGAGGTTTTGGTTGGGTAAAACTTGTGATCGGGCAGCCAAAGGCCGACCTGCAACTCACTGCCGTCGCGACTCCCGATGGCGCGAATGGGGTTGTCGCGCGACTAGGACGCGCGACTGCATGTGTGTGTGTGCGAGTAAGTGTGCGATTTGGTAGATCGCGCGGTTGTGTCTCGCGGTTGTCGGTGGATGCGATTGGTAATGTCACGCGACTGGAGATGTCACGCGACAGGGGTTGTCGCGTGACTGGGCTATGCGAAAGTATGTGTGTGCGATTGTGCGTGAGTCGCACGGTCAGATGCCTGTCACGCGAAAGAGAGTCCACTCGCGCGAATGAAGCTGATTCGCGCGGAGGGACTTCGAGTCACGCGGTTGGCTGTTGGGTCGTGCGACTGGTATTGCGTGGTACGACTGAAGGCTTAGTCACACGAATGAAGGCTCAATTGTACGAAAGTAGCTAATTCGTACGACTGAAAGTTCACTCGTGTGAATGGAGTGTCAGTCGTGCGTCCGGTTCTACTGTATGACTTAATGGTGTGTGAGTGTGTGGATCCCCTCTTCGGAGATCTCACGACGATAATGTAATATAATAAAGTGTCATAGCTTGATCACAAAGATTAAAGTCAACGCTATTAACAGACACATACTATTTAAAATAATCTAGACTAAGATGTGTGTGACTGCTTGTGTGTACTACCCACGACCGAACCGAAACGACCCGATTCAATTAAACAATATTATTAATAGTAGTCCATAAGATTAATTCTTAACATAACTGTCAATAGGTGATTGACTGTTCACACATACATACAAGTTTGGGAAGTTTCATCAGACATACTTACCACTTAACAAGTGAGTTTCGTGGCCCCTTTTTACGCTTATACATTGTTTCAATCTTTTACAAACATGGGGAAGAGTATGCTCACACATTTTCAATGCTGTACACTATACATACAATTTTTATACTTGGAATCAACGTGATACTGTCTTGTGAGTACTTATCTGATACATACATGATGTTACTGTGTGGACTGTCTTACAACCATTAATTCCGGTGTTGGAACCAACAGATAGGTATTAGTAGTACTACTGGGTTGACACCCCCACCCTTGACAGATGGTTACTTGTGAGTACCATCACACTGCCAGGAACGGGCCTTGGGTGAATATATTCTGACAATTTTCTTTGTGTACGTCATTAGGTTTGGTTGTATAAAAATCATGGTATGTGATTTTGCTTACTTATAACTGTATGCACGGTATTCCACTACAAATAATATACAGTATCAATTACAAGTTTACAATTCAAACCTGCGAAGCTCACCAACATTATTGCTGACCGTTTTGAGCATTACTTTTCAGGTGATCAAGGAAATTGAAGTTCTAGGAGTGCTGCCTTTTAGAGGAGACCCTAGGATGCATTCCGTGTTTATTACTTTTGTAAAGCTTGAACATGAATATGATCTTTTGTATACTTGTTCCCATGTTGTGGGAATATTACATTACAAGCTATTATCAATGTTTTTTTTGTGATCATTTGTGTTGTGCTTATGACTATGCTGTCGTGAACATTGATTATACACGACACAAGTCTCCGTTTGTGTTCGGGTGTCGTCATGACACGCTTGTCATCATGTTTTTATTGCTACTCTATCATATACCATGTGTTATGACGATCCCGTCTAGCTCGCATCCCCCGTGTTTCCGCTATCAGCGGGTGGTGTGACATTATGTATAAAGGTAACTTGTTACCACTTCTTGTTACAATGTTACTTGTTTTTTTTCAAACAGTAGCTTTTGTTAAAGCAAGGAAAAACCTCTAGCCATGGAACTGGAACAAACAAACACAAAACAGAAACAGGATACAAACCTAACAATAATTTGTGACAAATTTGTGATAAAACAAAAAACCATAATATCACAAACAAACTTTTGTTGAAAATGTGTAAGAACAATTAGTTTTCTTAATTTATGTCAATGTATTATGATAAATATAATAAAAGTTATGTATAAAGGTAACTTGTGAGTATTGGTATTCAGTTAGAGTCACTGATGATAGTTTATGGATGAATATATTTAATTTTTAATTATGTTTTGATTATTATTATCATTTGTTATATCACCATAGGTCATCAGAAATAATATTGGTTATGTGCTTTAGATAAAGTTTATAAAGAATTTTCAGTTTAAGCACTTTAGTTGTCGATTTGATTTCGAGAGGCTCTCTTTTTGTTCGTGCTCTTTCCCAAATAGTCATAACATGATATGTTTCAAAAATTCTGCTTTTCATTCAATTGTCTATTTATTTCCATTATAATAAAAAGAATACTTTTTTTTATACTTTTGACCATCATGGTTTCGTCAGGTTCCATTACCAAGTTTACTTGTAAGGACCAAAACACAAAATATAAACTTATACATATGGTGATTTTTTTATCGGCTAATTGGAACACTGACGGGTCATTGACTCACCTGATCACATGCATTTCTCAAGTACAATACCTTGGGGCTCTAGGCTGACACGTTACTCATAAAAACTTATACATCAGCCTGTACTTAATAGTCTCGAACTTGAGACCACCCTCAGGATGAAACATATTATATGTGAAAAAACCCCATGACTCAACCTGTGTAGAAGACTAATCAAGGCTCGGCAAAAAAACTTGTGCAAAAACCTGATCCACGCGAAAAGCAGATGTCACGCGAGAAGCAGACCACGCGACAAAGGACTCCACGCGACATTCATGTCCCGCGCGAAAGGAAGCTGTGCAAAAAGCTAGTCGCGTGAGAACTGCTGTTTAGTATAAATAGTTTCGTTTTCGTTTTGTAATCAAGCTTTTGTTCATTTATCTTATATGTACTGTGCGAAATCGCACAAGACCTGTTCTAGGTTGTGTTATTCAATCTCAGAATCATTTTATGATCAAATTCAATCTTCTTCTACTCCAATCTTGTTTACATTCCGCATTCACAAGATTGAGATCGTGTGTTTATTGTTTTTCTGGGAGAATTCGAGGTTTTACAATTGGTATCAGAGCATTTGGCTCTAGAACCACGATTTGGAGAAGATTTGGATTGTGTTCTACTCGTTTTTTGAAGAAATTCATCATTGATCACTTTAGATTCAGATATGGCGATGTTATACTGCTCGATTTTGGAGAATTAGGACTGATTTGGACCGAATTAGTGGACTTTAGGTGAATTTTAATCATAATTAAGCTTAAAATTGACCTAAATTCATTAAAATTGGATTAAAATGAGTTTAATCAGACATATTCAGTGATTTGGAGGTAATTTTCGCTTGAACAAACTGTTGAAAATTTGATTCTGCACGAAATTGGACGATTTTCGCTTGAGCTGTAAGTTTTCGCGTGCAAAAAAGGGTGTTTTCGCTCAAACAGTTATTTCACCTTTTTATGCGATTTCGCATGAAAAGGTAAATTGGAATTTTCGCACGAATTGATATTCTCGCGCGAAAAGGTTGGCCGCGCGAAATCTGTTTTTCGCACAATCGTTTCTGTCGCACGAAACTCTGATTTTGACTTTCTGATCAACATGGCTTCAACAACTCAGAATTTAAAGCATCTTACTGCTTCACTTCATCTAGACACGGAAATTGGTACTGGTAACAAGCCACCGGGACTTCTCTGTGAAGACGATTATACTGATTGGGCTTTCCGATTTGAGAGATATGTTATTTACACGGAACCTAAGATGTGGAGATCAATCCAGTACGGTCCTTACATTCCGTTATACAAAAATGATAAAGGAGAAATGGTTCAGAAACCTGAACACTTGTGGGATGAAGATGACATCAAGAGGTTGGAACTGGATGATAAAGCTTATGCTGCCATCACTATGGCACTGACTACTGAGATTTCACAAAAGTTTCAAGAGTTCAGAGGTGCTAAGGTGTTATGGGATGCTCTGGAATCTCAGATTATGGGCAACAAAGATATGAGAGAAAGCAAAAGGATATGTTGAATCAAGAATTCAACATGTTCAATCATATTGTTGGTGAAGAGTTGGAAGCTCAGATTGCCAGGTTTGTTAGACTGGTAACAAAAATGAAGAGTGCGGGTATTACTCTGGAACACATCACTGTGAACAAGAAGCTACTAAATTCACTTCCATACAGTTGGAATAACAACTGTACATTGATCAAGAGAACCAAAGACTTGTATACTCTTCAGTTGACTGATCTCATTTCAACTATCAAGTCTTATGCAATGGACGATAAGCAGCGAGCTGCTAATCATCTCAGTTCTCTGGGTGCTGAAGGAACTGCTCTCTATGCAAAGATGGCTAGTAATCCGAATTACTATGTCAGTTATACACAAATGTGTCAGCAACAACAATCTGGAAGTGCAGCATCTTCTTATATGCAACCAGCAGTAAACCATCAAGTTCATGTTCCAGCTGCTCAACACTATTCCCCCATTATCCATCAACAAGTCCCTCAATTTGAAGATTCTCATAGTGGTCAACATGCTTATGTTGCTACCACTAATCCATCAAAGCAGACTGTCCAGATTGCTGAGGAGCATCTTGCACTTTTCACTACTTTTATGTCAAGCTATGAAGCATTCATGGCTGGTAGACTTACTGCTCCTAATGTTCTGGTTGATGATCTTCAACAAGTCAATCCTGATGATGTTGAAGAAAATGACATCAAGTATCAAATGGCCATGGTGGTTTACAGGGCGAAGAACTTTGCTAGACGAACTGGGAGAAAAATGTTTGGTGTTAATAACTCTAGCAAAATCGGTTTCGATAAGTCTAACCTGAGGTGTTACAACTGTGACAAACCAGGTCATTTCGCCAGAGACTGTACTGAACCAAAGACTGGTCAAACTGAAGGCCCCAAGAAGATGGTGACTGTGGAGATTGAGCCGAAGAAAGACAAAGCTAGTACTTCTGGTGGTACTAAAGCATTTGTTTCTCAAACTAATGCTGAATATGATTGGTCAGATCAAATGGAAGCCCTTGATTTAACATTGTCTACCGCATTCATTGCAAAGATTGTTCCTGAACCAGAAGAAAAAGAAAATTTATTTGCTGAGTTCATTTCTGATGACTTGATGGAAGGATTGTTTGCTGAAAGAGAAGAAGTAAAGGTGGAAGTTGAGAAAGAAAATGAGGAAGTTGAAGAAGTGAAGGTGGTGGTTGAAGAAATGAAGGAGAATGTTGAAGAAGAAAAGGAGACAGTTATGAAGAAAAATCAGGTTGAGAAGGGTGCTAAGGAAAAGATTGTGATTGAAGAGTACACTGTCGAGCCTCCAGTCAAAGGCCAATGTAATAATCCAAAGACTGTTGACGTTGCTCCAGTGGAAGAACAAGCTGCTGAAATGAAAGCATTCATGGTTAAGAAGGTTGAGGAAACAGAAGGGGAAACTTTAGAACCCAAGGTATATGATGGTTTATGAAAAAAATCATGTGTTGAGAAAGTTCAAAGATACAGAGTTCACAATGAGAGCCTGATAATGGAAGTTGAAAAACTTCAGTATCAAGCTCACAAACACAAGTCAAATGAAAAGATTTTTAAAGAAAAACTTGAAGGTTTAAACAATACAATATATAATTTAAAATTAAATCTTCATGATAAAGAATGTACTAATAATGATTTGACAAATAGAAACAATGAACTCGCTTTAGAAATTAATAGACTCAACAGTGAACTAGCCACGGCTAAATTGATTGTTGAAAAATTTGAACTTTCATCAACAATGGTTGAAGGAATAATCAAGTCACAAATGACACAGAAGATTAAAGGAGGAAAATGTGGTGTTGGATTTTCAAACATTGCTCCTCCAATTAATCATGATTATTCATGTTTACCTTCATCAGATGTCATTTCTGATTCTGATATGGTCTATGGGATCGGTTTCTCTCCATCTCCAGACTTAAAACCTTCAGTCCCACGGGGATGGTGGTAACGAGAACGAGGGTAATGGGAACCCGACTGGGAATGAAAGCAACCAGGAGACCAGAAATAGTGGTACAGCCGGTAACGAAACTGGGGTTGCTAATACCAAACGGGGCTGTTCTTACAAGGAGTTTGTGGCCTGTAAGCCCCAGGATTTCGATGGTAAAGGTGGGGCGATAGCCCTGATCAGATGGCTCGAGAAAATGGAGGCTGTGATCGACATCAGCGAATGCCTCGACAGCCAACGCATCAAGTATGTTACGTGCTCACTGCAGGGCCGAGCACTAACCTGGTGGAACGCCCAGGTTCAAGCTAGGGGAAGGGAATCTGCGATGCAGATGACCTGGGATGAATTTAAAGCTTTGATTACCGAGGAGTACTGCCCTCACAACGAGATGCAAAAGCTTGAGCATGAGTTCTGGAATCATGCCATGGTGGGGGCGGAGCATGCAGCTTATACTGACCGATTCCACGAGTTGGCTAGGCTAGTTCCACACCTGGTCACTCCGGAATCTAAGAGGATTGAGAGGTACATTTGGGGACTCGCGCCTTAAATACGGGCAATGGTAACTGCAGCTGCTCCTCCTACGATTCAGAGCGCAATTCTGAAGGCTGGCGCTCTGACCGATGAGATGGTACGAACAGGGGTATTGGGCAAGGGAGCAGAGAAGCGAAAGGATATTGGGGAAACTAGCCGGTCCAGTGTCGGGAAATCTGATAAAAGGGCCAAGATCGCCAGAAACTTCGTGGCTGTGACACCGGGTAAGAGAGAGTATGTTGGGCCACACCCCAAATGTGACAGATGCAGCTATCATCATTCCCCAGAGATGCAGTGCCGGGTGTGCGTAAACTGTAGGCGCCCGGGGCACCTTGCAAGAGATTGTAGAGTGGCACCAAATCTGGTTGCACCCGTCAACGCGGTTAACCCCGCCGGGAACGCCAGGGCATGTTACGAATGTGGAGGCCTCGATCACTTCAGAAACATGTGCCCCCGACTGAACAGGGCACCGGGTCAACAAGGGAATAATCAACAGCAAGTGATGGCCATAGCAGGCGCTCAAGGTCATGGAAACCAAGGAAATGCTGCACGGGGACGCGCATTCGTCATTGGAGCTAATGATGCCCGTCAGGACCCGAACGTTGTTACGGGTACGTATCTGCTCAATCACCATTTTGCATCCATACTATTTGATACTGGAGCAGACAATAGCTTTATATCTTCTGAGTTCGTGCATATGCTTGATTTAAGTGCTAGTAGGCTAGAAACTAGTTACTCCGTAGAAATGGCCAATGGTAGGGTTGAACAAGCAGACGAGATTATTAAGAATTGCACCCTAACGTTAGAAGACCAGGCCTTTAGCATAGATTTAATACCATTCGAGTTAGGCAGCTTCGATGTGATAGTGGGTATGGATTGGTTGTCAAATCATGGAGCCGAGATTGTTTGTCCTAGTACGAATCCCCATTCCAAACGGGGAGGTACTCAAGATTCAAGGAGAACGACCGGGAAGAACACTAAAGCTCATTTCTTGCATGAAAGCTCACCGAAGTCTAAGGAAGTAGTGTTACACTTTTCTGGCTCACATTGTAGAAAAGAAAGAAGAAGAGACAAAATTGGTAGACATTCCAATTGTACGGAACTATCCGGAGGTGTTCCCTGATGATTTGTCTGGATTGCCTCCTCCACGACAGGTGGAATTCCGTATAGAGCTGATTCCTGGAGCTACACCGGTAGCAAAGACACCTTATTGGTTAGCACCCTCAGAGATGCAAGAGTTATCCAGCCAACTACAGGAACTACTGGAGAAGGGTTTCATCCGACCGAGTCAATCACCGTGGGAGCACCGGTGTTATTTGTCAAGAAGAAGGATGGGTCGTTTCGTATGTGTATCGACTACAGGGAGCTGAACAAACTGACCGTGAAGAATCGGTATCCTCTCCCTAGAATCGACGACCTGTTCGATCAGTTGCAAGGAGCCTCGTATTTCTCTTAGATCGACCTTCGATCTGGATATCACCAACTAAGGGTATTCGGGGACGATATTCCAAAAACAGCTTTTAGGACTCGTTACGGGCACTACGAGTTCTTGGTCATGCCGTTCGGATTGACCAACGCACCAGCCGTCTTTATGGATCTGATGAATCGGGTGTGCAAGCCTTATCTTGATAAATTCGTGATCGTGTTCATAGACGACATACTCATCTATTCTCGTTCGAAAGAAGATCACGAAAAACACCTCCAAGCAATTCTAGAACTGTTGAAGAAAGAGAAACTTTTCGCCAAGTTCTCGAAGTGTGAATTCTGGCTTCGAGAAGTGAAGTTCTTGGGTCATGTAGTTAACGAAAATGGAATTCATGTGGACCCCGGTAAGATTGAAGCTGTGAAGAAGTGGGATACTCCCCAAACACCCTCAGAAATACGGCAATTCTTGGGATTGGCCAGATACTATCGTCGCTTCATTGCCAATTTCTCCAAGATTGCCCAACCGTTAACTTTGTTGACTCAGAAAGACAAGAAGTTCGATTGGGGGAAAGTACAAGAACAGGCGTTCCAAACATTGAAGGAGAAGTTGTGCAACGCACCGATATTGTCTCTCCCAGACGGAACTGATGATTTTGTGGTGTACTGTGATGCTTCACATCAAGGTTTGGGCTGTGTACTAATGCAGAAAGATAAGGTAATTGCTTACGCTTCGCGACAACTCAAAGTGCATGAAAAGAACTACACAACTCACGATTTGGAGTTGGGTGCCGTAGTATTTGCACTCAAGATATGGAGGCATTATCTATACGAAACCAAATGCATCATCTACACAGACCATAAGAGCCTTCAACACATCATGAACCAGAAAGAACTTAACATGCGGCAGTGACGCTGGGTAGAACTGCTTAGCGACTACGATTGTGAAATCCGGTATCATCCGGGGAAAGCTAACGTGGTGGCTGATGCATTAAGCCGCAAGGAACGTGTGAAACCATTACGTGCTCGAGCGCTAGGTTTGACTATTCAAACTAATTTAAGGGCTCAGATTCAATCAGCGCAAAACGAGGCGTTGAAAGAAGAGAACCTTGCGGGGGAAGAGTTCCGAGGGTTGGATAAACAAATGACTCGCAAGGATGACGGCGTTCATTACTTCATAGATCGTATATGGGTCCCCAAATGGGGAGGTGTACGTACACTAGTCTTGGATGAAGCACACAAGACTCGATACTCTGTTCATCCTGGTGCAGACAAGATGTACCACGATCTGAAATAACTATACTGGTGGCCAGGTATGAAGAAAGATGTTGCTGTATACGTGAGCAAATGCTTGACTTGTTCAAAGGTCAAGGCTGAACACCAGAAACCATCGGGACTACTGCAACAACCTGAAATTCCCGAGTGGAAATGGGAGAACATCACTATGGATTTCATCACCAAACTCCCGAGAACACCAAGCGGACACGACACGATATGGGTCGTGGTGGATCGAATGACAAAATCCGCTCACTTCTTGCCTATACGAGAAGAATACAAGATGGATAAGCTGGCAAGGTTGTACATCAAAGAGGTCGTGACACGGAATGGGGTGCCGCTATCAATCATATCCGACCGAGACAGTCGATTCACTTCACGATTTTGGCAGATGTTACAGAAAGCGATGGGCACTCGATTAGACATGAGTACTGCCTATCACCCACAAACAGATGGCCAAAGTGAACGAACGATACAAACGCTCGAGGACATGCTGAGGGCTTGTGTCATCGATTTTGGTGGCAGTTGGGATACTCATCTACCGCTGATCGAGTTTTCCTACAACAACAGTTACCATACTAGCATTGGATGTGCACCATTCGAAGCGTTGTATGGCCGGAAGTGTAGATCACCAGTTTGTTGGGCTGAAGTTGGTGAAAGCCAGCTTACGGGCCCAGAGATCATCCAAGAAACCACTGATAAAATCTTTCAAATCAAAGACCGACTCAAAGCTGCTAGAGACCGCCAAAAGAGCTATGCCGACAACCGTCGAAAGCCTCTCGAATTCAATGTTGGGGATCATGTCTTACTCAAAGTCTCTCCTTGGAAAGGGATCGTACAATTTGGTAAGAAAGGGAAGTTAGCCCCTCGATACGTAGGACCATTCGAGATTACAGAAAGAATCGGTCCGGTGGCTTACCGATTGAGGTTGCCACAAGAACTCAGCGATGTGCATGATACTTTTCACGTGTCGAACCTCAAAAAGTGTTTGGCGGACGAGTCCTTACACGTACCAATTGAGGAAATCAAGATCGAAGAAAAGCTTCATTTTATTGAAGAACCTATTGAGGTCATGGACCGAAAGGTCAAAAAGCTAAGGCGCAGCAAGATACCTATCGTCCGTGTGAGATGGAATTCCAAACGAGGGCCAGAGTTTACATGGGAACGTGAAGATCAGATGAGACTCAAATATCCATATTTATTCGCGGATGACGTTCTAGGGCCTAGCACCAGTTGAATTTCGGGACGAAATTCCCTCAACTGGGGGATACTGTGACATCCGTCACCAAAGGTCCGTCGTTTAAACGTGATTTACTTAACCTTGTTAACAGTCATTCCTTATATTGACGAACCAATTACGTGAATACCATATTTGCTTTACTTAATTGCCCTTATATGTGTAGTATCGTTGCTTGACTTGTCATTATCTTAAGACATTCTCCAAGATTTGCCCCGTTAACACTAAACACGTCATTTTTATAATAAAATAATTTTCACGAATAAAATCATTTTAACTTATAAATAACATAAATAACATTTTATCATCAATAAAACAAGACTAAATTATAACGTTTTCAACCGAAACAAAATTTAGGAACTCGGGGCAAAGTGCGGGGACTAAACTTGAAACTTTGAGAAACTAGGCTGGGTATAAATACCCCTTCCCAGCCATTTTTCACTCGTTTTCACCCTCTCACCACTTCATCCTCCTCTTCTACTCTCTCTCTCTAGAAACCAACACCAAAACCGACACTTTTCTCGCATTTTCGTCTTCAAATCTCGAGTATCACCGTGAACACTCGTTCCTAGCAGGTAGATAACCTCACTACCTCGTTTTTAACCCGATTTTCAGCTGCATTTCGAGGGTTTTCGGGTGCTCGGGTTCATCCGAGCACATGAGGTCGTGTGGACTTGCATGTCTTGTTTCTGAGTGTGTTTCGTGTCTAGATAGGTTAGAATATGAGTTCTGGAGGTTTTGGTTGGGTAAAACTTGTGATCGGGCAGCCGAAGGCCGACCTGCAACTCACTGCCGTCGCGACACCCGATGGCGCGAATGGGGTTGTCGCGCGACTGCATGTGTGTGTGTGCGAGTAAGTGTGCGATTTGGTAGATCGCGCGGTTGTGTCGCGCGGTTGTCGGTGGACGCGATTGGTAATGTCACGCGACTGGAGATGTCACGCGACAGGGGTTGTCGCGTGACTGGGCTATGCGAAAGTATGTGTGTGCGATTGTGCGTGAGGCGCACGGTCAGATGCCTGTCGCGCGAAAGAGAGTCCACTCGCGCGAATGAATCTGATTCACGCGGAGGGACTTCGAGTCGCGCGGTTGGCTGTTGGGTCGTGCGACTGGTATTGCGTGGTACGACTGAAGGCTTAGTCACACGAATGAAGGCTCAATTGTACGAAAGTAGCTAATTCGTACGACTGAAAGTTCACTCGTGTGAATGGAGTGTCAGTCGTGCGTCCAGTCCTACTGTATGACTTAATGGTGTGTGAGTGTGTGGATCCCCTCTTCGGAGATCTCACGACGATAATGTAATATAATAAAGTGTCATAGCTTGATCACAAAGATTAAAGTCAACGCTATTAACAGACACATACTATTTAAAATAATCTAGACTAAGATGTGTGTGACTGCTTGTGTGTACTACCCACGACCGAACCGAAACGACCCGATTCAATTAAACAATATTATTAACAGTAGTCCATAAGATTAATTCTTAATATAACTGTCAATAGGTGATTGACTGTTCATACATACATACAAGTTTGGGAAGTTTCATCAGACATACTTACCACTTAACAAGTGAGTTTCGTGGCCCCTTTTTACGCTTATACATTGTTTCAATCTTTTACAAACATGGGGGAAGAGTATGCTCACACATTTTCAATGCTGTACACTATACATACAATTTTTATACTTGGAATCAACGTGATACTGTCTTGTGAGTACTTATCTGATACATACATGATGTTACTGTGTGGACTGTCTTACAACCATTAATTCCGGTGTTGGAACCAACAGATAGGTATTAGTAGTACTACTGGGTTGACACCCCCACCCTTGACAGATGGTTACTTGTGAGTACCATCACACTGCCAGGAACGGGCCTTGGGTGAATATATTCTGACAAGTTTCTTTGTGTACGTCATTAGGTTTGGTTGTATAAAACTCATGGTATGTGATTTTGCTTACTTATAACTGTATGCACGGTATTCCACTACAAACAATATACAGCATCAATTACAAGTTTACAATTCAAACCTGCGAAGCTCACCAACATTATTGATGACCGTTTTGAGCATTACTTTTCAGGTGATCAAGGAAATTGAAGTTCTAGGAGTGCTGCCTTTTAGAGGAGACCCTAGGATGCATTCCGTGTTTATTACTTTTGTAAAGCTTGAACATGAATATGATCTTTTGTATACTTGTTCCCATGTTGTGGGAATATTACATTACAAGCTACTATCAATGTTTTTTTTTTGTGATCATTTGTGTTGTGCTTATGACTATGCTGTCGTGAACATTGATTATACACGACACAAGTCTCCGTTTGTGTTCGGGTGTCGTCATGACACGCTTGTCATCATGTTTTTATTGCTACTCTATCATATACCATGTGTTATGACGATCCCGTCTAGCTCGCATCCCCCGTGTTTCCACTATCAGCGGGGGGTGTGACATTATGTATAAAGGTAACTTGTTACCACTTCTTGTTACAATGTTACTTGTTTTTTTTCAAACAGTAGCTTTTGTTAAAGCAAGGAAAAACCTCTAGCCATGGAACTGGAACAAACAAACACAAAACAGAAACAGGATACAAACCTAACAATAATTTGTGACAAATTTGTGATAAAACAAAAAACCATAATATCGCAAACAAACTTTTGTTGAAAATGTGTAAGAACAATTAGTTTTCTTAATTTATGTCAATGTATTATGATAAATATAATAAAAGTTATGTATAAAGGTAACTTGTGAGTATTGGTATTCAGTTAGAGTCACTGATGATAGTTTATGGATGAATATATTTAATTTTTAATTATGTTTTGATTATTATTATCATTTGTTATATCACCATAGGTCATCAGGAATAATATTGGTTATGTGCTTTAGATAAAGTTTATAAAGAATTTTCAGTTTAAGCACTTTAGTTGTCGATTTGATTTCGAGAGGCTCTCTTTTTGTTCGTGCTCTTTCCCAAATAGTCATAACATGATATGTTTCAAAAATTCTGCTTTTCATTCAATTGTCTATTTATTTCCATTATAATAAAAAGAATACTTTTTTTTATACTTTTGACCATCATGGTTTCGTCAGGTTCCATTACCAAGTTTACTTGTAAGGACCAAAACATAAAATATAAACTTATACATATGGTGATTTTTTTATCGGCTAATTGGAACACTGACGGGCCATTGACTCACCTGATCACATGCATTTCTCAAGTACAATACCTTGGGGCTCTAGGCTGACACGTTACTCATAAAAACTTATACATCAGCCTGTACTTAATAGTCTCGAACTTGAGACCACCCTCAGGATGAAACATATTATATGTGAAAAAACCCCATGACTCAACCTGTGTAGAAGACTAATCAAGGCTCGGCAAAAAAACTTGTGCGAAAACCTGATCCACGCGAAAAGCAGATGTCACGCGAGAAGCAGACCACGCGACAAAGGACTCCACGCGACATTCATGTCCCGCGCGAAAGGAAGCTGTGCGAAAAGCTAGTCGCGCGAGAACTGCTGTTTAGTATAAATAGTTTCGTTTTCGTTTTGTAATCAAGCTTTTGTTCATTTATCTTATATGTACTGTGCGAAATCGCACAAGACCTGTTCTAGGTTGTGTTATTCAATCTGAGAATCATTTTGTGATCAAATTCAATCTTCTTCTACTCCAATCTTGTTTACATTCCGCATTCACAAGATTGAGATTGTGTGTTTATTGTTTTTCTGGGAGAATTCGAGGTTTTACAATTGGTATCAGAGCATTTGGCTCTAGACCCACGATTTGGAGAAGATTTGGATTGTGTTCTACTCGTTTTTTGAAGAAATTCATCATTGATCACTTTAGATTCAGATATGGCGATGTTATACTGCTCGATTTTGGAGAATTAGGACTGATTTGGACCGAATTAGTGGACTTTAGGTGAATTTTAATCATAATTAAGCTTAAAATTGACCTAAATTCATTAAAATTGGATTAAAATGAGTTTAATCAGACATATTCAGTGATTTGGAGGTAATTTTCGCTTGAACAAACTGTTGAAAATTTGATTCTGCACGAAATTGGACGATTTTCGCTTGAGCTGTAAGTTTTCGCGTGCGAAAAAGGGTGTTTTCGCTCAGACAGTTATTTCATCTTTTTATGCGATTTCGCATGAAAAGGTAAATTGGAATTTTCGCACGAATTGATATTCTCGCGCGAAAAGGTTGGCCGCGCGAAATCTGTTTTCGCACAATCGTTTCTGTCGCACGAAACTCTGATTTTGACTTTCTGATCAACATGGCTTCAACAACTCAGAATTTAAAGCATCTTACTGCTTCACTTCATCTAGACACGGAAATTGGTACTGGTAACAAGCCACCGGGACTTCTCTGTGAAGACGATTATACTGATTGGGCTTTCCGATTTGAGAGATATGTTATTTACACGGAACCTAAGATGTGGAGATCAATCCAGTACGGTCCTTACATTCCGTTGTACAAAAATGATAAAGGAGAAATGGTTCAGAAACCTGAACACTTGTGGGATGAAGATGACATCAAGAGGTTGGAACTGGATGATAAAGCTTATGCTGCCATCACTATGGCACTGACTACTGAGATTTCACAAAAGTTTCAAGAGTTCAGAGGTGCTAAGGTGTTATGGGATGCTCTGGAATCTCAGATTATGGGCAACAAAGATATGAGAGAAAGCAAAAAGGATATGTTGAATCAAGAATTCAACATGTTCAATCATATTGTTGGTGAAGAGTTGGAAGCTCAGATTGCCAGGTTTGTTAGACTGGTAACAAAAATGAAGAGTGCGGGTATTACTCTGGAACACATCACTGTGAACAAGAAGCTACTAAATTCACTTCCATACAGTTGGAATAAGAACTGTACATTGATCAAGAGAACTAAAGACTTGTATACTCTTCAGTTGACTGATCTCATTTCAACTATCAAGTCTTATGCAATGGACGATAAGCAGCGAGCTGCTAATCATCTCAGTTCTCTGGGTGCTGAAGGAACTGCTCTCTATGCAAAGATGGCTAGTAATCCGAATTACTATGTCAGTTATACACAAATGTGTCAGCAACAACAATCTGGAAGTGCAGCATCTTCTTATATGCAACCAGCAGTAAACCATCAAGTTCATGTTCCAGCTGCTCAACACTATTCCCCCATTATCCATCAACAAGTCCCTCAATCTCAATATTCTCATAGTGGTCAACATGCTTATGTTGCTACCACTAATCCATCAAAGCAGACTCTCTAGATTGCTGAGGAGCATCTTGCACTTTTCACCACTTTTATGTCAAGCTATGAAGCATTCATGGCTGGTAGACTTACTGCTCCTAATGTTCTGGTTGATGATCTTCAACAAGTCAATCCTGATGATGTTGAAGAAAATGACATCAAGTATCAAATGGCCATGGTGGTTTACAGGGCGAAGAACTTTGCTAGACGAACTGGGAGAAAAATGTTTGGTGTTAACAACTCTAGCAAAATCGGTTTCGATAAGTCTAACCTGAGGTGTTACAACTGTGACAAACTAGGTCATTTCGGCAGAGAATGTACTGAACCAAAGACTGGTCAAACTGAAGGCCCCAAGAAGATGGTGACTGTGGAGATTGAGCCGAAGAAAGACAAAGCTAGTACTTCTGGTGGTACTAAAGCATTAGTTTCTCAAACTAATGCTGAATATGATTGGTCAGATCAAATGGAAGCCCTTGATTTAACATTGTCTACTGCATTCATTGCAAAGATTGTTCCTGAACCAGAAGAAAAAGAAAATTTATTTGCTGAGTTCATTTCTGATGACTTGATGGAAGGATTGTTTGCTGAAAGAGAAGAAGTAAAGGTGGAAGTTGAGAAAGAAAATGAGGAAGTTGAAGAAGTGAAGGTGGTGGTTGAAGAAATGAAGGAGAATGTTGAAGAAGAAAAGAGACAGTTATGAAGAAAAATCAGGTTGAGAAGGGTGCTAAGGAAAAGATTGTGATTGAAGAGTACACTGTCGAGCCTCCAGTCAAAAGCCAATGTAATAATCCAAAGACTGTTGACGTTGCTCCAGTGGAAGAACAAGCTGCTGAAATGAAAGCATTCATGGTTAAGAAGGTTGAGGAAACAGAAGGGGAAACTTTAGAACCCAAGGTATATGATGGTTTATGAAAAAATTCATGTGTTGAGAAAGTTCAAAGATACAGAGTTCACAATGAGAGCCTGATAATGGAAGTTGAAAAACTTCAGTATCAAGCTCACAAACACAAGTCAAATGAAAAGATTTTTAAAGAAAAACTTGAAGGTTTAAACAATACAATATATAATTTAAAATTAAATCTTCATGATAAAGAATGTACTAATAATGATTTGACAAATAGAAACAATGAATTCGCTTTAGAAATTAATAGACTCAACAGTGAACTAGCCACGGCTAAATTGATTGTTGAAAAATTTGAACTTTCATCAACAATGGTTGAAGAAATAATCAAGTCACAAATGACACAGAAGATTAAAGGAGGAAAATGTGGTGTTGGATTTTCAAACATTGCTCCTCCAATTAATCATGATTATTCATGTTTACCTTCATCTGATGTCATTTCTGATTCTGATATGGTCTATGGGATCGGTTTCTCTCCATCTCCAGACTTAAAACCTTCAGTCAAAGTAAATCTATCTGTTGATCCTATTATAATAACCAAACCTAAACAATCACCTGAAAATTTTTGTGCAGATAAATTGAAGGTGGATGGGTTGGTTGAAGATTGGGAGAGTGAAAGTGAGGGAGAAACTGAGAATGAATGTTTGAAAAATAAGAATGTAATAGTTTTACAATCTGCTTGTAAACAAAACTTGTCAGGAAATGAAAAGGATGTTGATTTGAATGAGATGAAATCAAATAGTAAATATAATTTGAATGCATGTCAAAGGGAAAATCAGAAAGAGAGAACTGAAAAAGATTTTAAAAGTAGATTTGTTTCAAAAGGTTTAATTGAAAATGAAGAACATATTTTTAAAGAAACGAATTCTAGATTCTTTAAAAATAAACTTCATTATAATGCTAACCTTGTGAATCAAGATATTTGTAGCCCAGATTTGCAAGTGAATGACTCTTCTGCATTCAATCTGAAAATTCAAAAGCCTGGTCCTTCTCCAGCACCAATCCGAATATCCAAACCTAATCCTTCTCAAGCACCAATTCGTATAACGAAGACTGGTCCACCTCCAGCAAATTCAAAGTCTGGTTCTACTCCAGCAGAATCTAAGACTGGTCCTATTCCAGCACCACCAATTCCAAAAGTCACAACTGCCAAATCTCAAATCAAAAGTGGTCATAATTCATCTATTTCCTCGAATCTACAAAAGATGAACATGCAATTGTCAAATGAAGCAAAGATTCGAGAGACTGTGAAGAATGTTAAACCTAGTCAATCTGACTTTGGTTTTTATGACAATTTTCATAATTGTCATCCACAGTTTACTTTCCACACAAAACAAAAGAGATGTTATCAGTGTGGAAACACAAATCATTTGGCAAACAATTGTCCTTTTCGACAAAAATCATTAAGCAAACAACGATTTCATAATTCTATTGCTCATAATAGAAAATTTTTTTCACTCGTGGAAAATTTTCAAATAATATGAAATCAAAGGTTGTTAATGAGTTTAATGTCAAACGGGATAAGAATTTATCAAATAATGTAAAAGAAAACAAGAAGTTGAAAAGCATAAATGAAAAGAATGATGTGCAAACCAAATATAATAATATCAAATCATTTTGTCTTGCTGCAACTCATAATGTGCTCAAGTCATGTTTGACTTGGGTACCAAAAGCTAAGTAATTTTGTTACTAATGCAGGGACAACCGCAAAAGGCTACTGAATGTCTATGGCATGTAGATAGCGGTTGTTCAAGACATATGACTGGGAATTTATCATTACTACAAGATGTTCAGTCATATAACGGAGGAAGAGTGATTTTCGCGGGAGACAAAGGAGGACGTATAACCAAGCGTGGTACAGTTACAAATGGTGTCCTTAGCTTTGAAAATGTTAATTTTGTTGAGGAATTAAAACATAACCTGTTAAGTGTGTCTCAAATCTGTGACAAACAATATTCTACACACTTTACTAACAAAGAATGCTTAATCTTAAAACCAGGTTTTGTTGTTCCAGATGAATGGATTTTATAAGGACTCCGAGAGACAATGACACATATCTTCTTGATATGCATTGTTCTAATTCTTTGGTAACAGCTTCTTGCTTACTATCCAAAGCCTCGGAGAATGATTCCATGTTATGGCATCGTCGGTTAGGACATGTCAATCTTAAACACATGAATAAACTTGTACGTGGAAATCATGTTATTGGTTTACCTGAAAAGGAATTTCAATTAAATGAACATTGTTTGTCATGTTCTAAGGGTAAACAACATAAACTTCCTCACAAACCAATTGCACACAACTCAGTCGAATCAATCTTACAACTCTTACATATGGATCTTTTTGGTCCAGTGAGTGTTTTAAGTTTGGGTCGAAGATCTTACTGTCTGGTTGTTACTGATGACTTTTCTAGATTTACTTGGGTGTTTTTCATAGCATCTAAGGATGAAACTCCACATCTTTTGATCAAATTCATTACTTTGGTGGAGAATCAGACAGAGAAAAAGGTAAAATGCATCCGAAGTGACAATAGGACAGAATTTTGCAATCAAACTCTGAATGAGTTTTGTGAATCAAAGGGAATTGCTAGACAATTCAGTGCTGCTGGCACTCCACAACAGAATGGGGTTGCAGAAAGAAGGAATAAAACATTGGTTGAAGCTGCTAGAACAATGATATCTGCTGCCAAATTACCTTTGTTATTTTGGGCTGAAGCAGTAAATACTGCATGTTATGTTCAGAATCGTGCTTTAATCAACAAAAGATTAAATAAGACTCCATATGAAATATTTTATAAACACAAACCCAAAGTTAAATATTTTAAAGCCTTTGGTTGTTGTTGCACTTTGTTGCATACAAATGAATCATCTTCAAAATTTTCTGAAAAGGCTGATGAATGTTACTTTGTGGGATATGCTGCAATAAGGTTGCATATCGAGTTTATAATAAAAGAACTAGACAAATAATTGAGTCATTTAACATTGATTGGCACGAGCTTAACATTACTGATGCAGGTTCAGCTCCTTCATGGATTTATGATTATGAATCTTTGTTCATAAATTTTAAAATTTCTACACATTCATCTGCAGATTCTAATTCTCAAGCAATCTCTTTGGATAACAAAATCATTGAGGAACTTCCATCTTTGATATCTGATAATTCTGTTGTTGCTTCATCATCCAAAGATATTCCTACAGCTCCTGTACAAGTCTCTGCATGTTCTGAATCCTTAGATATTCCTTCAGAACAAATTTCTAATCAGGAGCAGGAAGAATCATTAAGTTCACCTTTATCTGCATCTTCTTCAGAAACTATGGATACACCGATCGAAGTCATTCAAGTTCCATTTGAAGAATCTCCAAATATGTCTACTGCTTCTGAAAATCCTGTTTCTGATGACACACTTGAAGAAAACATTGTGTATCAATCTCGACATTCTGAAGAAGTTCTTGATAATGTTGAACACATTACTAATTTGGAAGATGAGATAGTTGCAGATGATATTCCTCAATTGAGAATACATAAAACTCATCCAACTGAAGCAATCATTGGTCCATTGCACGAAGGTGTAATTACCAGAAGTCAATCAGGGGTAATCAACACCTGTCTTTATGCTTGCTTTCTATCACAAATAGTGCCCAAGAATGTTGAAATGGCACTCAGAGAAAACAGCTGGATAGAAGCAATGCAAGATGAGTTGATGCAATTCAAGAAGCTCAATGTTTGGCATCTTGTTGAACTTCCAAAGGATAAGCTTCCGATTGGAACATAGTGGATATTTCAAAACAAGACGGATGAAAAAGGTGTTATAGTTCGGAATAAAGCACGTCTTGTTGTGTAGGGATTCTATCAAGTTGAAGGATTTGATTATGAAGAAGTGTATGCTCCAGTTGCAAGACTAGAAGCAATACGCATATTCTTAGCCTTTGCTTCATACATGAACTTCAAGGTGTATCAGATGGATGTTAAAACTGCATTTTTATACGGAGAAATGAAGGAAGAAACCTATGTTTTTCAGCCTCCAGGATTTGAAGATCCCGATCATCCTGATTATGTTTACAAGTTGGATAAGGCATTATATGGTTTGCATCAAGCACCTCGTGCTTGGTATGCAACTCTGACTGAACACTTGCTTGCAAATGGTTATTCACGAGGCGCAGTTGATCAAACCTTATTCATACGAAAATCAGGCGATGATATCATTTTGGTTCAAATCTATGTCGATGATATCATTTTTGGCTCTACAAATGAAAGGATGTGCACGGAGTTTGAAGCAGTGATGAAGAAGAAATTTGAGATGAGTTCCCTTGGAGAAATTTCTTTTTTCTTGGGTATTCAAGTTACTCAATCTGAGACTGGTATTCTCATCCATCAAGAAAAGTATGTTCAGACTATTCTTGAGAAATACAAGTTTCAAGATTCCAAAGTAGCTCTAACTCCAATGGCTTCTCGTCCTACTCTTACTCCAGATCCATTAGGAGAATCAGTTGATCAACATCTTTACAGATCGATGATTGGTTCCCTTATGTATCTCACTGCAAGCAGGCCAGATGTCATGTTCCCTGTTTGTCAGTGTGCCCGCTATCAAAGTGATCCAAAGGAATCACACATGAAAGCTGTCAAGCGGATTTTCAAGTATCTCAAGGGTCAACCTAAACTTGGTCTTTGGTATCCTCGAAATTCCGATTTCAATTTATTTGCTTATACTGACAGTGATTATGGTGGTTGTAACTTAGACAGGAAATCGACCACAGGAGGATGTCAATTTTTGGGTAACCGACTCATTTCTTGGCAGTGTAAGAAGCAGAACACTGTATCCACATCCACTGCCGAAACTGAATATGTGGCTGCATCAAGTTGTTGTTCTCAACTTGTCTGGATTCAACAACAACTTCTTGATTATGGCCTAAACATTTATGACACACCCATTTGGTGTGACAACACGGCAGTTCTGAACACCGTGAAAAATCCCATTCAACACTCCAAAACTAAACACATTGACATCCGCATCCATTTCATCCGCGACTGTTTTGATCGAAAACTTATTCATTTAAAACAAGTGCCGTCAACTGAAAATATTGCTGATTTATTTACCAAGGCATTTGATCATTCTCGATTTGATTTCCTTATGCAATCATTGGGAATGATTAACTTTGGATAAATTGGTTTAATGAATCTTCACAAAAAGATTTTTTCATTTTTAATAAAGAATAAAATTGCAATTGTTTCTTTTTCTTAAAAGAACAATCACAATTTTAGGGGGAGAAAATTAGAAAACAAGTTCTGAAAAATATTTTTGGTCTTAGGGGGAGTTAAGATCAAAGAATTGCCAAAATAAAGACAAAGAAGAAATTTTCATACTTAAATGAGAAATGATATTACAAAGTTCTACAGAGTCTAAGTACTTTCAAAGGCTTAAATACGAATAGACTTGGATTATGTTTGATATGTCGATAGGCTTTGCTTTCAGAACTGAAAAGATCATAATTGAGTGATTACACTTGAATTAAAGAAATATGATTTAGTGGGGAACATATCAGGATTATGTGCCAAAAATGTTCTAACACAGACTGAGAAATATAATCTTGTCATACTCAAGCCTGTATATGTTTGATTCAGTGATTATCATAACTATACATATATCTATATAAAAGACAAAAATACAAAAAGAGATAAAAAGAGAAAAACACAAAAAGAAAGTAATTGAGCAAAAAGATGCCAACAAAGGCCATATAGGATATAATATGCCAAGAAGCACAACAAATCAAAAGATATGTCTAAAAGACATACATACTATATGGTATATATTTTCTATTTTGAGAGTATTTCTTTAACCTTGGAAGGCAAAATCAAAAGATGGGGCATGTAAGTCCGGATGGCTTGTAAGTCCTAAACATCTTGAGAGGGCAGACGTAAGTCCGGATGGCTGTCAATAAGTCCTTAAACTTGTTAATATTCCGGGTTAAGAAATATTTCTCAGGCTAGTTATGCTCAAATAGTTATATTTAGGATTACAATAAATGATATCACTGATCAACAATGCATGGTTTAAGTCAAATTGGGGTGACTTGAAATCTCAATAGTGTCTTGAAGGATAATAATTACTTTACAGAAGTTCTGATTGTGGGATCCACTGACTTATATTAAATCAACACAAAACATGATATAGATATTACTCATTATGTTTCTGAGTAAAACCTAAGTATAAGTTTAAAAGGACAAAATATATTGACAATCAACTTAACCAGTTATTTTAAATAAAGCCGGACAGAGTCTTAACTTGATAAAGAACTATATGATCTCATTATGAAAATTTTTACAAAACAAACAAATCCGATCTTGATTCTTTAATTGTTTTCATTATTTTGTTATTTTGTGTGTAAGTATGTTTCAATTTACCTTTAAGTTGTATAATTGTTAAGACAAATAAATAACAAAGATACATTTTGAAAATTGAAGATTCATTAAATGACTTGGTCATTTGGTAAATAACATTTTATGTTGACATAATTAATTGAGAATAAAACGGATTGAAATTTTGTAAAAATAAGAAAAAGTTTAAAAGTTGAAAATTTTGAAAAATTTGAAAAATTCTTCAACTCGCGCGAAAGGGAAGGTCACGCGAAAGAGTAAGTCTTGAGAAAAGGCTTGTCGTGTGATTTGTCTGGGGTATAAATGTCACAGTGTTCTAGAAGAATGCACTTTTCGCTCAAACCTCACCCGAAAAACCCTTTCGCATACCATCCGAAACCTCATTTCGCTTACATCAAAACTCAAATCAGTTCGTTCTTGCTTGTGATTCTGATTCTTTTTACGTGTTCATTACATTCGTTTAGTGATTTAAAGGTAAAATATGTTTGATATGGTCACTGTAGCGAAGAAATGCTAAGGAGAACTTAACAAATTTGAAATAAAATCAAAGAAATAAACATAAATGTTAAAATTGAAAGATGAAATCTACAAAATAGACTTTGGCGACAGTGATGGACTGAGTTTCTTGGATTAAAATCGAGTTTTGAAGTGTTAATTTGAACTTTGAGTTGTGCGAATCGCACACGAAATTGAACAGACGCGACATAGGGTTTTCGCGTGAACACAGTTCTCGCGTGAGCTTTGATTTCGCTTAAAAATGTGTTTCGCATGAAACTCATTTTCGCATGAGACTAGTTTGTCGCACGAAGTTCACTTTCGCTTGACTGGAGATTTCGCATGACAGAAAGTTTTTTGAAATTATTTCTAAGTGTTGTTGTTGTTGTCTCAAATGGACTTATCACTTGCAACTTGTTTTCACTTAATAAACACTCTTTGTTGATAAAATTTTAAGTGTAGTACATGTATTCACATGTGACTAAGCTTTGAAATGATAAATTGTTTCTTAAAAGTTAAAATGTTCTAAGTGTTGAAATTCTAAATGCATAATTAAGTTATATTCAAAGTGTTCTTATCTTGAGTTTGTTTTACAATGCAGATGGCACAAATGATTTTTAATAAAAATCATAATTGTGTTGCTTACTTAGACGAGGTTCCAGAAGGGAAGGAACAGTTTTCATCTATGATCGAAGGATTGAAGAATTCTCGTATTGTCTATGCTATATTTGCTGACCCCGCCATTTATTCTGAGCTAATAGATTCTTTCTGGAGCAATGCTGCTCTGGAAAAGGACCAAGCGGGAAACCAGATTATAACTGCTACTGTCAAGGACAAACGAGTGACAGTTTCTCAGTCCATCCTGAACCGAGTTCTTTTATTTAATGATCAAGAAGGAGCACCAACTCGTCTTGATGATGATATAGTGATTGATTGTCTAGCTCGTATGGGATACGAGTACAGATATCCAAGTTTAGAGAAGAAATGGCTACCACCATACTGGAAGTACTTATTTCATGTGGTGATTCATTGTCTGAGCAACCTTAAAGCTGGGATGGATAGCTTGAGTGCAATTTTTGGTTCCTTATTGGTTTCTTTGGTTGATGATCTACCGTTCAGTATATCTGGAGTTATCTTCCAGGAGATGGTAAAGAACGCCACAGCCAATCCTAGAAGGAAGTTCATCATGTACCCAAGATTTATCCAGCTGGTGATAAACGATGCTTTTCCTGAGCTTGCCACTCAGAGATCTCCAAAATATGTTGTACAGACGATAAAGAAGGAGATTTTCACACATCTCACTGGAGCCAGAGGAAACAAATGCTCTGGTGAAAGTTTTGCTAAAATTGGAAAATTCTCTAAGATTGAAGAAGATGTTGATGAGGTTGGAGAAGGTGATCATACTAATGAAGCTCAGACTGGTACTTCTACTTCTGGTACTAGAGATAACTTAGATGAAGAGATTGAAAAATTATTTGAAGATGAGCCTGTGAATGAAGGAAGAACGGAAGGAATTGTTCATTCAGCTTCCAGTTCCGAGACGGATAGTGACCAAATAGGAAATGTTCCATATGTACTCCAAACTGATCGAACACCATCTACTCCAACATCTTCAAGACCTAATAATGAAGACAGGGATACTGACTATGTTCCGGAGGAGTCTCCTAGTACGTCATCAAGGAGAAAACGTATGGCAATAAGGAGAGATTTTCCAACAAGAAAAAGAGGTCGAGGTATTGTACCCAGGAGACCACGAACACATGTGGTTGTCACTGAGACTGAGCAAGATCAGACAGCTAATGTGACTTCTTCTGCTACTGAGACAGAAACAGTTCCTGTTTCTGGAGCAGCTAATACTTCTGAGTCTGGTTTTTCTACTCCTCCGCGGCAAGAAAACTTAGAGTTTGATGTTGATTCATTTTTGAATACTCCTCCAGAGTTTCAAAGGAGAGAGGAATCATCTAGCACTCCTCATTCTATAACTCTAGAAGAAAGAGTTAAAAACTTGGAGAAAGAAAGTTTTGAAAATGTAAAGATGATTGCTGAACTGAAAAAGGAAAATGAAGAAAAGTCGAGTCAGATTACCATGATTCATCTGGATTCTGCAATTAAAGATACAAGGATAGCTTCTCTTGAACAACAGATGAAGAACATGTTTGATTATACTTCAGGGTTGGAGAGACAACTTAATGAGCTTAGAGAATTCATTTCACAGACTTACTTTCATCAACCACCACTCATACGGTCTACTACTGTGATTGGTGAATCTAGTAGGCGATCTCCAAGCCCTCCTCCTACTGAGAATGTGCCAGAAAAAGAAGTGGTCAACGAAGCTCAAACTTCTACTGAACAGCCAAGTGTTAGTGCGACTGAAGATGTTCCAATTTCATCTGAAGTACCTATCACCGAAGCTTTCACATCTACAGCTTTCGTTGAGCCTGAGCATATGATAACTTTGCCTATTGTTCATGAAGAGGAGGATGAAGAGTTGATTGATTATGCTGATTCAGATGATAATGAGGATGATGATGATAAGGATGACGATGAAGATGATGATGAAAATGATGATGATGATGATGGTGGAGATGATGGTGGAAATGATGGTAATAATGATGATGGTGGTAATAATGATGGAGGTGATGCTACAGGTTTCTCTTCGAGTCCAACTGGAGATACTAACACTGATAATGTCGATCGCCCAAGTGTTAGTGATCCGGAAGGATATGATCCACTTGACCCTGCCACTGAGAGTGTGTATGAAAAGGAATTGTATTCTTTTCAACAATCTTCATCAGGAGCTGTCGAAGAAGAATTTGATATGTTTGATGATTTGGAGGATCAAAACGAATATACTGACATATTTGGGAACATACTTCAAGAGTTATTCAAAGACATTAATCTTGAAGAAGGAGAAATCCCTATTGAGACTGTGAGTGGTGAAACTCCTGCTGTTTCTACAAAGAAAGATTCTACTGGTCAGATTGTGTTATTCACTAGAGGAGGATTAATGTTCAAAGCACCACCACCACCTACTGAAGCTCATTTTCTATTCATTTCTAAGCCTAAGCAGAAGTATGGTGAAATGTCTCATGTCATTAGCTGGGGTTATGATGGCGAGAAAAGGCTGTATGTAATAAAAAGAAAGAATGGAGAAATTGATTATCTGAAAAGCACACAAGACTTCCATACTCTACGTGTTGCTGATCTCTACTCCATGGGCAAAGCTCCATTCTTTAATGAAAGCAATTACAGTGAAGCTGAACTGATGAGATCTATGATACGAAGGGAGATGCGCACAAACTTCAAGGATTTTAAGACTGCCAAATCAAAGGTGATTGATGACTCAACAAGAATAGATGAAAAGACTAAAGCTCCAATGAAAATACGAGTCTATCAACATCCTAAATTTATCAGGAAAGTCCCCGTGCATGCTCCAGTTCCTCCCAACACTTTAAAGCAATTACTCTCATGGAGATGTGAGAAGGATTCCGGTCACGCTGTGATCAGATGTACTGACAAGTCATTTCGAATCATTGATCCAGCAGACTTGATGAAGTTTGGCAAAGACGACTTACTCAAGCTTTTACACTGCCCTATTACAGCTGATGAGTCCGTTTATTTTCTATCTTACCAGTATGTGTGGATGATTGACCGGATCCTTAGGAACAAATGGTATGCTTATGCAGGCTCGTACAAGAAGGCAAACGTTGATTTTGACTGATCATGTTTCACCGAGCCTAGGGGGAGATTGTAGAAGACTAATCAAGGCTCGGCAAAACAACTTGTGCGAAAACCTGATCCACGCGAAAAGCAGATGTCACGCGAGAAGCAGACCACGCGACAAAGGACTCCACGCGACATTCATGTCCCGCGCGAAAGGAAGCTGTGCGAAAAGCTAGTCGCGCGAGAACTGCTGTTTAGTATAAATAGTTTCGTTTTCGTTTTGTAATCAAGCTTTTGTTCATTTATCTTATATGTACTGTGCGAAATCGCACGACCTGTTCTAGGTTGTGTTATTTAATCTGATAATCATTTTGTGATCAAATTCAATCTTCTTCTACTCCAATCTTGTTTACATTCCGCATTCACAAGATTGAGATCGTGTGTTTATTGTTTTTCTGGGAGAATTCGAGGTTTTACAACCTGAAACCTCTCTCTTTTTTTCTGTCCCGGGTGAGACTTAAATCCAAGAACTACACATTAAAGTTGGGAGGTAGCTCACCTAAATCACTTGGGTTAACGGGCATTTTAATGATTAAATGGTGTATTACAATTAATATGATGAGTGTTTAAATCTTGGAGAATGTTGGTCGTCATGTGTTTATCTTTGAAGATACATGAGTTGCTTTTTTTTTAAACAAAAAAAAAGACTAATTTCTCCGACATTTTTATACAATATGTTTTGGTTTGATTTCATGTATTTTGCTTTTCAAAAACTCTAGAGAAAAGAAAAGAAAAATAATAACACTGGCAAAATAACATAACTCATCCAATCAGTTATTCTTTTATTATAATAATAAAAACCGGTACATAAGATTTATTTTCTATCTTTCTTATCTAAAATAATAAAACATTTTAAAAAGATGTTTTCTTGTTACTTGTTACAAATTTGAAGATGGCAATCAAATACTTTTACCACTTCTGTCTATTTATCAACACCTCTAGCTTTTGTTCTGATTCCATCATTATGTGCCAATGACGTGTTCGGTTGGTTGATGGCGTCATTGTTTGCTATGGCATGCCATAATTTTCTTTCTATACAAAGATACTAGACCAATACCTAACAAATCAAAACATCGTTTAATACTAGACCAAGACCTAACAAATCAAAACATCGTTTAATTATTGTTCGGTTGGTTGATGGCGTCATTGTCTATCTTCAAATTTTTTTAATGTCATATGCTATCATATTTACCATCTTATACTAATAAATGATTACAAATTATGTCACGTGTCAATATCATATTTAACCACACAAAAAATTTTCCGCCCAAATCTTCTGTGACCTATTAAATTAAATGGTAATTATCAAATTAATCATTTGACAAGTTAAGATTAATATAACCTTTGACTTTAAACTTTATCAAAATATCTTTTGAACCATATATCTCTAGCTACGTGGGCAAGAGCTTTCAAATGAATCTCATATACAATTACAAAAATATTTCAACAATCTGAAAACAAAATCTCAATTTAGAACAACTCAATGTTTATATTTAAACGATTCAATCAACCAAAATATGAGAGCAAACTCAAGTTCCATATATAATCAACAATCCGTAAACTTCTAACAAGAGTTACTTATATAGTTTTAAACATATTGAAAATAAAAACATTTATCTTAGATTATATTAAGTTTTACTTTTAAATATATTAATTTTCTAAGAATATCTCTGGTATTATGCATCAACAAGAATAATCTTTTCTTATAAAACAATTTGGAAGAAATTTTATTAAAAACTTGTGTGTTAGATAAGTTCGACAAGTCAACAACATTACAGTTGGATATTACAATGTTACACAAGAGTCCCTCGATCGATCTTCTGCACATTGACAATTCTGGGTCAAAGTTAATTGACCACCTTTAACTTTTACTATGGCATCTTTTTTTTAACTTTCTGTTTGACATCTTCTTAATTTATTTGACAAATAAAACTAAATTCATCATATGGAGTATGGACTACCAATATTTAACATATACACAGGATGACCATTATTGGAGTTGTCTTTTTTAGTTATTGTCCATCATTATTTTATTGATAATTAAAGCATGACTATTATTAGAGGTGTCTTTTTACCATTCTGTATAAGCACACCTAAAGTAAAACAAACAGCAGAAGGTTGGAATACTGCATCATGTCGTTTGGTTCATGCTTTTATTTTTCAAAAACTTAATCTTTGCAAGAACCTATTTAACCCACATGAAACGACTTCAAGTAAAGTTACGATGCATGGTTGAGCTTACGATTTAATTGTCGTTCTAAATATTAATATGTTTCAGCTAACAAATAATTATAATAATATTTCAAGAAAATTGCACATATGGTCCATGTGGTTTAACTAGATTGCAGTTTTTGTTTTGGCTAGGTGACGGTTGATGTTCCCTCGTTTTTGTTTTGTTATTGTTATTATTATTATTTCTCTAATATTATGAAAAACTTAAGAGAGTCATGAGTCTACATATCATTAGACAATCTAAAAGTTTAGTTAAGATTACTTTTTCTTAAAATAGAAAGTTGCTCTAGCATATTAGGCTAGGTGACGATTGATGTTCCCTCATTATCATTTACAAGGAAAATAATTATTAAGAACTAAATTATTAGAGATTAATCTATTAGTCCCAGATACACAATATCCAAGACTAATATATATGTTACAAATGATATTTGAGAGTGATTTTTTTGTGATTAATGCAAGTAACTGATAATCAGTCTTTAAAAATAAAGACAACTATTTAAACACTAAATTTCAGTCACAAATACACACACACTATAAAGAGTTTTTGGAGGGAAGTTAATAGTAACTGAATTTCTGTCCCAAATAAGATACCTAAATGACATCATTATACGAGTAACTGATAATCAGTATTAATAAATAAGGCTTCTACTGGAGACTGAAAATTAGTTTTTAATATTCAAAATGCATAATGAATTAGGGACTTAAATTCAATATGTAATGATTTTTGCATTGGAAATATATTAATAACTGACTTATAATCTTTAATTATTTAATTCGAATTATATCATTTAAGAAATGTACTTAACACTAAAAATCAGTCTTAAACATATTGTAATTGTCATTATTTGGAATTGATATTTAGTCTTTAAAGAAGTTTGTAGATTTACTAATTGGGGAGTGATATTTAGTCTCTAATAAAGAAAATAAATTTACTATTGTGACAACCCGAAAAATTTTCATGATTTAAAAGAATTTTTATGTGAATTTATAATTTATTTTTATATTTTTATTATTATTTAATGATAATAATAATAATGACAATAATAATAATAATAATATTATTATTAAAAATAATAATGTTAATAATGATAATAATAATAATAATGAAAATATTGTTATCAATAATAATTTATAAAATTATTAAATTGATTTAATAAAGTCCAGGGGGTGAAATAATTTTAAAAACTGTTTTATAAAGCTTTTAACATAAAATAATAAATTAGTAAACTGCAGGGACCATTTTGTAAATATTTCAAAAACCAACCCCCCACCCGCCGTCGACCTGTTCTCCGGCCACCTTCTCCGGCCGTACTCCGGCAACCGCAAACCACCAAAAATACGCGTTTTTAATCCAATTAAATACTACCAACCCGTTCGAAAACAAGATTCGAACTAAACACCCACGATAATCAAACAAATTTGAGTGCGATCGATCCAACCGATCCACGTTTTCTTGTCGGCTACTTTACAGATTGTAAATCGCACTAACAATCTATTTTAATCAAATTAACTCAACCTCAACAACTTTATAAATGAACCTTATCGTCTAAGCATTCAATTGCACCAGTAAACACACAGAAACCCCAATTCGATCTTTTTCTCCTTCGCGACCTGCAACTCAGTCGACTTCTGTCTTATGAGCTTAATTTCACAAAATTAAGATAGGGCTTTCGATCATTTGAGCAATTAGAAACTTCCTGTAAAGGAATTGGATTATCATCAACAATAGACACTGAAATCGATCTTTGCATACTCGCGGCTTGTTCATCAATTGAACATCATCAATTCGAATTTTTCTGGTAAATTAAATACACCCATTTGCTCGATTTATCATAGGGAACAAAAGCCCCATGAATCCATACATTAACATAATCGATTGGATGCTCAATTTGATCGATTTGTGTTCTAGGGTTTATGTGATTTGGGGGAAACCGGGATTTAGTTGTTAAAAGAAATACAGACCGGGTTCTATTGCGAATTAGAGCCCTTGGCTCACTGGTTTGTGTGCATGATTGTGAACAGGAGGTCAAGGGTTCGAACCCTGCCCTCAACAATTATTTTTTTGAAACCTTTTTGAGCCATTTTAAAAATACAGGAAAATTATTAAAATTTATAAAAATAATTTTTATAAACTTTGTTAATTTTATAAGTTATTTAATTATTTTCTGGAAATTATTTCATTAAAAACCTTATTTATTTATTATTTTATAATTATTACAAAATGTTGTAAATGGATATTTTTATAAAAAAATGGATTTTAATCATCAAATTATTAATGAACGTCATAATGTTAATTATGAATTATCTTGATTTTATAAATACAAATTAGATTCTATAAATTTTAATATTTATAAAATCTTACGAAATTAAATATAAATTTACATAATTAAATAATGTTTATAATTTATTTAGAATATAATGATATGTTAAAATCATTATTAAGCTAATCAAATTTTATGAAATATAAATCTTTAGTTATTAAAACAAAATAACTAAATGATTTAATTATATGTTTATGACAAATCCCCGAGAACCAAATCCTAGATCAATTGAACACCAGGTTCAAGATCTAACTTATTTAGGTTTTGGATTTGTATCTGTTTGCTTACGTAAAATATAATTCCTTAGCAGGAATTTACTAGCTTGTCAACAACACAAAGGACTGAGGTGAGTTCATAACTATTCCCCTTTTTAATCATTTAAATATTTTGGGGCTGGAATACATTTTGTAATTAAATTTATAAATTATTTTTGTGTATTATGTTAAATAATAATTTGATCACATTTATGATTACATATGGTTACTATGAAAATCCTTCTCTGTAAACTGGACTATTAACAAGGCAGGGATCTTTTGGATAGTACTATCGGGGAGTGACTGACCCCCACAAAGGTTTGGACATATGGTCCTTACCAGATGCACAAAGATCTTATTGTCATTCGGGATGACTTGTTCTGGTGTGAGAAGGCAGATGTGCACTATATTAAGTTTGCTATTATAGTTCCATTTACAACCCATATGAGGATAAATATAAAGGAGGATTTGCTCCCTCTGATTTGAAATTATTATGATAATATAATATACATATAAAAAGGATATTAAACTATGGTACATGGACAAATCCTATGTGAAGGACTTGTTGGGCTTGTACATAGTGGGTATGTGGGATAGCGGGTTCACCTTAATAAAAAGGGTTTCGACAGGCTATTCATATACCGGTGAGTAAATTAAACTCACACTTTTACAGTAAATCCTAATTGAGGATAATTGATGATTTATCATTATGTTTTACTTACCTATGAACTCACCAACCCTGTGTTGACACTTGATTTACATGTATTCTCAGGTATCTACTAGGAGCTTATGGACATGTACGTAGGACCATATAAGAGCTCAAGATACCTATTGATTATTATTTGAATTATGATTAAGAAATGTTGTCAAGAAAACAATCTATCTTTCATTTCCGCTGCTCTGATTATTAATGAAATGTTTATCTAAACTTATCATATAGATAACTGCATCTCATGTGTGACTACTGTGTTCGATCCTGTTTGCTCACCCCTCCGTGATAGATTCCAGACCCGAAATTTGAGGGTGTGACAACTATTTAGAGAATATATTAGTGGTTACAAATTAGTTATTGATATTCGTATTGTAAATTGAGTCAGGGATTGACTTTCAGTCTCGAATGACTTTCGCATAAGAAAAATGATTAAGTAATGATTTATAGTCTCTAATAATATGATACAATTTTATATAATTTTAAATAAGGTATCGAAGATTAAAATTCAATCTTAAACATGTTATGATTGTCCTTTTATTAAATAAATATTTAGCCTCTAAAGAGGTATGTAAATCTAATAAATAGGAACTGATATTATATAGTTATTAAAAGGGTATCAAAAACTGAAAATTAGTCTTTAAATTTAAAATACTTCAAAACAAAAAAATGATAAACTAAAAACTATTTATGAAACCTGTAAGCTGCTATTAATTACCAAAACAAAAAATTTAATATACACTTTTCAAATCAATAGTTTGTTCAAAAGGTATATGCATGAATATAAGTTTAACATAACACATAATATTCTCAAGTCAAATCCAATAAAATAACATAAAAACAAGTTCAAAATTAAACAAATACAAAAAAAACTCGAGATCATCCAAACCAACTTGCAACAGCACCGTATCAACAACCTCTTTATGTCCGAGTAACACAAGCCTCTATAATAAGTTCTTTCGAAATTCAGCCTTATCACAAATTTGAAAACATATTATAATCAGGTTAGCTAAATCATTATATATAATGGTTAAAAATTTAAAATCACCAAAACTATATAGTTTTTAATTATCGTGCATAACACGATGTATTCATGTCAACTCGTAAATTACTTATGAGTAAATCTTATCACATACTGATCGGGTCGGACCGGGTGCCACATCAGAACAGGTTCGGATCAGGACGTGTCAATTTAAAAAACAGATTAGGATTGGTTCAAGTTGTGTTGGGTCGGGTTGATTATATAAATAGCATAAAATAATTTCAAAAATCAACAAGTACACTAAATTTCATCAAAGTAGAAAAATACCTCATATACCTAAGCTATTGAATCAAATCCAAATCAGAATCATCAATTAGATAAAACCTTATTAATACTATCTGCCTTTACAATTACCTGCCACCATTAAATACACAGTGAATGTTTGAATAATATGAAATAATTCTGTTAAAACATGTAGGTTAGAAATATTATTTAAGAAATTTATATTATAAAAGTCCTACAAAAATTAAAGACTTGAACATTACAAATCATCATCGTCTGAGTCAACATCTTCATTATCATTTTTAGATTTATAAGTGTCTGAATCGTCTAGATTTATCTCTGAACCAAAATCCTCCATACTGTGATTAGAATCATCTATCTCATCACCAATAAATCATCAATAATGCCATCAAAACCCCGAACATTAACATTTTCAACAATATCTTCGGCAATATCTTCACGAACAAGGTTGAAATCTTCTAATAAATCTTTTGAATTCTTGTCTTCAAGAATATCGCACAGGTGTCTATTAGTTATTCTTTCAATGATTTTTCATTCTGAATTTGGTTTAAGTGGGTCATTTATATAAAATACTTGTTTAGCCTGGTTTGCAAAAATAAAAGCCTTGTACTAGCACGAGGTCGTGCTTAAACACTTCAGAAAGTCTATAAATATAGGCCTAAGTTCACCATTTTGTTAAACTTTTGGTGGGAGAGTTATTATGCTGAATTCTCTCGGTAATAAAGACTTAAAGATCAATTTGAGGCTCGGGAGATGCATACAACACTTAAAAGAAGTTGGGGATTGCCTAAACATTAACTATTGTGGATCATCGGTTTGATTGTTCCATTTCACCGAGGATTTCATATCTATCTTCTATGTTGCTTGTTGTTATATTCAAGCTCATTATGAGCTAAACTCTCATTATCATCCTAATTTTATGAAACTTATGTAATTTATGATGAACTAATGGTGTGATTTATTATGTTAATGTTATGGTGATCTTGGGAAAACTTTCGATGGGTAGTGATCGTAGGGTGTTTATCCGATACTTATAAAGTTTAATGGCTTTATTTTATATGAATATTTGTGTCGAACATGTGTACTTTGAGTGTCTTAATGTGTGCAGGTGCTAGAAGATAAAAGTACATATTTTGAGAGCTTTACGGAAGTATGGGAGCAAGTGGAAGGACCGGATGTGCAATTACACGAAATATGGAGTAAAATCAAGTCAATCAGGCACCACCGTATCAGTCACCGTATCCACTGCCGTATCATACTCTGACCACCGTATCAGGCACCGTATCATACGCTGCCCAGCGTATCAGCCACCGTATCCTGAACAAATTCCAGCGAAAGAGCTCTGTAAAACTTCACAACCGGAGTATGATACGCCGGGGTCACCGTATCATACGCCGGTCACCCTAACAACCTCCGGATTTTAAGGATTTTCTCTCCTATTTGAACCCAATCATTAGGGTTTCGAAGGAGACTTTTTTTATGAATTTTAGATGTTTTCAAGGCAATTTTGGGAGTTCTTTTCACCACGGTTTCACCGGATCAAGTATGAACAACATCCAATCAAGCATTGAAAATACAATCATGCCTATGAGCGGCTAATCTTGTTCGTAATCACTTTCGGGAGGAGAATTCTTGTAAGTGAACCACTAGGTTTAGTTTGAATTGATGTTTTGGGTTATGTTCTCCTGACACAAAAATATAATTGTATGTTTGTCTAAATTTAAAAGACTTGTTTTTGTTTAAATATTTGTGTGCTTTCATTCGCACTCGGTTTCCTTGCATCGTGAGTAGTTTGTCATGTGTGTGAATTCTTTGCATAAGTGAGTCGGTAATTGTGTGAGCGAGTGAGTCTTAAAAGATTGTTTCATAATTATCACTTTAATCAATTGATTTTGCAAAATCATGTCTATGTGATTTCCAATCGATTCTTATGAAACCAAGTGTGGATTTTTGAACTTGATCTTGAAAGTGGTTGCCTTTTTCTTATAAAATTCAAAACCAATTATCAAGTTCGTTGCTTTCTTAATTATTTTCATTCAATTTACCTTTCCGCTTAAATAAAAAACCCAAAAATAATTGCTTTTTAGTATTTCCGTTCCGTATTTCAAGTTCTTAGGCATAAAGCTTTACACTTTCCACCAATTCCCTGTGGAGACGGCCTTACTTACCCCGTACTCGTTATAGGTAGCTAAGTCTTTAATATTAACTTGTTTTTGATCCAACCACGACAACATGTCGTGGTGTGCAGAGACAGGTTATGCATACAAGACACTCTGGAAGGAATTCACCTCTGATATTCGATCCAGAAGTAGAAAAAGCAGCAAGGCGAAATCGAGTAAATCATAGAGCAAAAACGGTGATTACCCCATCTGAAAGGGGTGATACTCATTCTAAAGAAGAAACCGGTTCTAGAAGAGCACATCGTATTCTTCAAAGATTGTCTAAAACATCTGAAAGCCATCCACCACAAATGATGGAAAATCTTAATCCCGAAAACAACCAAGACGAACAACCACCTCCTCCACTACCCCCTCTACATCAACAACCACTGCCACAATTTAAAATTTTCCATCCACTTAATCTTGAGCCTAACCATCCAGAAGGCCTAAACCACCCTAACCATGCTCAACCAAAACACCATAATCCAACCGATCGGGTTGAACCTTCTGTTGAGAATGAAGAATCTTACCATGATGAGTACCAAGGTGATAGAGTAGATTATTGGGATGGGGGATTAAATGAGGAGGATGGATTTTATGCTGAAAGAGAGTATGATATACCAAGAAGAGCACGCAATCCAAGTTATGGAGGTCGTCAACCACCTCCATACGGAAACATTGGGCAAGGAGCAGGGAATGGACCACCACCACAAAATTATAACTATGGAGGCATTCCACCCTTCAATGGTGTTCCTGGTAATCAAGGTTACCAACAATTTCCTGTTCAAGGCGTGGATATTCATTTTCGTCCTACCATTGATATGAATGCTTCTCCAATTGTACAACCTCTTGCAAGAGGAAGGCAATTCGAAGTGAGACCCCATGCATTACAATTGTAATGCCCGGACATTTTCCTTGAAGCTGACGAAGAAAGAAAAAGAAATAAAGTGCAAAGTTGGGGGACCAAACTTGTCAACGGGGGAAAACTTAAGAAAAGGGAAGTATTAGTAGGGAGAGGGCAGCCCTTACCCTCTCCCCACTCACTCATTTCAGCCAAAAAGAAGAGAGAAAGAGAGAAAGGGAGAAAAAGGGAGAAAGTGTGTTCGGGTTGTGATTCGGGCTCGAAAATCGTTGTGAAGCTAGTCCAAACGAAGCTCTTCATCTTCTTCTTGTTTGTGAGAGTTCTAGGACCCCTCATTTACTTGATTTCAATCGATTTTGGGGCTGGAACATATATAAAACCCGTTTTTGAAATGTGTGTGTTTGACCCATTTGGGTGTGATTGTGTATAGCGTGTTTTGAGTGTGATTTCGGACCTGAATGTGCTTGTATGTTGTCCTAGTGTGTTTCCCTAAGGTTTAGGAGGGTTTATTTGGGCTTAGAACGAGTTTGGAAGGGTTTGGAGGCTGAAAGTCGGCTGCAGTTCGGGATGAACTTCAATCGCTGCCTAGTTAGGGCTAGACGACTTGAGGTCCAGTCGCACGACTGAGGGACGACTGAGGTTCAGTCGTATGACTGAGGTCCAGTCGCACGACTGGGGGTTCAGTCGCATGGGAAGTCTTGCGACTGAGGCTCAGTCGCATGGTGGTTCAATCGCATAGGTTTCATCCTCATTAGTCCATTCGTATGGGGGTTCAGTCGTATAGGTTTCCAATCGCATGAAGTCCATTCGCACGACTGAGTGTTCAGTCGCATAAGTGTTCATCCGCCTTGGTTCAGTCGCATGATGTTCAGTCGCATGGAGGCCATGCGACTGAAGGGTGTTCAGTCGCCCAAATAGGGTCGTTGATCCCGAAGAGACGCATAGTTAGATTACTAGCTTTCGGGGGGAAGTGCAGGTGTAAGGCTTGATAAGGAAGTTCCCGTAAGCGCATGTAGATGACTATTGAGGCCTTAGAGGTTATGATGGGCATGATGTTGATTTTGCATGTTTATGTATGATGTTGTCCTGTATATGTTTTTGTTCCTTAATTATGATTGGTGTTTATCTTTCCTGTGGCTTTACGTGTTGCATTAATGAATGAATGGAAAGTATTATGTAACGTAAAGTGAAAGATAATGAAAGAGGAATATGATGAATGCATGCATTATTAAACGAGGAAAGTAATTAAAGTCTTGCATGGTCTAAGGGGCGCGAGATGGAATTGACGGTTAAGAAGTCTTGGAAAGGGTGCTTGGTTCTAGTAACTAGGCCCACTACGAGCCTTATGTTAGATTATGGACATGTGAGCCATAGTTGCCTTAAGAACAACGGGGCAGTGTCTTCGTGGCCTGTCACGGGATAGCATAAGAGCAGGAGTGGTGACGATCACTCGTGGGGTTAACGTGACCCCGGAAGAGGTGTTGTCGGTCTATGGACAGAGAGCCATAGGGGCAACAAGGTTGTCGGTCTATGGACGGCGAGCCATAGGGGCAACCAGGGTGTCGGTCTATGGACAGAGAGCCATAGGGGCACCAGTATGATACAGTATGCTTTGTCGGCTCATGGGTTGGAACCATGAGGACAGAGAAGAGAAGTGGCCCTTAGAGATTTGCAAGCTTGATAAATGAAAGTTATGGAAAGAATGATGAAGATAATAGTGATATTATCTATGTTTATGTATGATGTATGATCGTGTGAAAGTAATGAACTGTTTTAAATGAAAGTAAAGTATGTTTTATCCTAAAACTAGAACTCACTCAGCAAAGCTGACTTTTATGTGTTTTCAGTTGGCAGGTAATGATTGCTGAGGATGGCACGGGCGGCTACTCGGCTCTTTTGGGATGGCATTCCTTTGTTAATATTTTTGAAATGTAATATTTTGAATGTATTTATAAAACAAAATGGTGTTTGTAGAGGATTCGGATAAACGGGATTACTTAAGAAATCTTCTACTATTAGAGATCACTGTTTATGACTCTTTTGTAATCGACTAACGATGTAGTACTTTGTAAAAGTTTTTATGTTGAAATGAGATGTCTCTTTTGAATGCTTCCGCTGGAATGTTTTACGAAAGTTAAATGAGAATGTATGTTTTATGCGATGATCGACCAGCTATGAGTGTCCCGGAACGAGGCCTTAAAAGTTGGTATCAGAGCCAAAGTTTAAGTGAAATGGATAAATTTTCAAAATAAACCTTAACTTAAACTGAGAATGGGACGGAAAGGGATGGGATGCCAATCTGAGTAGCTGCGTGCCATCAGGTATTTTCTTAATGTTAACCGGTATTATGTGCGCATGGTATGTGGTTATGTGTTGTATGTAGATTTAGATGCTGATGTAGTCAGGACAGGTAATGCTCGGGGTATGAAGAGTAAAGTAGGTGGCTAATCACAACTGGCCACTATAATTAGAGACTTACTATACTTGACATAAACTGAGCTGTTCCTTTAATGACCGTGTTGGTGTTTGAATCTTTCAGTGTGTGTGATAGAAGATGGCTGGAGGTAGATCTTCGAAAGCTTCGCGCGGCGGAGGTGGTGGTGGACGTGGTGCTGGACCACAGGCCACGAGAGGAAGGCCTAGAGTCGAGAAGGTGGTTCCGGAAGAACCTAAAAACACTCATCCGGAGGGTGTAAACTAGAGCGCCAACTTGAGAGCCTCGGTAAAGGAGGCGGTTGTGGAGGAAGTTCATCAGGTCATGCAGACAATCCTACTGTCTGTGGTGACTGAAGTGATCAAAGCGGTGAGAGATGGTGAAAGAAGGGAGAGGAACCGGTCCTCTAGAAGGCAGGAACAACCGGAGCCTGAAACGGTTCTATCTGATGAGGAGGAGGAGGAAGAAGAGCCTGCGCCAAAGGTGGCGCGAGGCTGTAATTATGGGGCGTTCCAACGGTGCAAGCCCCCCACTTTCGATGGTAACGGCACTGCTGATGCTGCTCACTGATGGGTGAGAGAAATGGAGGCTGTTCTAAACATCAGCGAGTGCCGAGAAGACCAAAAGATGAAGTTTGCTGCCCACTCTTTTGTTGACTCGGCTCTGTGCTGGTGGGACAATATAGTCCAAGCCGAGGGTAGCAGGGCAATTGGGAGGATGAGGTGGTCTGAGTTAAAGAAGTTGGTGATTGAGGAGTTTTGTCCTCACTGGGAGATGGATAAGGTCAAGGGGGAGTTCTTGCAGCTGGAAGCGGGAACGATGACACACCAACAGTACACCACCAAGTTCAACGAGATGGCACGTCTGGTGCCGGATCAGGTGACGCCTCTGTCACGGAAGATCAAGAGGTACGTTCAGGGCTTGCCAGCGGATATCTGCAGGCATATGATAGCCGCCCGACCGAGCACGTTTAGGTCGGCGGTGGATCTGGCGGGGAGGTTATATGATGAGAGAACCGTGGTGGTGGTGGCTGATGGTGGCAGGAAGGGTGGTGGTGATCGAAACTGGCAGGGGAAGAGGTTCGGTCGGGGTGATGCTTCAACGAGTAACAAAAAGGCACGGGTGGATGACCGCCGTGTGGTTACGCCGGGTGCCGGACCAAGGAGGTGTGGCAAATGTGAGAAAGAGCATTCGGGGGAATGCAAGTGGGGGTCAAACATCTGCTTCAAGTGTGGGAAGCCTGGTCATATGGCTAGAGACTGTGGGGGTGTGAAGTGCTTCAACTGTGGGGAAAGTGGACATAGGAGCAGGGATTGTAAGAAGCCGAGGGCTGAGGGTTCTGGGGTGAAGAAGACGGGAGGAGAAGGACCAAGGCCGAGCGCCAGGGCATTCACAATGACACAGGAGGAGGCTAGGACGGACCCAGATGTTGTGTCCGGTACCCGTTTCTAGTAAACCAAACTTTAGCTTCTATGTTATTTGATTCGGGTGCCAGTAAGAGTTTTATTTCTACTGCTTTCTGTGCTAAGCTGCCTGTTAGTAGTAGACGTGTTGATCCGCCCTTTGATGTAGAAACTGCCATAGGTAAGTCTACCAGGATTTCTGAGGTGATAGAGAATTGTGACGTGGAGCTAGAAGGTCATAAGTTTCCTGTTAGACCGTTTGTGATGACCTTAGGTGGTTTCGATTTGGTTCTTGGGATGGATTGGTTGGTAGACTTCGAGGCGAATATTGTGTGTCGCAAGAAGATGATTCGTTTGACGGCGCCTGAAGGGAGTTCGGTGTCCGTGTACGGGGATCGAGTCACAACGATTCCGAGAGTGATCTCGATGGCGGTGGTGGGAAAGTGTATGAGGCGTGGATGTAGCGCCTATTTGGTGTATGTAAAGGATGTGGATACGCCAGCACCACAACTATCCGATGTTTCGGTTGTGTGTGACTTTCCAGATGTGTTCCCAGAAGATTTATCAGGAGTGCCACCTGACTGAGAGATCGAGTTTCAGATTGATCTGATACCGGGTGCCCAACCTGTGGATAAGGCACCGTATCGGTTGGCTCCGACGGAGATGAAGGAGTTGATGAAATAGTTGCAAGAGCTGCTCAACAAGGGTTCATTAGACCGAGTATCTCTCCCTGGGGTGCTCCGGTCTTGTTCGTGAAGAAGAAAGACGATAGTATGTGGATGTGTATCGACTACCGTGAGTTGAAAAAGTTGATAGTGAAGAACCGATACCCCTTACCGAGAATAGATGATTTGTTCGATCAGCTTCAAGGTGCCAGTTGGTTTTCAAGAGTCGATCTTCGATCTGGCTATCCTCAGTTGAAGGTGAGGGAGCAGGACATCCCTAAAACAGATTTCCGTACGCATTATGGTCACTACGAGTTCCTTGTCATGTCTTTCGGTTTGACCAATGCGCCAGCTACTTTTATGGATCTGATGAACCGAGTATGTCGACCGATGTTGGATAAATCAGTGATTATATTTATTGATGATATTCTGATTTATTCAAGGAGTGAAGTAGAGCATGCCGGTCACATTCGGGAAGTTCTGGAGACATTGAGGGAAGAAAACCTATACGCCAAGTTCTCTAAGTGCGCGTTCTGGTTGCGCGAAGTTCAGTTCTTGGGTCATGTGGTAAATCCCGACGGGATTATGGTGGACCCGGCTAAAGTAGAGGCAGTGATGCAATGGAAGTCTCCAAACACGCCATCCGAGATTCGTAGTTTTCTGGGTTTGGCGGGCTACTACAAAAGATTTATTCAAGACTTTTTCAAGATCGCTTCCCCACTAACCAAGTTGACCCGGAAGGATGTGAAATTTGTATGGGGTCAAGCTCAAGAGAAGGCATTCGAGGAGTTGAAGACGAGGTTGACTCAAGCTCCTGTTCTGTCATTACCCGATGGAAGTGAAGATCTGGTAGTTTATTCTGATGCTTCCTATTCGGGGTTGGGATGTGTGTTAATGCAGAGAGGGAAGGTTATAGCCTATGCATCCCGACAGTTAAAGGTTCATGAGGTCAATTATCCTACTCATGACTTGGAGCTAGCAGCGGTGGTCTTTGCGCTAAAGATTTGGAGGCACTATCTCTACGGGACGAAGTGCACCATTTTCACTGACCACAAAAGCTTGAAGTACTTCTTCGAGCAGAAAGATATGAACATGAGGCAGAGAAGATGGTTGGTGCTCATAAAGGACTACGATTGTGAGATCCACTACCATCCGGGCAAAGCCAACATGGTGGCTGACACCCTTAGCCGAAAAGAGAGACCCGAACCGATTCGGGTGAAAGCATATCAGCTGATCATGACCTCGAACGTGATAAAGCAAGTCAAAGAGTTTCAAGATGAGGCATTGAAAGAAGATCATCTTAACTCTGAGAGAATGAGAGGTCTGGTCGCAGAATTGGGTGAGAACACGTTTGGTGTTAGAACTCGATTCGGGAGGATGTGGATTCCTCGTTTTGGGGATCTACGGGTGAAGATTATGGATGAAGCTCACAAGACTCGATACTCTATTCATCCCGGTGCCATAAAGATGTACCAAGACATGAAGAAAGACTATTGGTGGCCGGGTATGAAGCGTGATGTGGTGGAGTATGTGAGTAAATGCCTTACATGTCTACAAGTGAAGGCCGAGCATCAAAAGTCGTATGGAAAGATTCAACCTCTGGATATACCGGAGTGGAAGTGGGAGCACATCACCATGGACTTCATTACGAAGCTGCCGCATACTCCGAAGGGGTATGATGCTATATGGGTGGTTGTTGACCGCCTGACGAAGAGTGCTCACTTCCTACCGATCCGCGAGACATACTCGTCTGAGAGGTTGGCTGATCTGTTCATCAAGGATATTGTGGATCGTCATGGTGTGCCGGGGTCTATTGTATCTGATCGTGACACCCGGTTTACATCCAAATTCTTGAAGAAATTCCACGACGCCATGGGGACAAGGTTACATATGGCACGGCTTATCATCGTCAGACTGATGGTCAGTCAGAAAGGACCATTCAGACTTTAGAGGACATGCTTCGGGCATGTGTGATTGATTTCGGGGGAAGTTGGGATGACCACTTAGCGTTAGCTGAATTCTCATACAACAACAGCTATCATGCCAGTATTGGCATGCCACCTTATGAGATGCTATACGGTAGGAGATGCAGAACACCCGTTTGATGGGGTGATTTTGGTCATAAAGAGTTAGGGAGCGTCGAGGTGATCGAGGCTACGACTGACAAGCTTGAGAGGATAAAAGCCTTCATGAAGGTAGCCAAAGATAGACAGAAGTCGTACACCGACAAACGACGCAGGCCGATTGAGTTCCAGGTGGGTGACCGGGTTATGTTGAAGGTCTTACCTTGGAAGGGTATTATTCGGTTCAGAAAGAGGGGCAAGTTGAGCCCGAGGTATATAGGACCTTTCCGAATCATTTCCCGAGTAGGAGAGGTGGCCAATAGATTGGAGTTACAGGATAAGTTAAGTGGAATCCACCTGACATTCCACGTATCTCATCTAAGGAAGTGTTTGGCAGATAAAGATATGGTTGTTCCACTGGAGGATATCGAAGTAGATGAACGGCTCAACTACATAGAGCAACCAGTGGCTATCATCGATCGAAAAGAGAAGAGGCTGAGAAATAAAGTGGTTCCTCTTGTGCCTGTACAGTGGAAGCACAGGAAGGGATCCGAGTCAACGTGGGAGACTGAGGAAGAAATGAGACAACATTATCCACGTTTGTTCGAGGAATAACAGGTTTCGGGGACGAAACCTAAATAAGGGGGTGGACTTGTAACGCCCGAACATTTTCCTTGAAGCCGAAGAAGAAAGAAAAAGAAATAAAGTGCAAAGTCGGGGGACCAAACTTGTTAACGGGGGAAAAATTAAGAAAAGGGAAGTATTAGTAGGAAGAGGGCAGCCCTTACCCTCTCCCCACTCACTCATTTCAGCCAAAAAGAAGAGAGAAAGAGAGAAAGGGAGAAAAAGGGAGAAAGTGTGTTCGGGTTGTGATTCGGGCTCGAAAATCGTTGTGAAGCTAGTCCAAACGAAGCTCTTCATCTTTTTCTTGTTTGTGTGAGTTCTAGGACCCCTCATTTACTTGATTTCAATTGATTTTGGGGCTGGAACATATATAAAACCCGTTTTTGAAATGTGTGTGTTTGACCCATTTGGGTGTGATTGTGTATAGCGTGTTTTGAGTGTGATTTCGGACCTGAATGTGCCTGTATGTTGTCCTATTGTGTTTCCCTAAGGTTTAGGAGGGTTGATTTGGGCTTAGAACGAGTTTGGAAGGGTTTGGAGGCCGAAAGTCGGTTGCAGTTCGGGATGAACTGCAATCGCTGCCCAGTTAGGGCTAGACGACTTGAGGTCCAGTCGCACAACTGAGGGACGACTAAGGTTCAGTCGTACGACTGAGGTCCAGTCGCACGACTGGGGTTTTAGTCGCATGGGAAGTCTTGCGACTGAGGCTCAGTCGCATGGTGGTTCAATCGCATAGGTCTCATCCTCATTAGTCCATTCGTATGGGGGTTCAGTCGTATAGGTTTCCAATCGCATGAAGTCCATTCGCACGACTGAATGTTCAGTCGCATAAGTGTTCATCCGCCTTGGTTCAATCACATGATGTTCGGTCGCATGGAGGCCATGCGACTGAAGGGTGTTCAGTCGCCCAAATAGGGTCATTGATCCCGAAGAGACGCATAGTTAGATTACTGGCTTTCGGGGGGAAAGTGCAGGTGTAAGGCTTGATAAGGAAGTTCCCGTAAGCGCATGTAGATGACTATTGAGGCCTTAGAGGTTATGATGGGCATGATGTTGATTTTGCATGTTTATGTATGATGTTATCCTGTATATGTTTATGTTCCTTAATTATGATTGGTGTTTATCTTTCCTGTGGCTTTACGTGTTGCATTAATGAATGAATGGAAAGTATTATGTAACGTAAAGTTAAAGATAATGAAAGAGGAATATGATGAATGCATGCATTATTAAACGAGGAAAGTAATGAAAGTCTTGCATGGTCTAAGGGGCGCGAGATGGAATTAACGGTTAAGAAGTCTTGGAAAGGGTGCTTGGTTCTAGTAACTAGGCCCACTACGAGCCTTATGGTAGATTATGGACATGTGAGCCATAGTTGCCTTAAGAACAACGGGGCAGTGTCTTCGTGGCCTGTCACGGGATAGCATAAGAATAGGAGTGGTGACGATCACTCGTGGGGTTAACGTGACCCAGGAAGAGGTGTTGTCGGTCTATGGACAGAGAGCCATAGGGGCAACAAGGTTGTCGGTCTATGGACGGCGAGCCATAGGGGCAACCAGGGTGTCGGTCTATGGACAGAGAGCCATAGGGGCACCAGTATGATACAGTATGCTTTGTCGGCTCATGGGTTGGAACCATGATGACAGAGAAGAGAAGTGGCCCTTAGAGATTTGCAAGCTTGATAAATGAAAGTTATGGAAAGAATGATGAAGATAATAGTGATATTATCTATGTTTATGTATGATGTATGATCGTGTGAAAGTAATGAACGGTTTTAAATGAAAATAAAGTATGTTTTATCTTAAAACTAGAACTCACTCAGCAAAGCTGACTTTTATGTATTTTCAGTTGGCAGGTAATGATTGCTGAGGATGGCATGGGCGGCTACTCGGCTCTTTTGGGATGGCATTCCTTTGTTAATATTTTTGAAATGTAATATGTTGAATGTATTTATAAAACAAAATGGTGTTTGTAGAGGATTCGGATAAACGGGATTACTTAAGAAATCCTCTACTATTAGAGATCACTGTTTATGACTATTTTGTAATCGACTAACGATGTAATACTTTGTAAAAGTTTTTATGTTGAAATGATAATGCTTCTGCTGGAATGTTTTACGAAAGTTAAATGAGAATGTATGTTTTATGCGATGATCGACCAGCTGTGAGTGTCCCGGGAACGGGGCCTTACAACAATACCTCCCTAATTTTCATGGAAGAGCTATCGAGGAACTGTATTTACATACAGCAAAATTTGAAGCGGTGTGTACAACAATCGGTGGTGGCCAAGGTTTTTCTCAAGATGAGATTAAATTAGTTCTCTTCCAATTTACCTTGAAAGAACAAGCAAAACAATGGTTTTTGGCATTACCTTCAGCAAGCATTTACAATTGGCGATAAATACAAGAACAATTTTTGGAAGAATATTCTACTCAACAAAAGACAAGTGATGCTCGCGAAGCAATTACAACGTTCCAACAACAATCAGGAGAAACTTTCTATGAGGCATTCACAAGATTCAAGTAATAATTGAGAACGTGCCCACACCATGGAATTGAAAAATAGGAGCTCATATCACTTTTCTATGAAGGTTATCAACTGATGATGCTAGAGACGTGCAAGCAACAAGTGGAGGATCATTTGTACGAAACCATGAAGATGTGGATTGGGATATTTTAGAAAGGGTGGCTGTGAATTCCAAGAAACAAGTTCAAAATAACAGAAGAGCTAAACACCCGGTAGTGAAAGAGGCCCATAGTTCTACCTCAGATGACAGAGTTGAAGTGCTAGAAAGACAAATGGAGGCATTTATGAAGGTTCAAGCTAGAGTTGCAAATGTGTCACCAGAATATGAGGTATGTCAACTTTGTAATGATATTGGTCATATTGCACTAACATGTCAGGAACACCTTGGTGCGAATGAAGAAGTTAACCAAATTCATGAAGAGTCAAGGAAACCATATGATATGAATTCAAACACATATCATTCGGGCTTCCGTAATCATCCAAACCTCAAGTATGGCAACCCAAACACTCAATTGAACCCCAACTTCCAAGGAAACAATCAATATCAGGGTCGTTAACAAAGTTACAATCAAGGAACTACCAACAAGGTTACAACCAAGGTGTGACATCTCTTAATTTTATTAACTTAGAAGTTAACTTTGTTAAATCTTAAAAGGGTCTTTTATGCCATCTTGAAACTTTGGGGTTTGTTATACTTAATAATTAATTTGGTAATTAACAAATTAATATAATAAAAAAAAATAATAACATTATAAGTGTTATAATGTTTGCTTATTATTATAAAATTTAAGGTGATAATAATCTTAAATAAAATAATTATTATTATAATAATAATAATAATGACAATATTAACAATAATAATATTAATAACAATAATAATCATAACAATAAGATTAATAATAATTATCACATTAAAAGTAATCTTGTAAAAAAATAGAAACAATATAAGTTTTAAAACTTGTATTTAACTAGTTTTCACATAAAATAATAACATTTTAAAACCTCAAGGACTAAATTGTAATTAAAACTTTAAAACTCAATTGGCAACTTTAGAAACTACAGGGGCCATTTGTGTAAATTGTTTAAAAACCCAATTACTTCCCGGCTCTTACTCCGGCCACCCACGGCCACTTTCCCGGTGGAGTTCCGGCGAGCCTTTACGCGCAAATCAATGGATTTAAACGCAATTAAACTACATTATGAACCGATTTCGAACTCAAAGACCGTTTCAATTAAGCGTACTCGACGGTTATGTCGTGTTCTTGAAACCGAAAACCTCGTTTAAAGTTTAAAACTTGTTCAAACTGAAACCGACCGAATTGAATCCATTTAATCGGGGGAAAACCTTCTAATTAAACTCCTAAAACTTATTGTAATCTCAATTTCATTTACAAAATCCGTGATCTGACAATTCGACCTGTGTCTCCATCACAAACTCACATTGTGGTTGATCACTGTCTGTCGAATGTGATGGCTTACAATTAACCGAGGGTTATCAACTCTAATCCTCGGTGGAATCTACGAATGGCATCAATTTAAGTTAATCAACATCAAATCATCGAATTCAAGCTCAAACCAATCGCGACTTGTGCATCGTTCTGTTACATCGTTTTCGAGCTGAACCATGTAAGTTTCATACATGTAAACACTCGATTTTATGTGGGGATTAAAAGCCCTAAACATTCGTTGATTAACAGATTCATTTGGATGTTCAATTAGATCGATTTTAGTTCTAGGGTTCTTGAGATTGGGGGAAACTTAATAAAGTGGGTTTATAACAAATTGAAACCGAGATAAACCGCGGCTACGGCCTTGGTCTACTGGTTCCCCACTCGCATTCCAATATTGTGGTACCGAGTTCGAACCCGGGCTACCTCACCTATTTTTTTAAGGTTTTTTTAGCCTTTAAATAAATTGTAAAAAATCAGATTAAATATAAGATTCCTTTTATAAAATTCCAATATTTTTAAAATCATCTAATTATTTTTCTGAAATTTATATTAACATTATTTATTTATTTATTTTATTATTATCTTTTAAAATAAATAATATAATTAGTTTAATTTCTCACAACATAGATTTCAAATATGATTTATCTTATTAAATCATTATATGTTCAATAATGTATTTAAGTTATTCTCTTGTTTTTTAGCTTAATAATTATTATTTGTTTCAAATATTATAAAATGGTCATTTAATATTTTTGCATCTTATCAAATCATTATTTGTTTAAATAACAAGTATATTATTGACTAAATATGGATTTTTATTGAAACTTTATTACAAATGGTATTATACAAAATGGACTTTATGAAATAATTTGAGAAATTTTTATTATATTAATGGACTTTATATTTAAAGATTAGAAATTATATATTTTATAATGTTACAAATTATTTACAAATATTACTTCTTATAAAATATACTTTAACAAATTGTTTAGACTAATATTATTGCTATTAATCTATATATTATTCTAATTATTTATAAATAATTATAAAGATTTATTTACACATTAGATTATATCAATATTTATACTTAAAGGCACTTTTAAAATATTTAAATCTAATTGATCAAAATCTAAATAATTATTTGTAAACTTATTACTTATCAAAACCCCATAATTCTATCTAAAATCTAATCCTTGTTTGAACGTTAATCTTATTATTAACCTTAAACTTATAATATATATTTAGGTGCCTTGTAATGGAATACTTTGGATAATCTTTTATATCATCTTGTAATGCTTATATCCATGTGAGTATTTCCATACCCCTTTTTCTTATTTTCACACTTTGGGGTGAAACATGTTAACTTATATCATTGCACTTGTAAACTTATTCGAGACTTGTAAACTTTATGGCAATTCATCATGTAAAGTTGTGGTTAGTTGAACTTTTGTGGTTACCATGTTATGGCGTTATATATACAATCATTAACTATTGCTAGCCTGTCGACGTCATAGATCTATGGGCCTGACAAGCCTGCTTGGTTGATCCAAGTACACTTAGTTAATCGTATATACTTTTAACGTTTGAGACTTGTAAAACTTTGTCAAGGTTTGATTGTTGCATTGTTCATAACATCCCTAATCACTTTATTCACTAACTTATGACTTGAATTGTCATCTTTTATATATTCTATGTATTGAAAACTATAGAGTGCTCACCAACATTTTTATGTTGACTTTTATTTTTAACATGTTTCAAGAATAACCCAAGTATGCGTTCTACTCTTTGAAGCTTATCTCACTTAGGACTGGACTTAGAGAAATAAACAATGATCTTGTTACTTTTAACCTTGTATTCATGATGTATCTTTGTTTGAGCCTTTTACTTTTATTGTTACAATTGAATCTTGATTAATATATTTGGAATTAATAATAGCGTTATGTGGCTGTGAACAATCGTAACCCTCACATCTTGACGTTTCCGCCGTCAAGGTTGGGGTGTGACACAAGGTGGATACCAACAGAAAACTTAAGGTGGATACCAACAGAAAAATTATCTGCAACAAGGTCAAAATCAACAAACTAGATCCTCAAGTGATAATTCCATGAACTCTCAATTTAACACTATTTTGGAAGTTCTTAAAGAGATAAAGAAGGATAATAAGATAAGAGACAAATCAATAGCATCATTGACCACACAAGTGGGGCAATTGGCAGAAGAATCATCTAGAAGAGATTCGGGCAAATTACCAAGTAACCCCAAGTCAACCCATAACATCAAGCTTCTGGGTCAAATAAAAATATGCACATAAACTCAATTAGTTTTCTTCCTAACTCTAAATGTATTGATAATGATTTTACCTCTCTTTCTCAAGTAGTTGCAGGTAACGATGAGAAGGGTGATGAAGTAGAAGAAAGTGACCAGGGAGCACCATTCATTCCCATTCAAGTTGGGAAATTTAAAATTAAACGAGCACTTTTAGATTGTGGAGCCAGGATGAACATCCTTCCTGGGAGTTTGTATGACCAATATGATTTTGGTCAATTACATAAAACTAATAACATGGTGGTTCTCACTGATTCGACATGGAAACACCCCTGGGGGATAGTTAAGGATGTGATAATCAAGTTAGGAGAGTTCTACTACCCAGTGGACTTTATAGTACTTGATTATGCACCAGTTGGGACGAATCAACTGCCGAGATGGAGTAATCAACATGACCTTCAAAAACCGTATGTTATCTTTTAATGTTTATCAAAATCAATTACCTATGTTGTTAATGATGATTGTTATACAACAGATGCTACTAACGGGTGTGTTCCCCCTTACATTTCATATGTAAGCGAGGACATCACCGATAAGATTGGTTTTGATACTTATAGCGTTGAGGCCAAGGATGTTGAAAAGAAGGAGAATGCCAAGGTGGAAGTAATGAGGAAGGATAACTCGAGACGAAAGGTAAAGATAGGTAAACCACCAGATCTGATGAACTTAAAAGGCAAAGAGAGATTTTTGGTCAATATTGGAGTGAACAAGAAGATCTATCAAATCATAAGAAGCAACTATTTGAAGAGTAATTGATCGTTGTCGAAGTAACAATCAAAAAAGATGTTAAATGTGTGTTCCTATTCACCTTAAACTAGTTAGGGTAAGTAGGGTTATCGAACCTCGTGGAATTAGTGGTCGGTGTGTTGTAAATAGATTTGTAAGAAACGGTTAACCAAACTACTTAAACTATTGCCTCTTGGCTGTAAAATTGGATTTTTGAAATGATTAAGAAATTAACTAAGAAAACAAATTGCAAATTACTAAACTTGATTAAGAAGACAATTATGAGAAGAGTAATCCACTTCGGGATTAAGGTTTGGTTTTCGGTAATTGTTTAATCCAACTTGGTGGAAAATCCTTAATGGGGATTCTATGTGTGTAATGATTAAGTGGTATTGATAATCAAGACTTAATGGGTCTTAATACACAATACCAATTCAATTGGCAACCAATACTTCTACAACCATATGATTCGCGTAATATCATATAATATTCAAATAATGATTAACCAAGACAATCGTTTAAACAATCAAAACACGAGTTAAACTTATCAAAGAACTTAACGGGTTCTAAAGTTCAATCCCAACACAAGTCAAATACAAACGAAAACCTAATCACACAAAACCTATTACCGGAAGTAGATCACGAGAAGACTAGCCGCTCATTGTTCTTGATTGATCTTCAAAGCCGTTGTTGAATTGCATATCGTATGATTGAATGGTGTTAGAATGATGTGGAATGGTGAATTTTAGGTCTAGAAACTCCCAAAAATCGTCTCAGATCGTCCTAGGTCGAATAGGGGGTTAATGGTTGGTGAAACCTAACAAAAACACGGTTTTATAGGTGTTTCACGGAGGCCCTGGCGTAGGCTACGCCAGCCAGCATAGCCTACGCTGGAGGGTATTCTGCTGTTTTTTGTTGATGCTGGCGTAGCCTACGGTGGCTACAGTAGGCTACGGTAGGAAATTTTCTGCTGCACTTTGAATCTTCATTTCTTGACCCCTCCAATGCCTTGTTTCACCATGTAAGCTCCCTACTTAGTTATTTTACCTACAAAATCACTTCAAACTCCTAGTTAACCTATTCAACATAATCAAATGCATAAACACTAAGAATCAAACATAATATTTAACATTTAAACCCTTAAATTACCATTCCAACACACTCACATCACATCCCCACACTTAACCTTTGCTTGCCCTCAAGCAAATCCATTTGAAACACTAAGCAACAATATAGAAACCAAATCCCTTACCATGTTTTAGCCATGGTCCAAAGTCATACCCCATTCCAGAATCACGATAATCGTGTTTGGTTAGCAAGTAAAGGATGTATGTTTATTTCAAAATAAAATCCACCTAATTAAACCTAGCAAGCTTTCGGCTTTTATTTTCATGCAACACACCCCTCACCATTGTTCACTCTTCTCGGCTTATTTCTGGGTTGGTGGAAAGTGCACCAATATCACTCAAAATGATCCATGTATGAAACCTTGCTATCACATGCTTGAGTGACGATCAAACTTCCACAGTAACACATTAATAATGCACACATCAAAAGGACTTATGGGTTTTGGGCTTAGGTTTGGGTGGTAATGTTTGGCTGTGCAAGTGGCTAAAATAAAAATCAAGATAAATATCACTGTTGAAATTCTTATTAACATAACTACTACTCAAACAGAACAAAAACCATAGGTACACATTTAATCAATGACTAGCATTTTGCATTTTTTTTGTTCTCTTCTTTTTCTTTTTCTCTTTTTTTTCTTTTTTTTTCTTTTTTTTTTTTTTTTTTCTTTTTCCATCACTAACTATTATAAAAAAATACTAATACAATAGGAATGTCATGAACAGTGGTAAATTGGTCGATTAGGTTCTAATGATGTGGGTCTAACAAAAGAAAAGGTTTAAGGCTCAAAAGTAGTTACTAGAGGAAATTTTAGGAAAAATGGTAACGCACAAAAATGGTTTAAAAGGAAAAAAAGGAAATCCTAGATTGCCCTTATCATCTATGTGCATTTATCAAGTTCACCGTCTTAGCATGCATCAAGTCACACAAGGTCTAAAACAAAGAGTCATATGGCCTACACTTAACAGATGAAACAAATTTTTCTGTGAACTAACAATCTAGTAGGCTTCAAAATCTCACCAAGTTAGGAAATAGGGTTGCCGATGTGCGCATGCTTTTATTACACCAATAGCCTGTTAACCATAATTAGGTCATTCTTACTTTCTTCTAAAAACCTTGCTAAACACAATTATTTATGCTATCCCGGAATTAGACCATGACTAAGGACCATTACTTCAAACAAGGTAGGAATCAATTGATATGCTTGTCGTTTTCATGCCCGATTGTATCGCTTAAAAACAAAAAAAATTGTCCTCTTTTACCTCATCCCCACACTTGAGATACATTGTCCCCAATGTTTGATATTTAGGTTAAATGCCGGTTTTTTTTTAATTCAATTTATCAAATCAATCAACATAAACGACTTTTCAACCCGAACTACCCCAAACAAAAATCATTACCAACATAAACTACTTAAACAAACACACTAACCATAAAGCATAAAAATAAATTTCGGGTTGCCTCCCGATTAGCGCTAAGTTTTAGGTCTTCAGCCAGACCGTACCTGCGACCACTCATGGTGGTCGAGTAGGATGCTTGACTCTGGTATTCTTCAAATGATCTGGTGGGTCTTCAACTAGATCATATTGTGGCCCAAACATTAATGCCTCAACTCTGTCTTTTATAGGATCAAGTGGATCACCAATTTTTTTCTTCATTTTAGGCTTCTCATCTTTTGTTTCCATCATCATAATTGGCTCTTTCTCTTCTTTTAAATTCATCAATTCCTTCAAGTCCACATGCTTAACCCTATCATACTCAAAGCCATTCTCAAAATAGGTGTTCGTGCTTACATATGAAGTATAAATAGGAACACACATGTTAGTCATATCTGGCACAAAAACTTCATCATTAACAAAATAATCAACCGACTTGGAAAATACATCAAAACATAACTTATGATTTTCATAAGTCATTTCAATTGTTCCGACAATTGATTTGAGCATTGGCAGTTGCTAAAAATGGTCGACCCAATATGACCTTCGGTTGCTCATTTGTTCTCACTGGTGCATAATCAAGCACCATAAAGTCCACAGGGTAGTAAAATTTTCCCAACTTGATAATCACATTCTTCACCATCCCCCGAGGACGTTTCTGGGTGAAGTCAGCTAACACCACAGTGGTGTCAACTTCCTCTATAGGACCAAACTCATACTGATCATATAACATACCTAGCAAAATACTAACACCCGCACCATAGTCCAAGAGTGCTCGTTTTATCTTTAATTTTCCCACTTTGATTGGAATGATGGGTGCTCCTTGGTCACTATCTTCCACTGCATCATCTTTCTCTTCCTTACCTGCAACTTGTTGTAGAAAAGTTTTAAAGTCATTATCAATAATTTTAGAGTTAGGAAGGATACTAACCGAATTGATATGCACAGTTCTCATGTTTTCCGTGTTGGTTCCTTGATGTTGAGGATTGATCGTGGTATCACTCGGTAATTTCCCAGGGTTCCTCTTAATCAAGGCCACGTCCTCGGCAAGTTGACCCACTTGTTTATTCAAAGCTTCATAAGCTTTGTCCCTGATTTCATTTTCCCGTTTAATCTATTGCATATTTTGTTTCATCATATTCATCAAAGCATCCAGCTTTGCATTTGTAGACTCTGCACCACCAACTTGTTGAGCCCCATGATTATTGCTCCCTTGATTGTTTCCTTGAGAATATGAGGTTCTTTGATAAACATTTTGATTATAATTCCCTTGTGGTCTGTTCTGATATGCTTGACCACCTTGATTATTTTCTTGAAAGTTAGAATTCATTTGGTTCGAAGAATTGTCATACTTAAAGTTTGGATGATTTCTCAAGCCGGGGTGATAAGTATTGGAGTTCATATCAAACTGTTTTCTCTCTCCATATACTTGATTCACCTCTTCATGTTGACCTAAAAGCAAAGGGCACTTTGCACTTGCATGCCCCAGTTCAACACATTCATTGCATACATTGAATCCAACCGAAGCTACATCTTTAGTCCCCGCATGTCCTAGCTTGGCTAATTGTCTTTCTAAAGATGCAATTCTTTCTTTAGTCTCATAATTAATGGTGGTTGACCTTGCCGGAGCAGGCTTTGTCCGTCTACTAGCTGAAGCTTGAGCTTTGGAATTTCTGCACATTCGTTCTAGGAATTCCCAATCCATATCTTCATGATTAGACAAGAATGTTCCATTACTTGTAGAATACAAGTATTTCCTTTCTTTCGGTGTTAGACCATCTGAAAATGCCTTAATCAATTCCCACCTTTCAATACCATGATGTGGACACATACGGATCAACTCCTTGAATCTTGTAAATGCCTCATGAAATTGCTCACCCATTTGTTGTTGAAAAGAACGAATAGCCTCTCTTGCATCACTTGTCTTTCCCATAGAGTAATATTCTTCAAGGAAAACCCTTTGCATCTCTTGCCAAGTATGAATACTGTTGTCGGGCAACGTGAGGAACCATTGCTTAGCTCTATCTTTCAAAGTAAATTGAAACAGTTGAAGCCTTACTTCATCTTGTGTGAAGTGATTTCCACCAATGGTGCTACATATGGCATCAAATTCAGCAAGATGCACATATGGTTCTTCTATGGCAGTGCCTCTAAATGCAGGAAGAATGGTGAGATAATGAGGGCGTACATCAAAAGCTCTTCCTCTACGATTTGGAGGTGCAATTGGGTTTGGATTTTCAGAAATAGCCGGTCGGAAATGGCTATCCACACCTTGTACATGAGCTCTCCAAGGCCTTCTTGGATGATTGACATTATTATTAACCCTGTCCCGTTGTTGATTGATAGGTGGTGCATTCCACCCATGTTGATCATTCCCCCAATTGTTATTTCCATTGTATCCATCACCTCCACCAAAATTTCCATCCCACGCATCATAATTTGCACCATTATAGAGTTCTTCATTGTTATTCCATTCATCTTCATAATCTTCATCACCCGTGTGAACATTATGCATGCTCACATGATCAAAGTCATCTCCTTGATTGAGGTTATTTTGATTCATGTTATTGTTGTGTGGTGGTTGATTCAGGTTGTTGTTGCGGTTGTTATTTGGAGGTGGGGGTGGATTTGGGTTTTGATTTTAGTTATTAGGAGGAGGGTTTGGAATTTGAGGTGGTTGGTTATTTGGGTTTTCCATTTGGGTTGAATCAGACAAATTGCTAACTGCTTGATCAATAGCTTGAGAAATTGATGTAGTTGGTAGCCCTGATCGATGCAAAACACGATTATACCTGGTTGATTTCTCTATCTCTAGATCGAATATCAATGGTGATTTCCTACCCGAGTATCGAGTATGCATGCAATCCTGTCACCTGCACACTTAGAACACACCTAGCGTAACAAAGAAATAATAGAAATAAAGCAAGAACAAGTAAACAAATTAAAAAAAATCAAATAACAAAACACCAAGCGCACCGATTCCCCGGCAACGGCGCCAAAATTTGATCGTTGTCGAAGTACCAATCAAATAAGATGTTAAATGTGTGTTCCTATTCACCTTAAACTAGTTAGGGTAAGTAGGGTTGTCGAACCTCATGGAATTAGTGGTCGGTGTGTTGTAAATAGATTTGTAAGAAACGGTTAACCAAATTACTTAAACTATTGCCTCTTGGCTGTAAAAATTGGATTTTTGGAATTATTAAGAAATTAACTAAGAAAACAAATTGCAAATTACTAAACTTGATTAAGAAGACAATTATGAGAAGAGTAATCCACTCCGGGATTAAGGTTTGGTTTTCGGTAATTGTTTAATCCAACTTGGTGGAAAATCCTTAATGGGGATTCTATGTGTGTAATGATTAAGTGGTATTGATAATCAAGACTTAATGGGTCTTAATACACAATACCAATTCAATTGGCAACCAAGACTTCTACAACCATATGATTCGCGCAATATCATATAATATTCAAATAATGATTAACCAAGACAATTGTTTAAACAATCAAAACACGAGTTAAACTTATCAAAGAACTTAACGGGTTCTAAAGTTCAATCCCAACACAAGTCAAATACAAATGAAAACCTAATCACACAAAACCTATTACCGGAAGTAGATCACGAGAAGACTAGCCGCTCATTGTTCTTGATTGATCTTCAAAACCGTTGTTGAATTGCATATCGTGTGATTGAATGGTGTTAGAATGATGTGGAATGGTGAATTTTAGGTCTAGAAACTCCCAAAAATCGTCTCAGATCGTCCTAGGTCGAATAGGGGGTTAATGGTTGGTGAAATCTAACAAAAACGCGGTTTTATAGGTGTTTCACGGAGGCCCTGGCGTAGGCCACGCCAGCCAGCATAGCCTACGCTGGAGGGTATTCTGCTGTTTTTTTGTTGATGTTGGCGTAGCCTACGGTGGCTACAGTAGGCTACGGTAGGAAATTTTCTGCTGCACTTTGAATCTTCATTTCTTGACCCCTCCAATGCCTTGTTTCACCATGTAAGCTTCCAACTTAGTTATTTTACCTACAAAATCACTTCAAACTCCTAGTTAACCTATTCAACATAATCAAATGCATAAACACTAGGAATCAAACATAATATTTAACATTTAAACCCTTAAATTACCATTCTAACACACTCACATCAGTAATATGGAGAAAAACACTCAATAAGACCACCTTAGTGGTGACATGTACGGTCTGGCTGAAAACCTAAAACTTAGCGCTTACGGGAGGCAACCCATAGAACTTTGTGGGTGTGTTCACTAGAAACCCTCACGAGACTTCACTCGTCCACTCGGGCCTACCAAGTGGTTTAAAAGGCTTGTTGCATATGATAAATGCAACCGTGATTCCTACGAAAGTGAGTTTTATTTAGTTTTAGTATATGTGTTCTTTGTTTTAGGTTTGTTTTCTAGTTTCAATCACCAGAGGCAAATATGCAGTGTGGGGAAGCATATGGATGTTTAAGAGCATATATAAGTATGTGTTTGGGTAGTTTTTCCTACAACTTCCATATAACAGTGTTGAAGCACTTTCTTATCGCCTATGATCAGGTTCATGTATTCTTCTTTATCTTATTCAATTTGTTTATTAGTGGTTGATTGTGATTATCATTTTATTTAATTATTAGTAGTTTTATTAGTTGGTTTTATTTAGGTCATAAGAACTCATTTGTTAGGATTGTTTGTTGAAGTGATTTGAAACCTCATCCCTATAATTCTTTATAATATTGCAAAACATACATTAAGGATAATGTACCTCAAGTGTGGGGATGAAGGAAGAAGGGCGTGAAACAGAAAAAAATTTAGTAAAAATTGAAAATTTTTGAAAAAATTCAATGACTTTTTTGAAATTAGCCTCAAGTGAGCTTAATTGTGCATTAAACATAATTTTTCGATGTAAATCGTTAATTACCAATTGCTTGTGCACATGTAGAGGTCCTTTTACATGGTTAGTTGAAAGTCGTAGGAAAGTTTTCTCAACAAGTAGTTTTTATAAAATGAAATAGGATTGCCTAGTTAGGTATAACAAGCTAGAAGGTGGATAATATGCATGCTTCACATCCTTAGCCTATTCAACCGCTTCCGTGAGAACTTGAGCTTATTTGAGCATTATTCATATCATATCTAATTGCTATTTTCTTTTCTTGAGTGTTTACCATAATATGCACTTATTTTAGAACTCGTGTATCTTATACATGTCAAGATCTAGAACCGTTACGGTGCACGGACATGATGGAGGCACCAGGATAAGCCTTTTGTTTAAGCTTTTTCATTTGATTTCCCCACCGTAACTTATTCCCTGTAGAAGCCCCTTTGAGCCCCAAACGTTACTTTTGTATGAACCAATATTACCAAACTAATAAACTTTTAGCCTTTTCTTTTAAACCCATGTAGTGAAATCCAATTTAGGAAGTGTTTAAATTGTCTATTTATATGTTCTTATGTGTGCTAATAATCTTCAGCAACAAAAATAGTTGATATGCTTAAAGTAAAAAAAAGAAAATAGCTATATATGAGGCCAAATGACCAAAATATAAAGCGCCAAAAATAGAGTGAATTATTGTACTGCATTCGGGTCAAAGTGATCCAAGTGATGTTATGAAGTTCATGAATTTAGCTTCCTGATATTGGATTTCATGCACTTTAGCCACTTTAATCCCTTTTACTCACCCTTCACCTTAGCCTAACATTACAATCCTTAAAAGCCCTCTTGATTTGTGCATTGTTTTGTGTTTGTTAATGGAGATGTGATTTGTATACGAGCTTATGAAATAATGTACATTATTGGTTTTGAGTGTTACAAATAAACTAGTATATTATCACTAGTCCAGAAAACAAACCGAGAGTAGAGATTGATTGTGAGAAGGTGTGAATACATGTGTGTTAGAAACTTGACGCAAGTTGACTTAATTGGGTAATTCTTGGTTTAAAACAAGAAATCAAATATACTTGTTTGGTTGTCAATCTTGAATGATGTAAACCTTGAAACTAGGTATATTTTGGGACCTTAACTCACATAGTCCAAGAGGGATCTTAATGTTTTTGATTGATTATTGTTGAAATGTTACAAGAAGGCTTTGCTTGAGGTCAATCAAAGAATAAGTGTGGGGATGTGATCGTAGGATGTTTATCCGATACTAATAACGTTTAATGGCTTTATTTTATATGAATATTAGTGTTGAACATGTGTACTTTGAGTGTCTTAATGTGTGCAGGTGCTAGAAGATAAAAGTACATATTTTAAGAGCTTTAAGGAAGTATGGGAGCAAGTGGAAGGACCGGTTGTGCAATTACACGAAATATGGAGTAAAATCAAGTCAATCAGGCACCACCGTATCAGCTACCGTATCCACTGTAGTATCATACTCTGACCACCGTATCAGTCATCGTATTAGACACCGTATCATACGTTGCTCAGGGTATCAGCCACCGTATCCTGAACAAATTCCAACAAAAGAGCTCCGTAAAACTTCACAACCGGAGTATGATACGCCGGGGTCACCGTATCATACGCCAGTCACCCTAACAACCTCCGGATTTTGATGATTTTCTCCCCTATTTGAACCCAATTATTAAGGTTTCGAATGAGACTTTTTTTGACCAATTTTAGAGGTTTTAAGGCAATTTTAGGAGTTCTTTTCACGATGATTTCGCCCAGATCAAGTATTAACAACATCCAATCAACCATTGAAGATACAATCATGCCAATGAGCGGCTAATCTTGGTCGTAATCAATTTCGGGAGGAGAGTTCTTGTAAGTGAAGCACTAGGTTTAGTTTGAATTGATGTTTTGGGTTATGTTATCTTGACACAAGAATATAATTGTACGTTTTTTTAAAGTTAAAAGACTTGTTTATGTTTAAGTATTTGTGTGCTTTCATTCGCACTTGGTTTCCTTGTATCTTGAGCAGTTTGTTATGTGTGTGAATTCTTTGCATAAGTGAGTTGGTAATTGTGTGAGCGAGTGAGTCTTAAAAGTTTGTTTCATAATTATCACTTTAATCAAACAATTTTGCAAACTCATGCCTATATGATTCCCAATCGATTCTTTTGAAACCAAGTGTGGATCTTTGAACTTGAATATTGAAAGTGGTTGCTTTTTTCTCATAAGTTTCAAAACCAATTATCATGTTCGTTACTTTCTTAATTCTTTTCATTCAATTTACCTTTCCGCTTAAATAAAAAAACCCAAAAATAATTGCTTTTTAGTATTTCTGTTGCATATTTCAAGTTCTTAGGCATAAAGCTTTACACTTTCCACCAATCCCCTGTGGAGACGAACTTACTTACTCGTACTCGTTATAGGTAACTAAGTCTTTAATATTAACTTGTTTTTTATCCAACCACGACAACACGATCAGGTAGCATCTACATTTGAATGAAAAATTATAAACTTATGATTTGTAATTTTGAATATCGTACAAGGTTGAAAAACATATGACTAACTTTTATTCATAATAAATCTATGGCTAATGAACTAGAAATGGTTATTAGAAATCATATCACCTTAACTTTCTGATCATTTACGGATTCGTTTTTATTAGTTTGAGAAATCTACAGTAATTGTTATAGTTTTTTAAAATTAATGGTATGTTAGAAAGGAACATGATCAACTTTTCTTTTTAACATTAAGTTATGTTTTCAGAACTCGTATGTCGAAAGTCACAAGTGATTTACCTACATTACTAGTGGCTCAGAATAATGCAGTAAAACTCATCCTGATGAGGTCCTAGTCACTACAGAGTGGATAGATGAGAAATCGCGCCAACTCATATTTATAAACATTAACATAATTACTTTATTCAATATCTTTAATCATACCACCAATTCGTTATAGTTACATAACTGTAATCTAATTATGATGATAGCCTTTATTCCCTGATTTTAAAACCAAAAGTTTCAATCTTATTTTACTTTATTTTAATTATTATTTCTAAAACCCCAAAAATCTTAATTACATCAATGCAACTGAATCTGTGCAAAAAGCATTTATCAAAATATATATACTTTTCACACGCATCAAGTACCAACATCAGTTATTCCTCAACCAAAGGTACAATGATTTAACTCAACAAAGACATTACCATCATTTCTATACAGGAAGAGAATACATGTCATATCCAAGAGTAACAGACTTGAGCCAAAAGGGAATCTATGATGGGCAAGCAATATATCCGTACCCAGCCATACAACCATCTCAGTGGGTCCCTCTACAACCACAAGAACCACCAGTAGAAGTAACCACTGACCCATACAGCTTCCAATAGATGCAGAATTTGATGACCGAATGGTTTGGGCCATCACTACCACCATCGCATGTTGATGATCCATATGATGAACCTAGCAGGAACCATCGTGGCACTCGCTGATCGAGTGTTGCACACTGATCAGGTCCATGTGCTCTATACTTTCTAGTATGAATAATATTGTTTGTGTGACTGGGATAATTTATTGGATAACTGTAATAAGTGAATGGATGATGAAAGGGGGGAAGGGCATGATTTGGTACCTTTGAATGTAAGGGAGTAAACTTCGAATTCTGGTCTTTTGTGTCATGAACTTAACCACCATACATTGAGGACAATGTATCTCAAGTGTGGGGATAAGGGGAAGAATAAAAAAACGGAACTTTTTGTACCACTTTGAAAAATTGAGAATTTTTGAAAAATAAATCTTCAAGTAAGCTTAATTGTGCATGAGACTCAAAGTTTTGCATACATAGTTAATTATCACTTGTTTGTGCATGTATAGATCCTTTTGCATGTTTGTTTTGAAATTCAAGTAATGCATCCCAATTATGATTTTTTCAAAAAAATTAGGTGAAATTCCTAACAAGCATAACTAACCAGTTGTAGATGACATACATGCTACACATGTTGTTACCTTTCCCCTTGTTTTCGTGAGAGTTGAGCCTAATTGATCAAGTCATAGCATGATTTGAGTTGCTTTACATCTTTTCATAACAAGGGAAACCATAATGTGCATCCAAGTTAGAACTCGTGTAATTGATACATATCAAGATCATGAACTAATACGTGCATAAATGTGATAGAGGCATTAGAAATGAGCCATTTGCTTAAACCTTTTTCATTTGAATCCCGTACCTTGATAATTTTCTTTTAGACACCATATTGAGCCCCAACTTGTCGTTTGAAAGCCAAAACAATAAGCCTATGAAACCTTAGACGTTAGATAAAACCCCGGGGGATGAAATCCAATCCATAACATATTTATAAATGTCATTTCAGTAGTAGTTCAATAGTATTAGGAGCAATTTGTTATTAAAAAAAGAAAAGAAAAAAAGAAAAATCTAAATATGAGGTTAAAATGACCACAATATGAAGTAACAAAAATAATGTGAAAATTTGGTGTTAGTATTGCAAGTACAAGAGTGAGATTGATAAATAAGACATTTAGTGTGTTTGAATTGGATTTCATTCGCTGTTAGCCACTCTAAAAATCATTTTCTATTCCACCTTAACCCTTAACCTAACGTTACAACCCATGAAAGACCTCTTGATTTGTGTATCATGTTGTGTAAATTGATGGCGATTTGATTAATATACAAGGTTATGATGAATATGTGCGTTCGTGGTCTGAGAGTTCTAGAAATACTAGTATATCATCACTAGTCCACAAAATAAACCGAGAAGAGTGTTCATTGTAAGGAATGTGAATGCATGAATGTTTGAGCAAAAGGTGAGTATATGCCAACTAAAGATTTCATATTTAAAAACACGAATGATATTACACGATTAGGGTGTGAATACTACAGGATGAAGTTGAAGAATAAGCATGTCTTGTGATCTTGAGTTATACAAAATTATGATAATTTAGCATGTTTGATTAATCAAAGTGAAATGTGCAAATAGGTTTGTTTGAGCACAGACAAAAGGTTAAGTGTGAGGATGTGATCACACGTCAATAATTAGTGTTTGATTAATCTAAATACGTGATTTTACATTGTGATTATGGTGGAATAGATTCAAGTTGTGTGTGCTTTGATTTGTAGGAATGGGAGTTAGAAAAGACTTGTTTTGGAGAAAAAGGAACAACAAATGAAACTACAAGGGTTGAAGCTGAAAATAAAGAAAGTTACAAAAACGACGCAATAAACCCTAAACCGGCGTATGATACGCCGGGTATGGGTGTATCATACGCCGGTCAGCGTATTTGTGACGTATTTGTGGGCGTATTTCAAGAAAAAAACATAAAGTTGGGCGTTAGAATACAGGGGTGGGTGTATGATACACCCAGGGTCGGCGTATGATACGCCGGTCTTCAACGACTTTCCTATTTTCTTGGATTTTCATGTTATTTAAAGATATTCAATTAATCCCAATTCGTAAAACAACTTTTTCCAGCCAAAGATAGGTGATTTGAAGGTGTTTTTTGATGCTTGAAAGATTCCCAATACACATAAGAATCATCATTGATCGTCATCAAAACAAGATTGAAGATTCAACGAAGACCATAAGTGGCTAGTTCCATCGTGATTGCTTTCAGGAGAATTGATTAGGCTAAGTAAGACTTTTTATGTGTTTCTTTAATGATTTGTTAGACAATGGTCTTTGAATGTAAGTTTAACCTTTGGTTATGTTAAAAGATTCGTTTATATATAAAGTTGCTTGTTGAAATTATCAGTTTTCAGTTTTCTTGCATCGTGAACTCACTAAAATAGAGAGGTAATTTGATATAGACGAATTAATAACATTGTGAATGAACGAGTGTTAAAAGTTTGATCCTTTGTTATTACGTTAACCAAAAAGTTGAAGTCTTTAGAATTAGGTTTTGGCAAACCCTATTTTGATCACATAAATTGTTGAACTTGCATAATTAAGGATCCGAAAGTGACTATTTTCCATATTCTAAGTTTAACCTTTGGTTATGTTAAAAGATTCGTTTATATATAAAGTTGCTTGTTGAAATTATCAGTTTTCAGTTTTCTTGCATCGTGAACTCACTAAAATAGAGAGGTAATTTGATATAGACGAATTAATAACATTGTGAATGAACGAGTGTTAAAAGTTTGATCCTTTGTTATTACGTTAACCAAAAAGTTGAAGTCTTTAGAATTAGGTTTTGGCAAACCCTATTTTGATCACATAAATTGTTGAACTTGCATAATTAAGGATCCGAAAGTGACTATTTTCCATATTCTAAGTTAATTAGTTTCAAATTTCTTTGCTTTATGCAATTGTGCTAATTAATTCATTCAAAGTTTTAATTTTTAGTTCTAAAGTTTGAGTCTTTTAGTTAATCGAGTCACGTTAATTAAACACTTTCCACGTATTCCCTGAGGAGACGACCTTGCTTACCCTTACACAATAAAGGTAGCTAAGACCAGTTATTTAACTTATTTTTGATCGAGACTCGACAACCAGATCATGTGCTCATTTGTAAATGTAAGGGACAAAACATATGGATTACAATATCGTTATCGCGTGAACGTGGTTTGAATTCAAAGTATGCCATGCATGCGACAACATGCATGCGCGACACATCTCGCGCGACAAAATATGCAAGCGAAAATAAGCTGGCAAAAATATGCATGCATACTACATGCATGCGACAATATTGCAGAAAGCGAATTTAGGCGAAAGTGAAATCCACGTGGAGGTTGAAAAGTAAAGCATGCAAGCATGCAATGCGAAAAGTTGAAATCTCATGCAATGCGAATCGCAGCATGCTACAAAGTGGAGAATTTAATATATATATTACATGTGGACTTGCGAATGAAGGGGTGCCATTTCATTTCTTATTTCAACCGAGAGTAACAATTAATTGTTTAGTTTGTTTTTCGCTCAAGTTGAGCAGATCACATGTGTGTGATTTCCACCTTCGGGTGAGATCGATCTAGTATCGATTTACATTGTAATCATTCGACAATATACGTTTGATATACAATGATTTGTGCTGAGAAACTATCACCCTTTTATCCTTCACAGTTGCTGTAATAATCTGGTTTCCAGATTCGTCTTTTTCTAGAGCAGCAGTGCTCCAGAAAGAGTCTATCAGTTCGGCATAGATGGCTGGATCAGCAGAAATAGAATAAACAATCCTCGAGTTCTTCAGCCCCTCAATCATAGAAGAAAATAATTCTTTTCCTTCCGGTACTTCATCCAGATAAGCAACACAATTATGATTCTTGTTAAAGATCATTTGTGCCATCTGCATTGTCAAATAAGATCAAAATTAGAACACTCTTGACAATAACTTAATTATGCATATAGAATTTTAACACTTAAAACATTTCAGCTTTTAAGGTCTTATTATTTGAAAATTTTATTACTTAGAAAATTTTTCATTTCAAGGCTTAGTCACATGTGAGTACATGTAATTCACTTATGATTTTATCAAAAGTTATAAGTGAAAGATCCATGTACAACAACAACATAATCAACACTTAGAAACATTTTAGAATTTTTTCTGTCACGCGAAAACATGATTCAAGCGAGAACTCATAATTCATGCGAGAATTCAATATGTGAGAAATGTGTTCACGCGACAAAGCTGTTTCATGCGAAACCACTTTTCACGCGACACTTCTTTTCAAGCGAAATCTCAGTTCATGCAAAAGAACTTTGTGAAAACTTAGTTCAAGCGAAAACGTGAATGTTATCATGCGAAAACAATACTCATGCGAGAACCCAATTCACGCGAGAAGTCGTTTTCGCGACTGTTCAGCTTCTCGTGCGATTCGCACAACCCCAACTTCAAATTAACCTTTCAAAAATCGATTTTAATCCATGAAATGCATATCATGGCTGTCGCCTAGATCTATTAGGTTAATTTCATTCATCAATTTCATCATTTAAGTCCATTTATTTAGATTTTAAGTTCAAGTTGTTAAGTTCCCCTTAACATTGTTCTTCTACAGTAACCAAATCGAACATTTTTACCTTGAAAATCACACTAAACACGTACTGAGTATGATGAGAATCAAACTAACAGAAGATGAGTAAGATAATGCAATGTTTGAAGTATGCGAGAGGAGATTTCGGGTATGTGAGCGAATAGGGTTTTCGGGTATGTTTTGAGCGAAAAGTAACTTTGTCTAGAACATTGTGCCTTTTATATCACAGACAAGTCACGCGAAAACTAATTTCGCAAAACCTTCTGTTTCGCGTGACTCACTATTTCGCGTGCGAAATAATGAATTTCAAATTTTCAACTTGTTTTAAACTTTTCAATCCTTTTATTTTCAATGAATTTTGTCAACATAAAATGTTATTTACCAAGTGACCAATTATTTTAATGAATCTTCAATTATCAAACATTTTCTTGTTATGTAATTGTCCTAAAACTAAAACACTATAAAAGTGAAAATAAAAAACAAACACTTACAAACAAACAAAATAACAAAAGAATAAATACAATTAAAAATCAAGATCGGATTTGCTTGTTTTGTATAAATTTTCATAATGAGATCATATAGTTCTTTTGTCAAGTTAAGACTCTGTCCGGCTTTATTTAAAATAACTGGTTAAGTTGATTGTCAATATATTTTGTCCTTTTAAACTTATACTTCAGGTTTTACTCAGACATATAATGAGTGATATATATATCATGTTTTGTGTTCATTTGATATAAGTCAGTGGATCCCACAATCAGAACTTCTGTAGAATTATTATTATCCTTCAAGACACTATTGAGATTTTTCAAGTCATCCCAATTTGATTTAAACCATGCATTGATGATCAGTGATATCATTTATTGTAATCCTAAATATAACTATATGAGCATAACTAGCCTGAGAAATAATTCTTAACCCGGACTATTAACAAGTTTAAGGACTTATTGACAGCCATCCGGACTTATGTCTGCCCTCTCAAGATGTTTAGGACTTACAAGCCATTCGGACTTACATGCCCCATCTTTCGATTTTGCCTTCCAAAGTTAAAAACTATTCTCAAAATCAGAAAATATATACCATATAGTATGTATGTCATATAGACATATCTTTTGATTTGTTGTGCTTCTTGGCATCTTTTTATCATATATGGCCTTTTCCTTTTGGCATCTTTTTGCTCAATTATTTCTTGTTGTATTTTTCTCTTTTTGTTTCTTTTTGTATTTTTTTATCCTATTTTATATATATATAGAGTTATGATAATCACTGAATCAATCATATACAGGCTTGAGTATGACAAGATTATATCTCTCAGTCTGTGTTAGAACATTTTTGGCACAGAATCCTGATATGTTCCCCACTAAATCATATTTCTTTAATTCAAGTGTAATCACTCAATTATGATCTTTTCATTTCTGAAAGCAAAGCCTATCAACATATCAAATATAATCCAAGTGTATTCGTATTTAAGCCTTTGAAAGTACTTATACTCGTTTTGAACTTTGTAATATCATTTCTCATTTAAGCATGAAAATTTCTTCTTTTTGATTTTGGCAATCCTTTGATCTTAACTCCCCCTAAGACCAAAAATATTTTTCAGAACTTGCTTTTCTAATTTTCTCCCCCTAAAATTGTGATTGTCCTTTTAAGAAAAAGAAACAATTGCAATTTTATTCATTATTAAAAAACTTGAAAAATCTTTTTGTGAAGATTCATTAAACCAATTTATCCAAAGTTAATCATTCCCAATGATTGCACTAGGAAATCAAATCGAGAATGATCAAACGCCTTGGTAAATAAATCAGCAATATTTTCAGTTGACGGCACTTGTTTAAGATGAATAAGTTTACGATCAAAACAGTCGCGGATAAAATGTATGCGGATGTCTATGTGTTTAGTTTTTGAGTGTAGGATGGGATTTTTCACGATGTTTAAAACTGCCATGTTATCACACCAAATTGGTGTGTCATAAATGTTGAGACCATAATCGAGAAGTTGTTGCTGAATCCAGACAAGCTGGGAACAACAACTGAAGCAGCCACATATTCAGCTTCGGCAGTGGATGTAGAGACAGTGTTCTGCTTTTTACACTGCCAAGAAATGAGTCGGTTGCCCAGGAATTGACATCCTCCTGTGGTCGATTTCCTGTCTAAGTTACAACCACCATAATCACTGTCAGTATAAGCAAATAAATTGAAATCGGAATTTCGAGGATACCAAAGACCAAGTTTGGGTTGACCCTTGAGATACTTGAAAATCCTCTTGACAGCTTTCATGTGTGATTCCTTTGGATCACTTTGATAGCGGGCACACTGACAAACAGGGAACATAACATCCGGCCTGCTTGCAGTGAGATACATAAGGGAACCAATCATCGATCTGTAAAGATGTTGATCAACTGATTCGCCTAATGGATCTGGAGTAAGAGTAGGACGAGAAGCCATTGGAGTTGGAGCTACTTTGGAGTCTTGAAACTTGTATTTCTCAAGAATTGTCTGAACATACTTTTCTTGATGAATGAGAATACCAGTCTCAGATTGATTAACCTGAATACCCAAGAAAAATGAAATTTCTCCAAGTGAACTCATCTCAAACTTCTTCTTCATCACTTCTTCGAACTCCATGCACATACTATCATTTGTGGAACCAAAAATAATATCATCGACGTAGATTTGAACCAAAATAATATCATCCCCTGATTTTCGTATGAATAAGGTTTGATCTATTGCACCT